>CM062819.1:123869256-123981026 GCA_031772625.1 Pinus tabuliformis
AGACAAAGAAGGGCTTCATTCATTAGAGGTGGCCATGACAGAAAGAAAAAATTGTTAGAATTGATATACTTAGATGTGTTTGGGCCTGTTAACATTAAGTCATTAGGGAGGGCATCATATTTTGTAACATTTATAAATGATGCGTCCAAGAAGGTTTGGGCATACCCTCTGAAAAGTAAAAGTGAAGCATTTGAAATATTTCAAAATTTTCATGTTGTTGTTGAGAGAGAGACTAACAAATTTCTCAAGTGTTTAAGAACAGATGATGGTGGAGAATATTGCTCAAATGCATAAAAGGAATATTGTAACAGATTTGGCATAAAGCATGAGAACACTGTGCCTTTTACTCCTCAACATAATGGTTTTGCATAAAGGATGAATCACACCATTATGGAGAAAGTGGGGAGAATTTGTCCAATTCTGGTATGGAGAAGCATTTTTGGGCAAAGTTTGTAAGGACAACTTGATATCTTATAAATTGATCTCCAACTACAGCCTTGAATGGCGGCATCCCTTAAGAAGTTTGGACTAGTAAGAAGTTGAATTATTTTCATTTGAAAATCTTTGGATGTGAAGCATTTTTACATATTCCCAAAGAAAATAGAACTAAGCTAGATGATAAATCTATGAAATGCATTTTTCTGGGATATGCGGATGAAGAATTTGGTTATCGTCTATGGGATCCAGTCAAACATAAAATTATTAGAAGCAGGGATGTTATATTTAATGAGTCAGAAATGTTTAAAAGGTTTGTAGGTGAGCTAGAGGTCAAGAAAGTTATTGACAGGTTTGAAGAGCAACATGAAAACATCCCACCAATGCAAGAAAATGGACAACAAATTCAAGAGCAGGAAGGACAACAAGTGGAAAATGATGAACACCAAGAAGAAGGAATATTGCAGGAACCTTTATAGGAGATTCAACCTGATAATGCACCACCACAGTTGGTTCACAGATCTTCTAGGCCTCATAAGCCTTCACAAAGGTATCCTCCTTCAAATTATATTTTATTAACTGATGAAGGTGAGCCTAATTGTTTTCAAGAGGCTTGTAAATTTGAGCACAGTAAAGAATGGAAGAAAGCAATAGGGGAAGAAATGAACCCTTTGCTGGCAAATAAAATTTGGAAATTGGTAAAGCTCCAAAAGGGTAGAAACTCTCTACAAAATAAATGGGTATATAGGATTAAGAATTAAGGTAACGAAAAGGAGAGGTATAAAGCAAGGCCGGTGGTGAAGGGATTTGCCCAAAAAGGAGTTATTGACTTCACTGAGATTTTCTCACTTGTTGTCAGAATGTCATCCATCAGAGTCATTCTTGGTGTTGTAGCATCCATTGTCCATTGTTATTTAAGTTTTATTTTCAGTCTTATTACAAAATGGAAGAAAAAAATCAAAACTATGAAAGGAATTGTTGATTTTATATTTTCAATGGTTTTGAAAGTGTCAAACCTGCGAGAAGATCTAAGTTGTCTGATCAACAGGCCACAGATCCAACGACAATCGCATCATTAACTAGAATGAGTTTATTTCGGAGATCGGATGCGACAGTGTATCAAACACAGTTTAAATTTGTTGAAGTTTGGGTTAATCTCAGCCGTCCATCGGAAGAGGCGGGATCCATTAGATATCGGGTTGCAATATCGAGTCGGAAAATGATCAGTTTTAATCTTTTGATCGAACCTGATAAATTATCAAATCATGTTTTGTTTCCTATCAGGTCCAGAGATCGGGTCGGCAAAGTCATTGGGTGCAACCTTTAATATTAGACCCGATGAATCGTTAAATTCAGTTTTATTTCCTATCAGGTTGGCAAATCGTTGGGTTCATTCTTTAATATCGGACCCAATGAATTATTAAATACAGTTTTATGTTATATCGGGTCCGTAAGGGAGTCAAGGTGCGTTGAAAAGGCGGAAGAGGTGGACGCAACAGGTTCTATGAACCAGTGTTGATTCTTTTTAAGTTTTGTGGGCCCGTCATCATTTAGATGTCATACAAGTTCAACAAGTGCGATCAAGCGATAGTTCGATAAGCACTTTGAGGTGCGCTGTGGGGAAGCAATGAGCACAAGGGTTAATCAGAGCTCGACCCCCACAATTGACCATGACGTTAGCACGGTTGACCAAAATGTACAGCCAAGAATCACCGCAGAGGTTCAACCTCGTTGATGCTCTCACATACTCTTTATCCCTCGCAGTTCTTCCAAAGTCTTTTGCCCTTCAGCTACTGTTCCGTTAAGGCTCAAGAAGTTTCGAACAGAGAACGTCCATAATCTTATAAGTTTCGTTATTTCCTGTTATTTTATGTTCTTTGAGGTGTCTTTTACCCTCTGTGTAATATTCTATAATGGTTTTTACTTAAATAGTTAGTGAAACAGTTAAGTAGTTTGACAGTTTCGAAGACCACCAACTGTTTCATAATGTATAAAAAGAGGAAAATTTACAAATAAAGGGTTCAAATTTGAGAGAACTTGGATACTAGGCCACTGAATTCCTAATACAACTGATTGATTACTAAAAGAATCAAGAGTTTTCCATACATTGTTGGGTATGATTTTGTGACTTCTCTGTTATGTGCCATCTTATATTTTCTTCTTTTAAGTATAGTAATGAAGCTGCAGGACTTTATTTGCTTATGTAAAGGAAGTTAAAATCCCTTAAAAGAGCGCTCTTATACTTGAAGTTCACACCTCTGTAATTCTTCTAAGTTACAGATAATAGTTTCTATGTAAGACAACATATTATTTATAACTTCTCCAAGTGTCACAGATAGTAGATCTTGTGTAAAACAACATATTGTCTATGACTAATTCAAGTTTTCTTCATTCATCATTTATATTCAACAATCAAATGGCATTCTGATATTTTCTGGTCACTTAAGTATTGAGGGTTAAAAACCAAGTCTTCCAGGTCTTTCATTTAAGAACATAACATACAATTAAGTGACAAACAAGTGATAGTAACTATAAACATTAATGACTTAAGAACAATTTCTACACAGTGAGTAAATTGGTTTCTTAAGGTACAACATTAATTGGTGTCGTTGCCGGGGAGAGAAGACAAGAACTCTTTTCCTTGGGTTTTTAATAGTTTCCTCTGGTTGTTCAGTGAGGAGGAAGTTTTTCGCTGTTTTGGATAAAAGCAATAACTCTGGCTCCAAGAAGACCCCATACAAGATCAGACACCTCACAATAGAAGGTTCAAGCCCTTTCAGATCCTGAAAGGCTAGTTTCTAAGAAGGTTGGAAGGTCTAAAACCCCATTTACACCAATCCCTACATTGTTTGTGTCAGGCAGCAACTCACCCAAACATTCATCTAATCAAGAGTCACCTTTTTCATCATCTTCATTTCAAGAACCCAATTGTCAAGAGCAGTTTTTAGAGTTTGTTACTTTTCCATTATCTGCTATAAATTTTCAACCTGAACCTATAATTGCATTACCACCTCTACACACTCCATTTACCCCTTAGTTAGGTTCCACATCTGTTGGTAATCAAGGTTCAATAAATTTGGGAGCAAACATGGCAGCTCCTGCATTCTAGATGAATAGGTATACACCTCTTCAACTACCGCAACCATTGAATCAAATGCCACAAGAATACCTCAATATTCTTCCTCATTTTACAGGGTAAGATGAACAAACAATAGAGGATCATGTATCAGTATTTCGTAATTTTGCAGAGAACTTAAATGTTGAACATTTAGATGTTGTTCTAAGACTTTTTTTTCAATCCTTAGATGGAGAAGCAAGGAAATCGTTTAAAGGGCTTCCCAATAACTCTATTCCTTCTTTGGAAGATATGGAACATCTATTCACCCAAAGATGAGGAGAAAAAAGAGACCATGGGTATTCACTAACAGAGTTTAATGCTATAAAGAATAAATCTGATGAAACTGCAGTTGAATTTGTCAGAAGATTTAAGAAATTGTACAATAGTCTTCCAGTGGAGATTAAGCCCCCTCTTGCTAGTGCAAAAATAACTTTTGTAGGGGATTTTGAGTCAAATTTTGGATTCACATTAAGGGAAAAAATATCTCCAACCCTTGATCAAATCCAAACAGATGCATAGAGATAGAAGCAAATATGGTGGCTGCAGGCAAAGCACCAGAGACACAACCTATCGGAGACAAGGGAAAGGCAAAGATAAAATCCTCTCAAAGTCAAACATTAGAGGATATGTGTAATGTAAATAAAAATTTGTCAGATAAATTGAATAAGTTAGAGTTGGAAAATAAGAATTCTTAGATACAAACATAATATAATAAGAATTTTAATCCCCAATAAAGAAGACAACCTTTGCAAACCTTGTAAAATGAGAGAAAAGATCAAGATCAGATTCAAGCACCATTGTATATAGAGGCAAATCCTGGTGAATTACTAGAGCACCCTAGGGACCATGAAGATCAAATTTCTACGTTATATGCAGTGTATGAAGATGAACTTGGTATTGAAGGAGAAGAGTATGAATATACTGAAACAGATGCCATTTATGATGAAAATAAAATTGATGAATATTGGAAGCAATTCTCTGATTTTATGCAGGCAGAACTACATAAGAAATATGACTTGAGATCAAGGAAAAGATCAAGAAGTCAAGAAAATGAAAGTGAGCAACAAGTTCCAGCTTCCTCACCAAAGGCAAATCCACAAGAATATCAGCCTGCAAAACAAGTAAATAAAGGAAAGCAACAACATAATGCAAATGGCAAGACACAAATACTTCAAGGTGAGTCTTCTCAAGACCAAAGTGAAAAAATTCCTTTGGAGAAACTTGTTTCAATTCCCCAAGTAATTCCAGTCATGAAAAAAGGTGAAGATGAAAATGAAAGGACTGCTAAACAGGGTCACTTGTTTAGTCTTATTAAAGAGTTGGAAAAGGTAAGAATTCAAGTTCCCCTTACAGAATTAGAAAAAACACTAGTTTATCAAAAGGAGATTGCTGAGTTTATTAATTTAAAAGAGAATGTGAATATAAATGACACTATAAATCTGCAGGAAGATAAACCAGTAGTGGTTTTTGGTCCACATGTAGAGGAAGTAGACCCTTCAACACCTCCTTTTTATATTTCCTTATTGATCCATGATTTCCTCCTGCATAATTGTATGTTCAATTCAGGAGCTTCACACAATCTTATGCCATTGTCAGTGATGAAGAAACTAAACTACAAGTTACCAAACCCTATAGAGACCTGTATTCTTTTGATTCAAACAAAGTCAAGTGTCTGGGGGTCATTAAGGATCTGGCAGTGTCACTAGCCCAGATTCCAGCTAGAAGCTTGGTCATGGATGTAATAGTAGCAGATATCCCCACTAGATTTGGAATGCTACTATCTAGGTCATGGGGGGATTGGGTGGTGTTCTGAAACTAGATTTTAAATATGCTGTTATACCGAATTTTGGTGGGGAAGAGAGGAGATTTTACAGAGAAACTAGATTTGTAAAATCAATTACAAAAATGGAGCAAGTATTTCACCTATATATAGCCGGGAGAAGGATGAATTTGTTTGTTTCATGCTGCATGATAATGCAGAGTTGGATGAAGATAATCAAAAGTAGCTTACTTCAGCTAATGTAATTACAGAGCTGGAAACTGAAGGACTATGGAAATGATTCTTTGATGGAGCTTATTCCAAGGAAGGAACATGTGTTGGTTTCCTTCTAATTGCACTTGGAGGTAATATGTTCCTTTTTCCCTTTAAATTAGAGTTTAAAACAACAAACAATGTGGTGGAATATGAGTCCTTGATTATTGCTTTACAAACAACTAAACAGATGGGAGTTAAGTCAATTTCTGCTTTTGGAGATCCTGAGCTAATTATCAAGCAAATAAAAATCACTACCAAACAAAACACCCTAGGCTTAGGGCATACAGAAATGAAGTATGGGATTTGGTTGAGAACTTTTTCGAAGCTTTTAACATTCAATTTATTCCAAGGGATGGGAACAGATTAGCAGATTCATTGGTTGTGGCTGCTAGTACTTTCAAGCCTCCTATTAATCCAAAACTAAGATATGAGGTGGAAATGAGACACAGACCTTCTGTTCTTGATAATGTTAAATATTGGCAAGTTTTTGAAGATGATCAGCAAATTAAAGAATTTTTTACTATGGTTGAAGAGTTTCAGGGCACAGAAATTGATTAGGATGAGGATGAAACAACAGAAGTTGCAGAAGTTAGTGGTTTAAAAGATTCAATAGCTAATCAAAAAGTTTTTCAATTGAAAGATAATATTCTTCCAAAGGGACTTGTTCCCCTTGAAAGGCGTTTTAACCCCAATGATGTGGTTGTTGACTCAAGAAAAATTTCACAGGATGAACACATTCAAGATCATAACATTGGAACTCAGGAGGAACCCAGGTTAGTAAAATTATTCAGTGGAGTTTCATCTAATTATCAAGAGAGATATATTAAACTTTTCAAGGATTATGTTGATGTCTTTGCATGGTCCTATGAGGATCTCAAAACTTATGATGTAAATATTATTCAGCACAATATCCCCTTGAAGGAGGGAATTAAACCCTTTAAATAGAAGCTTAGACAGATAAATCCTCTGCTTCTATCATCAATTGAAAAGGAGGTCAAAAAGTTTCTTGATGCCAAAATAATAGTTCCACTTAGGTACTCCGATTGGGTGGCTAATTTAGTGCCTGTAAGAAAGAAAAATGGAGAGATAAGGTTATGTGTGGACTTCAGAAATATCAAGAGGGCTTCTTTGAAAGATAATTATCCATTGCCTAAAATGGATCATGTACTGCAGAAGGTAATAGGATCTTTTAGAATGTCAATGCTGGATGGATTCTCTGGGTATAACCAGGTGGTTGTGGATAGGGAATATCAGAGGAAGACATCATTCACAACTCCCCGGGGGACCTTTATGTATGCTAGAATGCCTTTTGGATTGATGAACATAGGTGCTACATTTCACAGGGCTATGGACATTGCTTTTGTGGGAGATAAGTTTGAAGTAATATATTTGGATGATATTACTGTTTTCTCAAAGTCTGATGAAGAACATTTGGACCATCTGAAAAATACTTTTGAGAAATGTAGAAGATTCGAGCTTTCCTTAAATCCCAAGAAACCCTTTTTTTCTCTGGAAGAGGGAAACTATTGGGGCACATTGTTTCTAGAGATGGAGTGAAGATAGATCCAACAAGAATACAAGCTATGCAAAAAATACCACTGCCTAGGAGTAAAAAGGATATTCAAAAGATTCTGGGAAAGATAAACTTCTTAAGGAGATTTGTGTCCAATTATGCAGAAATTGTAAAAGAAATTACTAATATGTTGAAGAAGGAGAATGAATTGCATTGGACCAGGGAAGCAAGAGAATCATTTTCTAGGATTAAATAGGCATTGCAGGTAGCTCCAGTCCTCATCAACCCTGATTATCAAGACCCTTTCCAAGTTTTTTCAATTGCATCATTGAGTTCAATAGTCGTTGTCTTGATGCAGAAGAATGATGAAGAGAAGGAACAACTTGTTGCATTCTTTAGCAAGATTCTCTAGGATGCTGAGCTAAAGTATAATATTCTTGACAAGTAGGTTTATGCTTTGGTAAAAGCCCTGAAAGCCTTTAGAACTTATGTGTTGTAGTCACAGATTATTTCTTATGTGCCAAATGTTGCAGTAAAAGATGTATAGTACAAGGAGATATAGAAGGCAAAAGAGGAAAATGGATAGCCAAGATCCAAGAGTATGACTTGGACATAAAACCCACAAAGCTGGTGAAAGGGCAAGGATTGGCAAAAATGTTGACAAAACCAAACTTTCAAGCATTGGGAATTAACTTGCTGACACCTGTGGATGAAGGAACAACTGAAGAAAATGAAGAAAAGCCAGATCCAGGCATGAAGATCAGGTATAAATTTTTATGTTCAGAATGGTACAAGCATATAATCCATTATTTGTGTTTTCTTTCCTGTCCCCAATCCTTAGATAGAAAAAAGTACAAATAATTAAAGATCAAAGCATAGCCATATGTGATTGTGGAAGGCAGATTGTACTGGAAGGATCCTATAGGAATTTTGTTGTTGTGTTTAACAGAACATGAGTTTACAGAGGCAATCAAAGATCATCATGAGAGGTTATGTGGAGGACATTACAGTTGGAAAGTTACGCACATAAAATCCTTCAAACAGGATTTTATTGGCCTACTTTATTTGGTGATACATATAAGTTTGTCAAAAGCTATCAGAAGTGTCAGCTTTTTGTTGAGAAGAAAAGGTTAGCTCCCTTGGCTTTGATTCCAGTCTTCATAGAGGAACCATTCATACAAAGGGGATTGGACTTTGTTGGAGAGATTAACCCACCTTCAAGTGGACAACACAAGTGGGTTCTTACAACAATTGATTGCTTCACCAAATGGGTGGAAGTTATACCTACTAAGAGGGCAAATGATCAGATAGTGATGAAGTTCTTAGAGGAGAATATTTTCAGCAGGTTTGGATGCCCCATCAAAATCATAACAGACAATGCTCAAGTCTTCAATTCAAGTAAGTTTATTTCTTTTTGTCAAAAGTATAATGTTATTTTGTCCCATTCAACAACTTATCATCCACAAGGAAATGGATTAGCTGAATCCACTAACAAAACTTTGATGAAGATCCTTAAGAAAACTATTGCAGAGAACCAAAAAGACTAGGATTCTAAGTTAAAGTTTGCTCTATGGGCTGCTAGAGTGACTACAAGAAGGTCTACAGGAAAATCACCTTTTGAATTAGTATATGGGACTCAGGGTTTGTGTCCAAGTCAACTTGTGAAGCCTGTGATTGCAATGATTCAAGAGGCGAAAGAAGAACCCAATGCTTTGATAAGAAGAATGAATAAAGTAGTGGAGCTAAGTGAGAATAGGGACAAGGTAAGAGACAACTTGATTATGTATCAATCAAAGATGAAAAGTATTTTTGACAGAAAAGCCAAGGAGATTGAATTTAAAGTTGCAGACTTAGTATTAATATGGGATACCAGAAGAGAAGATAAGGTTAAGCATGGGAAATTTGATCCTCTCCGATATGGCCCTTTTAGAATTGTTGAAGCAGGGTCCAATAACTCTTTCCTTCTTGAGAATCTTAATGGTGAAACTCTACAGTTGCCTGTCAATGGGCAGTACCTCAAGTATTACTTCCAGTTCTGAAGCATAAGCATCTTATCATTGTAGATACCAGAGTCAAATTAGTGTACAAATGCCATAGAATTTAAATTTATGTAAGCAATATATGACTCCATGCCCGAGGTGAAGGCACTAATCTGTGGTTCTTAGTGCTTCTGTGGCAACATCATTATCCCTAGGTGGAGCCAGATGTTGTAGCATCCATTTTCCATTGTTATTTAAGTTTTATTTTCAGTCTTCTTACAAAATGGAAGAAAAAAATCAAAAATATGAAAGGAATTGTTGATTTTATATTTTCAATGGTTTTGAAAGAGTCAAACCCATGAGAAGATATAAGTTGTCCGATCAACAGGCCACGGATCCAACGACAATCACATCATTAACTAGAATGAGTTTTTTTCGGACATCGGATGTGACGGTGTATCAAACACAGTTTAAATTTGCTGAAGTCTAGGTTAATCTCAGCCATCCATCGGAAGAGGCGGGATCCGTCAGATATCAGGTTGCAATATCGAGTGGAAAAGTGATCAGTTTTCATCTTTTGGTTAGACCCGATAAATTATCAAATCCTGTTTTATTTCCTATCAGGTTCGGAGATCGGGTTGGCAAAGTCATTGGGTGTAGTCTTTAATATCGGACCCGATGTATTATTAAATACAGTTTTATGTTATATTGGGTCCGTAAGGGAGTCAAGGTGCGTTGAAAAGGTGGAAAAGGTGGACGCGATAGGTTCTATGAACCAGTGTTGATTCTTTTTAAGTTTCTAGGCCCGTCATCATTTAGATGTCATACAAGTTCAACAAGCACGATCAAGCGATAGTTCGATAAGCACTTTGAGGTGCACTGCGGGGAAACAATGAGCACGAGGGTTAATCAGAGCTTGGCCCCCGCAGTTGACCATGACGTTAGCACAGTTGACCAAAATGTGCGGTTAGGAATCCCCGCAAGGGTTCAACCTCGTTGTAGTGGTTCCAGCTAGGGTGCTAGACTGGACTCTATATTTAATATCGACCGAGGTGCGTAAGCTTAGAGGCGTGGTCTAAAATATATAGACATAAAGAATTACCGCCTAGGTGATTGTGAGGTAAATTGCAAGGCTTCTTTACGGAAGACCGTGATATGCAGCCTATCCTTCACACACCTAGATTACCCTACTGATGTACTTGACTACAATGCTGGTTATGAAATGCATCTATCAAAGCAACCCAAGAATCTAAGTCCTGTGTATGACTGTGGCAATGATTCTAACCTCCTTACAGAGGTATCACTCAGAAAACCTTTGCTTAGTAAACACACACAGCATGCAAGATATTTACACTATGAAACTATATAAAAAGAACATGAATAGACTGTGAAATGAGGCAGAGTTTATGAGCATGCATCTGTAAATCACACAAGGACCAAATCCCTTACAAGATTCTCGTTCCAGATCCTAGTGCTGACCATTCAACATAACAATAAACCCTTCGGATGCGCACACCATATACATGTAATGAAACTCAAAACATAAAGGAATCGAAAGCTTATATGACTGCAACCCGTGTGCTATGTGAATCAACAGTTATGTAAATCGAAACTATGATGCAACCTGTGTGATACATAAATCGAATCCAACACAACGCTGTGCAAACATATCAATCGAATCTAATACAACGCTGTGCATATATGTATATAAACTGAAATGTAACAAAACGAAGAGCAGTATACCAAACGAAGAACGCAGGGCCCGTCCGCGCCTAAGGGTATACTGACTACCACCGTTCAGCAATCAACCAATGCAAAAGAGTAAACACACGTAGTGACTGTAAAGGGTTCTGTGTATTAACTAAAAATCTGTTCCGAGCAAATGTTTCAACAACTGATTAACCTTCAAAACATTGAACTAACTGTATTTACACATGCGTACATACAGCCATGTCATCGATGCAGTGAATGTACATAGTGCTGTTGCCGGGTTTATTACATAGCTTTTGCAAAATGTTTCCAAACCATAAGTTTCAAAAAGAACAAAAATCAAAATGAAAATAGAATGATGCTGTTGCTGCTTTTATGCACGAGAGTACCCTGCTTTGACTGAAGTTGACCGCATGCATAGGAGGCTCGATTTGGATGGAAGATAGGTGTTTGTCCATCCTTGGACATTCCACTTTTCGCCCATGCTTTTCGTTCTCGCTCATCCGCTGCGCCACATGTCAAACGGTAAACTCATTACAGGTTGTGGGTACTTCCTGTAGTCATGTCATCAAAAACCTCTAATTCTGGAACATAAAACCCCTAAATTAATTCTTATGCAATTTAATAACTATAGAACAATTAATAATCAATATTCAAGGATTTTGAGGGACAAATGATGAAAATGTATGGATAAATGATGTGTTTCTGGGAAGGAAAAAGGGTCTTAGGATGATACCAACATCTCTCCCCGACTTAAGGACTTAGCATGTCCTCATGCTACCCCAGAAGTACTCCCTTTGAACTCTGTGCCTGCATGGATCTCTGCTGCCTTGAGCAGGGTATCTACATTCTTCTTCACCTGTTGATCCTTCTGCCCCTTGAGCTCCTGCTTTAACTTTTTATATTTCTCTTTAAGAGCCTTTTTCTGGTTGTACCACTTAGTGGCCCAGTTGGAAATCTCAGATTGCTCAGTCTCTAACTCACTGATTCTTTCCTTGAGCTTTTCATTTGTCTTCTATGTTTCTTTGCTTTGTGCCTTGAGCATTTCATTTTCTCTTTTAATAACCTTTTCCAACATGTTAGCTTCCATGAGCTCTTCTTTCAATTCCTCAATTTGCTTTTCTAACTTCTTCTGTCTTTTGGTAGGAGGTGGTGAACATTTCTCCTGTTGCTTATGGCTTTCCACCTCTATGTCAACTTCTGGTGCTGGTGGTGAATGACCACCACTTTCAACATCCAAATGGGCAGGGGCATGAGATTCAAATTGGTCTTCTTGCAGCCGAGTTTTTGTTGTCCTTCTTGATCTTCGGGAGTAGGTGGTGAAGATTTTGTCCTTCTCAGCCCTCTTGACATCCTCTTTTTGCATGTTTCTGGTCCTTATGCTGCCCTCAGGTTGAGGTGCTATGCTGGCCTTGGACACTGGAATTTCCTCATCTATATCCTTCATAAACCCAGAATCTTCTTGCACTTCTTCTTTTTCCTCCTCATCTCTGATTTGGTTGACAGTTAAGAATTCTTTCCATGGCTTCCCTCGCTTCTGTAACTCATGTTCAATGAGGATTTTAATCAGGCCAAAATGGTACAGGCTTTTATCCTCATTCCCTTTTTGTTTCTGGATAGTTTTGGCCATCTTTGTTAAACTTTGCAGCAGAAAATATGGCACACTGATTACACATTGTTTCTTTAAATGGAGGAGTAGCTTGATGTGATAGAGATAAACAATGCTGTATCTACCTTCACATGTTATAAAATTTTGGATAATGTAAACCATTTCATCCCAAGGATGAACTAACCAGCTTCTTGGAACTCCCTTTTTCCAGTTTACTGAGGAAACTCTAGACCTGGACATGAACTGTGTCCATGATTTCTCCTTGAATTGTTTAGTTTTAAAGTACTTTTCTCCCTCAGGGCTGAGTCCAATTGCCTGAGCTATGGTATCCTCTGAGATTCTGAAGGAGAAGGTGCCTATTAGGGCCTTTTCTCCATTGAAGGTAAAGGCAAATTGTTTTGTGACTTCTTCATTACTCCCATGGAATTTTTCCAGAAAAGGTAACCACTGTGCTTCTTGAAGAATCTCAATGCAATCGTTATGGTATTGTGAGCTATCAAATGTACTGGGTTCGACCCTATTAGTCATGGTGATGGCAGAGGGTTATGCCTCGAACCCTTCTTTGTCTATGCTCTTTAAAATTTAAACACAGAGAGGTCAAGTCGGTTACCTGGTATATATAGCTTCCTCCAGTCTTTAATTATGGTGCTTAGCTGGTCGATATGACTGCTGTGGGTGTTAGAAGTAGAATGGTGATGCTTCCCTTTTCGGCACTCACCGGTTTCACTGTGCAACCCGACCCCAAACAGTGATACTCTCCTCTGTGTTCCTTGTTCAAATTTTCACTTTGTAAACCCACTCAAATGGTAACAATCGCCTCAGCATTCCTTGCTTCACTCCTTTACTTTGTAACTCTACCCGAATGATGATAATCTCCTCGCGTTCCTCGCTTCAAACTTTCACTTTGTAAGTTATGGGAACCGAGGATGTGAAATACCCTGTACTCGCCTTACAATGTAATCATACAATTTAAAAACAGAGGGTTGTACGCTTGTATGCATGTTAGCATAAGAACGCTGAGAGCGTACCCAAAGTACTGAGCTATAATGCTGGGTGGCAATGCTGGGTGGCGAGGTTATGATTCGGGTGTGCGTGTGATGTAAGACATATAGGCCGCTTGTTATGATTCGACTGTATGGAGTAAAGAATATATATAGGCCGCTTCTATCTCATCCTTTATATATATTTTTTTTAAACAAACACACAGCTCACCACGTGCCCTTTTCAATTATATTCAGTCATGTAGAGAATGTTGGTATGCCTGGAGGGTATATAACATGGTGAATGTGTTGGTGATGGGTGTTAGGGATAGAAAGATGTAGGGAAATGATGAAACTTGGTGGGATAAAGGGTGATAAGTGGATGTATGAAGGTGTCCTTGAAATTAATTACAACAGCTTATAGTCACCAAAATTACATTAAAAACTAATCTAGGAAATTAAATGTCCAAGAACAGAAATACATTACTCTCTTGTTGATCATTTGACATGCTGAGTTGCTAATCCTTTTGACTGTTCTTTTTGACAGGTCCTCTGAGGGAGGTTGAATACACAGGTCCTTTGAGAAAAGTTTTGAAGATGTAACAGGTCCCTTTGAAAAGTTTGAATGTACAGGTCCCTTCTTGAAGACTGAAAATGTAATAGGTCCCTTGGAAAACTGAAGATACAGGTCCCTTGAGAAAACTGTAACAGGTCCCTTAAAAAAACTGAAGATGTTCATGTAGCTCTTTGTATTGTTACAGGTTCACTGAGCTTGCAATTTGCTGGAGTGTTGGTGCCAAATCCTTGTAGAGCTTGGTGGAAGTCTGTTGAAGTAGCCCTTGGTGTCAAGAATTTTTTTTTTTAACAGGTCCCAACTGAAGGTTTTTAACAGCTCCCTACTGCTGGCTGAAATGTCTCAAACAGGTGTCAATTGCTTTAAACAGGTCCCTTCTGAATATCTTAAACAGGTCCCATTGCACTGATGGTGTTGATAGCATAGGTGTCTGAACAAAACAGGTCCCCCTGCAAACTATTTATAACCAGGTCCCTCTGAAAATCATGACAGAACAGCTTATTTGTTAAAGTCTAGAATGCTGGTAACAAGCTGCTGTTGGAAATTTACAGTGAAATATAGAATAAGAAATCTGAAGAATTTACAAGGGAGAGATAAAAGTAACAGAACAGATGTCTCCCTCTCCCCGACTGAAAGTTTGACTTGTCCTCAAGTCATGATGCAACTGAGAAATGAAACGATGAACAACAGAAATAGAATTCATACCCGCCAATAAATTGGTTTTCAGGTAGGAATTCGGGGTTAGATTGTGCCAGATACTGGTTTTCACATCTAACCCATTATTATTTATTTATTTATTATTATTATATATATATATATATTTTTTTTTTGAGTTTTTGTTTAATTTAATTTAATTTATTTATTTATTTATTATTTTTGTTTTTTTTTGTTTTTATTTTTTCTTGATTTTGAAATTGAAAGAAAATGAAATTAAGGCAGTGATACTGCAGCTGAGGGCTGCAGTACCTCAACCTCTTCTTGCTGAGATAATGTATTGAGAAAATCTTGCTTGCTGATGGGCTTGTTGTACAGCTTCAGGCGATGACCATTGACTGTGAAATAATGACCTTTGCCATCAATAGTTTGGAGTTTTACTGATCCATTGTCATAAGCCTGAACGATTTCATAAGGGCCCATCCAATGGGTGGTGAACTTAGCTTTATGATCCTTGAATTTTGAATCAAAAAGCAGAGCCCAGTCACCTTCTTTGAAGTGCTTCTTCTTAATGTGTGAATCATGCCATTGCTTCCTGTGCTTTTGCATGAGGGTGGTGGTTTGTTCTGCTTGTTGCCTCATCTCATCCAGCGGTTCAACTGCTGGATTCTCTCTTTCTGTGCTTGATCCAAATCAATTAGTAAATCTGCAGCTAATTTAAAAGTGTGAATTTGGAATTCAATAGGAAGCATGACATCCTTACCGTACACCAACTGGTATGGTGTAAATCCGGTGGTATCTTTCCAAGTAATCCGGTAAGCCCAGAGTGCCTCCTTGAGCTTTTCCTCCCAGTTTTTGCGGTTCATTGCAACAGTTTTGGTAATGATCCCCTCCAAAGTCTTGTTGGTTGATTCCACCTGCCCATTGGCCTGTGGATGGTAGGGGGTACTTTTCCTATGCTTTATCTGGAACTTGTCTGTGATGTCCTTCATGAGCTTGGAGGTGAATTGGGTACCTTGATCAGTGAAAATTTCTCTTGGCACTCCATACCTCACAAAGATCTCCTCAAAAAGGAAATTGACTACTGTGTGTTCGGTTGCTCTTACCAGTGCTTTTGCTTCTGCCCACTTTGTGACATAATCAGTACACACTAAGATGTACTTCTTACCATTAGAGGCTGGGTTGATCGGTCCTATGAAGTCCAGAGCCCACTTATCAAATGGTTCTAAGTGAACTTGGGGCTGAAGGGGCATCTGATCCGTGGCTGTGGGTCTGCCCATCCTTTGGCAGCTGTCACAACTCTTTACATACTTCTTGGCATCCTTGAAAATGGATGGCCAATAGTATCCAAGAATAAGAACTTTGAAGGCTGTCCGCTTCACTGCAAAATGCCCACCACACGGTTCATCATGGCAAGATTTTAAAATGTCAATTACCTCATCATTTCGGACACATCTCCTAATGATCATATCAAAACCAGTGTAAAAGAGATCGCCACTAAGCCAAGAATATCTAACACTTTGTTTGATCAGTCTTTTCCTTTCCTTTGCAGTGAAATGTGGAGGTGTCCTACCTGTAGACAAGTAATTAGCTAAATCAGCAAACCAAGGAGTTACTATGGAAATTGCGAATAAGTGCTCATCCGGAAAAGAGTCCTCAACAGGAACAATCTCACCTGGATTTTGCAGTCTAGAGAGGAAATCTGCCACCTGGTTTTCTTTGCCTGGTCTATCTAACACTGTGATGTTAAATTCCTGCAGCAATAGTAACCATCTGGTAACTCTGCCACTAGTTATTGGTTTATTCATGAGATGTCGAATGGCAGAGTGGTCAGTATGTACAAAGACTTCATAACCAGTTATGTAATGGCGAAATTTGTTCACAGCATAAATGATGGCAAGTGTTTCCTTTTCTGTAACTGTATAGTTTAGCTCGGCAGGTGTGAGATTTTTACTAATGAAATAAATTGCATATGTACAAGATTCTTCTTTTTGGCCTAAGCATGCACCTATGGCAGTGTCAGATGCATCGGTAAAAATATGAAATGGTAAACTCCAATTAGGCCCTCTCAGGACTGGTGCAGTAGATAGTTTCTTCTTAAGTTGTTCAAATGCATGTTGGCAGTTCTCAGTCCAATTAAAAAGTACATCTTTGGCAAGAAGTTTAAACAAAGGTAAGGCTATCTTGCTAAAATGTTCAATAAATCTGCGGTAATAGCTAGCATACCCAAGAAAACTTCTTACCTCTCTCTGGTTCTGTGGAATAGGCAAATCGGCAATAATCTGTATCTTGGCTGGGTCAACCTGGATGCCTTGAAAAGAGATATAATGGCCCAACACTATCCCTTCATTTAGCATCATGAAGCACTTTTCGTTGCTGAGGGACAGGTTAGCTTCAATACACCTTTTCAAAACTCTTTCTAGATTTTCTAATGCATGTTCAAAATAATTGCCATATACTGAAAAATCATCCATATACACTTCAGCACAATCATGAATCAAATCAGCAAAGATAGCTAACACAGCTCGCTGAAATGTAGTTGGAGCGTTACAAAGTCCAAATGGCAAAACATTGTAGGCATAGGTGCCCCAAGGACAGGTGAAGGTGGTTTTGTCCTGGTCTTCAGAGGCAATCCGGATCTGGTTGTAGCCACTGAAACTGTCAAGAAAGGAGAATGATGATTTGCCGGCTAGGGTGTCTAACACTTGGTCAATGAATGGCAGTGGGAAGTAGTCTTTGAGTGTGGCTTTGTTCAGCTGTCTGTAGTCAACACAGATACGCCACTTGCCATTCTTCTTAGGCACAATAACCAATGGGGACATCCACTGACTGTCAGAAATAGGATATATAAAGTTGACTCTCAAGAGTTTTTGCAACTCTTCTCTGACAATGTCTTGGAGCATGGGGTTCATTCTTCGTTGTGGTTGCCTCACCGGTTTAATGGTGCTATCTGTGTAGATGTGGTGAGTGCATGTGTCGGGGTGAATCCCATGCATGTCAGTGTAATCCCATGCAAAGGCTTTTTGGTACTTCGTTAAGAGTCTAATCAATTTTTCTTGTTGAGATGAGTCTAGGTGGTTACCTATGTTCAAAGTTTTGCCCGGACTGATCTCTATGACTTGACTCTGAGTATTGGTGATGGATTGAACTGGAAAGATGTCATGAAATGTAGACTGCAAGGAGTGGATAGTGCATGTTTCTTGAAAGTTTTGAGCTAGAAGTACATCTGCAGCATTATATTGTTCATTTCTCAAATTTTCAGATATATCAGGCTGTGAGAGAAATAATTCTACCAAATCAGTATTGTCTTCATGGAAATCATAGATCTGGTCAATGCTAAAAACAGATTGTACCTCCTCTTTGTCATTAAATTTGTCATCAAGCCACAAGTTATGTGTTACTGCAGGTGATTGTGCCGATGGATAGAGGGTGAGTTGTTTCCTTTCGGTCCCTCTAGAGATAATCATGTTACCTGATCGGCATCCAATAAATGCATCAGCAGTCGCTAACCATGGTCTGCCTAGAATGATAGGATGTCCTCCTAGATTGGATTTGGGTTGAAGGACTAGGAAATCCACCGGATACTCCCAAGAGTCCAGTGAAACAATGATATCTTCCAAAATCCCCTCAGGAATGACTTTGGACCTATCAGCTAGTTCAAGAACAATTGTGGTATGTTGCAAATTTACAAGCTGGAGTGTTCTCATAGTTTCAAGGGTCATGACGTTGATTGCAGCTCCAAGATCTATCAAAGTGTTTGGGATCCGTATGTTGTTAATGATGGTGGTCACTTTTGGAATGCCCAGATCAACATACTTCTCCATGGAGATAGTATTGGTCATAAGGCCTGTTAAATTTCCTAAAACATGAATGGTCTGAGGATCAATCCTCTTCCTAGCAGGTTTCTTGAGACACATATCTTTGATGGCTTTGGTGTACATAGGAATGTCCTTTATAGCTTGCAGCAAAGGGATTTTTATGTAGACATTTTTAAGTTCATCCAAAACATCAAATTGTGGTGGAGGCAATGGTGGTTTGACTTGGACCAAACGGTCCGGAAAAGGTGGTTGCAGTGACTGCATTTGTTTGTCTCTGGTTTCACTGCTTGGTTGTGTTTGAGTTGTCATTTCATTTTCTTTTTCTAAGTTTTCTCCTTGCTGATCTGTTATTGGAGAATCCTTTTGGAGCACCCTACCAGACCTCAGATTAATGTTTTGTAAAGGCAGTGTGGAGTAGGAAGTTCCTTCCTCTACATTATAAGATGGCCTCTCTGCTCTATTGTTCGGATTTGGGACAGTTTGAGCAGGTATTTGTGTGGGTCTGGGAGGTTGTGAATTAGTTGGAAATTGAAGTTGTGGGACATTTATTTGTGGAGGAGCAGGCAAAGTTTGTTGAGAAGGTTGGGGCTGATAAGCAACTGGCTGAGGGTGCTGCTGATATGGCTGTGAATGTGATGGATATGGCTGAGGGTACTGCTGATATGGCTGTGAGTAAGGTGGGTATGATTGAGGATACTGATGGTAGGATTGGGGATACTGTTGAGATGGTCTCCATTGATTTTGTGATTGGTTTCCATGCTGCCATGGCATAGGTATATTCCATGAGTTTTGTGCATACATCTGATCATTCATAGGAAATTGCATATTTTGATTAGGAAACATACCTTGGGGTGCTTGCCTTGGTTGCCATGGTCGCTTTGCACCCATGTAGTACACGTTCTCCATCTCTGTGCTGGCTGCCATGTTACAGTTCTACACAATTTTAACTTTAGGACAGTTAAATATATCATGATGCTTAGTACAGAAAGCACATACTTGTATATTGTCTAGAGGACAGTCTTTTAATGCATGCTTCTTGCGACACTTGGGGCAGAAAATAGCCATTATATTGTCTTCTTCCTCTTGTTTCTTTTTGGCTTTTAAGGTATCAATTTGGTTTCCTAGAGTACTCAACAAATCTGTTTTGAACTCTTCTAAAAGATTACCAATTTCAGCCCGGGTGACACTAGCAGAGGTAGTTTTTATGATCCTAGATGACAAGGTCCTCTTTCCCATTTTGGCTTTACTTCTTGAATATTTTTCACACAGTTCAGATATTTCTTCAAAGGGTAGGGCAGAGATATCACCTTTGCCCATTAAGTTGAGATCATCCATGTATTCTTCCCTGATACCTTTCAAAAAGATTGTGCGGACTAGATCAGGAGGCATGGTTCGGTGTTTAGATTTTTGCAAGTTATAGACAAACCGTTCTAGATATTCTTCTAAGGTTTCATCCTCCTGCTGGCTCATTCTAAAGATGTCATCTTTAGAATCTTTGGATCTGCAATAAGGCTGATATTTCCTCAGAAATATCCTCCTCATGCCATCCCAATCTACTATGGCATGCTCCCCTAGCCCCATAAACCATTTCAAGGCTGCTGCCTTTAATGTGGCTGGAAACAATCTCAGTCTGTGAGCATCATCAGTATATCCATAAGTTCGACACACAATATCGAACTTGAATAAGAATGAGTCCGGATCCTCTGATGCCATACCATAGAAATTGGGTAGCACGGATGGGGGTATATTTTTCATTTTAATCTCCTCATCCTCCTGTGGTTCTTGTATAGGGAATTTAAAAGTGGATTCCTCCTCCTCTTGATGGGGAATTGATCCAGATCCCTCCTCAGCCATTTTACTTGGTTTCTTAGTGTCTCTTGGTGGAAAAGAGAGAAAGGAAAATTGTTTGGTAATGGTGCTACTTTTCCCCTGTGTAGAAGAGTTAGGAAAGGGTGGATGCTGTGATTTATGTGCAAACAGAGTTTCCCTCTCAGCAAGAGTAATGTGCTGTCCTGAATAAAATTTCTCAGCTATTGTTTGAATATCCTCCTCAGTTGGTGTTGTTTTCCCTAGAGAGTCTGCTCCTGATGATGATGGGTTAGTGTTGAGATGGTGGGGGGTTCTCACAAATCTCCCTTGAGTGTCTCTAAGTCTAGGCATATATGAACATGATTCTAACTGTGTTTTTGGTTGTTTTTGTGTATTGAAATTTTTTTCTTTTTGTTTGAATTCTTCACGTACGCCTCCCCGGCAACGGCGCCAAAATGTAGTGGTTCCAGCTAGGGTGCTAGACTGGACTCTATATTTAATATCGACCGAGGTGCGTAAGCTTAGAGGCGTGGTCTAAAATATATAGACATAAAGAATTACCGCCCAGGTGATTGTGAGGTAAATTGCAAGGCTTCTTTACGGAAGACCGTGATATGCAGCCTATCCTTCACACACCTAGATTACCCTACTGATGTACTTGACTACAATGCTGGTTATGAAATGCATCTATCAAAGCAACCCAAGAATCTAAGTCCTGTGTATGACTGTGGCAATGATTCTAACCTCCTTACAGAGGTATCACTCAGAAAACCTTTGCTTAGTAAACACACACAGCATGCAAGATATTTACACTATGAAACTATATAAAAAGAACATGAATAGACTGTGAAATGAGGCAGAGTTTATGAGCATGCATCTGTAAATCACACAAGGACCAAATCCCTTACAAGATTCTCGTTCCAGATCCTAGTGCTGACCATTCAACATAACAATAAACCCTTCGGATGCGCACACCATATACATGTAATGAAACTCAAAACATAAAGGAATCGAAAGCTTATATGACTGCAACCCGTGTGCTATGTGAATCAACAGTTATGTAAATCGAAACTATGATGCAACCTGTGTGATACATAAATCGAATCCAACACAACGCTGTGCAAACATATCAATCGAATCTAATACAACGCTGTGCATATATGTATATAAACTGAAATGTAACAAAACGAAGAGCAGTATACCAAACGAAGAACGCAGGGCCCGTCCGCGCCTAAGGGTATACTGACTACCACCGTTCAGCAATCAACCAATGCAAAAGAGTAAACACACGTGGTGACTGTAAAGGGTTCTGTGTATTAACTAAAACTCTGTTCCGAGCAAATGTTTCAACAACTGATTAACCTTCAAAACATTGAACTAACTGTATTTACACATGCGTACATACAGCCATGTCATCGATGCAGTGAATGTACATAGTGCTGTTGCCGCGTTTATTACATAGCTTTTGCAAAATGTTTCCATACCATAAGTTTCAAAAAGAACAAAAATCAAAATGAAAATAGAATGATGCTGTTGCTGCTTTTATGCGCCAGAGTACCCTGCTTTGACTGAAGTTGACCGCATGCATAGGAGGCTCGATTTGGATGGAAGATAGGTGTTTGTCCATCCTTGGACATTCCACTTTTCGCCCATGCTTTTCGTTCTCGCTCATCCGCTGCGCCACATGTCAAACGGTAAACTCATTACAGGTTGTGGGTACTTCCTGTAGTCATGTCATCAAAAACCTCTAATTCTAGAACATAAAACCCCTAAATTAATTCTTATGCAATTTAATAACTATAGAACAATTAATAATCAATATTCAAGGATTTTGAGGGACAAATGATGAAAATGTATGGATAAATGATGTGTTTCTGGGAAGGAAAAAGGGTCTTAGGATGATACCAACACTCGTTGATGCTCTCACATACTCTTTATCCCCCGTAGTGCTTCCAAAGCCTTCCATCCTTCATCTACTATTCCGTTAAGGCTCAAGAAGTTTCGAATAGAGAATGGCCATAATCTTCTAAGTTCCGTTATTTCCTGTTATTTTATGTTCTTTGAGGTGTCTTTTACCCTCTGTGTAATATTCTGTAATAGTTTTTACTTAGACAGTTAGGGAAACAGTTAAGTAGTTTGACAGTTTTGGAGACCACCAACTGTTTCATAATGTATAAAAAGAGGAAAATTTACAAAGAAAGGGTTCGAATTTTGGAGAACCTGGATACTAGGCCACTGAATTCCTGATACAACTGATTGATTAATGAAAGAATCAGAAGTTTTCCATACATTGTTGGGTATGATTTTGTGACTTCTCTGTTATGTGTCATCTTATGTTTTCTTCCTTTAAGTATAGTAATGAAGCTGTAGGTCTTTATTTTCTTATGTAAATGAAGTTAAAATCCCTTAAAAGAGTGCTCCTATACTTGAAGTTCACACCTCTGCAATTCTTCTAAGTTACAGATAGTAGTTTTTGTGTAAGACAACATATTATTTATAACTTCTCCAAGTGTCACAGATAGTAGATCCTGTGTAAAACAACATATTGTCTATGACTAATTCAAGTTTTCTTCATTCATCATTTATATTCAACAATCAAATGGAATTCTGATATTTTCTGGTCACTTAAGTATTGAGGGTTAAAAACCAAGTCTTCCAGGTCTTTCATTTAAGAACATAACATACAATTAAGTGAAAAACAAGTGACAATAACTATAAACATTAATGTCTTAAGCACAATTTCTACACAGCCAGGAAATTGGTTTCTTAAGGTACAACACTTGGTCTTGTTGTTGCTTTAGACTTAGAATATGAATAGTTAGATGTAAAGATTGCTTTCCTTCATGGTGAATTGGAGGAAGAAATTTATATGGATCATCCAGAAGGCTTCATAGAAAAAGGCAAAGAAGACCTAGTTTGCATGTTGAAGAAGAGCCTCTATGGGTTGAAACAGAAACCTCGACAATGGTATAAGAAATTTGATTCATTCATGTTGGAACCTGGTTTTCACATAATGGAAGCTGATCATTGTGTCTATATCAAGAGGTATGATCAAGGAAAGTATATAATATTATTGTTATATATGGATGACATGTTGATTGTTGGGCATTATAAGAATATGATCAATAGGTTGAAGAAGGATTTGGGGAGAAAAATTGCAATGAAGGATTTAGGTCCAGCACAAGAGATATTGGGCATGAGGATCATGCGTGGAAAAAAAAAACAGAAGGTTGTGGTTGTCACAAGAAAAATATATCAAGAAGGTTCTTAACAGGTTTAATATGAAGGATGTCAAGCCAATTGGTACACCCCTTGCAACCCACTTCAAGTTGAGTACTAAGTTATGTCCTAGTGATGAAAAGGAGAAGGAAGAAATGAGAAAGACTCCTTATTCTTCATCTGTTGGCAACTTAATGTATGACATGGTATGCACACGACCAGACATTGCATATTCAGTGGGAGTAGTGAGTAGGTTCCTTGCCAATTGAAACAAACAACTTTGGAAAGCAATAAAATGGATTTTGAGGTATCTCAAGGGTACTAGTCATTATTTTTTATGTTTTGGTCATAATGAGACTGTGCTTGAAGGATTTATAGATGTAGATATGGCTGGAGATATGGACACCAGAAACTCCACTACAGGTTATTTGTATACATTTGTGGGGGCAGCAATATCTTGGGTGTTAAGGCTACAAAGAATAGTAACTCTATCTAAAACATAGGAAAAGTACATAGCTACAATAGAGGCTTGTAAAGAGATGTTTTAGATGAAGCAATTCCTAGGAGAGATAGTAATAAGGAAGGACAAGTATGTTCTATATTGTGATAGTCAGAGTGAAATTCACTTAGGGAAAAATCCATTATTTCACTTAAAAACCAAGCACATTGATTTAAGGTACCATTGGATTCGACATGTGTTGGAGGAAGGAAAATTATCCTTGGAAAAGATCCATAGAGATAATAACCCTGTTGATATGCTCACTAAGATTCTACCAAGAAATAAACATGAGTTATGTAGCGGCATGGTAGGACTCGGCGTGACTTGATTCAGGATTATTCATCTGGATTCAAGTGGGAGAATGTTAAATGCGAAGCTGAATTGAAATATGTTGGCGTCAACTTCTCTGACTCTCCATCGTCCACAACCAACTGTCATCAAACCTAACATGCCTGATTTGAAAATGAGATCTTTAAAACAATATTAAGGTATTACAAACTCATGTGCAGGAATGCCTATATTACTTAGTGCAACGGATCGAAAAGATTGTGAATAATATAGACAATGAGTAGTTATAGAAACATAATAGACAAACACACATCAACACAGCAAATAATCAAGGAGTTCACCCAAAACTCTTGGGCTACATCTCCTGGTCCAGCTTTCAGTGGTGACCTCTCTATTATGTCTTCAAGAGTATATTTTTTACAAGTGTGAGCTCAAATCGAGTCTCAACACAACAGGAATAAACAATAGGGTTTTACTTGAATCCCTCAAGTCTTTCTGAGTACACAGACTCTCCCTCTCACTCTCTGTCTTCTATTTTCTCTCTGTCTCAGCACTACCTGCTCTGTCTCTGACACTGAGTGGCTTTTAAGCCTATCGACGCTTGTCTATTCATTTTCCCTTTCAGCTCTCTGGCTCCCGGCCTCTGTCCGTTCAAATCCCCTCTGAGTGTTAAACAATCATTGTGAAACACCTTCAGGTATGGTGGCCACCTATTTTGCAATGGAAAGGACCACTGGCGCGTTGAAATCCCAAAAATATCGTTTCTCTGTTTACACAGAGAAATACACAAAAAACGCTGAAAAATCCACCTAAATGCCTCTTATTGGACTTCAAATAATATTGAATCCACCCTAAAACTCCATCGGGTCCGCCTTTATATCGCTATCGCAAGTCGCAGGCCATAGTTTTCCTTTGTATTTGGGTTTATAACGGAAAACCCCAAATACACAGGAAAACCTGACAAATGGCTTCATATCGGACTTCAAAATATATGTATTTTTATCCATAAACCCCATCGGGTCCGGCTATATCGCATATCACATATCCTCCCTGTTCTCCGATCGCCGATTGCACCGATCGGCCTTATCGGCTATCGGCGCATCGCTATCGCATGGTCGTTGGTCTCTTGGCATCACCCCTTACACAGTTGTGATGCGATATTGCAATGTGATATATCGCAATCGCATATCGCCGAACCTTCGGGCCGTGGGTTAAGTCCTTCCCTGTGTGTATATTAGTGATGCGATAGCGTGAGTAGATCTGGACCATTGATCTGCGCACTTGATCAACGGCCCTCATTTAATCACGTTGATCGCTATCGCGATTTCCATAAGGCCGCCTCCGATAGACTCCGCCTGCTGCCTCCAATTGTGATATGCCGATTAGATCTGGACCATTGATCGGCCAGATCCGACGGCTCCTATGCAATGTTGCTTAAGCCTCTGATTAACTCTGTTTTCGCCATTTCTCCATGTTTTTCCCGTGCGATAGTGTTTTCTGCCATTTGTGAAGGTTTTTCCTTTGCGATAGTGTTTAAGTATATAAAGACTTAGAGGGTTTTAGGATCCATTTTGGATCAACACCATCTGCTCACCACCCTTGACTTTCAGGCTTACACTGCGTAGCCATGTCTTTCACATGAGGAAAAATCTAGAACTCCTCTCCCATCTATAAATGTGTAATCTTGCCTCTGCCGGTGCAATGCAAGCCAAGCAAAGCTAAGGCCTGTGTGTAATAGAAATATTTTACCCATTTTTGTCTTGTGCTATGTCTTGTGTTTTGAAGTCTCCTGCTATATTATCATAAATGTGCTCCTCTGATCCCATCAATCACATCATGTCAGCTTATTTGTTGAGCCTAACTCTGAGGGCGCCAAGTAGAATTGACCCCATGACCTTCCATATTCCTAAAACTTAGAAAGATAGTGTTTACGTCCCATTGTTCTTTGTATCTTTGCAACCAAAACCTCAAATAGTATCCTTTAAACATCTAGTAAAAAAAATTGGCATCCAATGCAGGCGTTGAAGGCCACCTACAAAATTCCAACGATGCTTGAGTTGTATTATCCAAAACCCTAGATAAACAAAGAATGTGAAGCAACCATCCACTATAGATCTCAAACATTATTTATAGTGTGAATACATCATCATCAAGTGACGTAGAGAATTCCATGATATTCTCTCGAGGCTTCACAAACATCCTCAAGACTAGTGAGGAGGAATGGCAATGGTACGAAAGATTGATTAATGGGTAAGGAGTAATGGAAATGGTGCAAGAGACCATGTGGAATGCCAATGTGTTGTATTATTAGTGGTAAATATGTTTTTAAAATTAAAAATGAACTCTCTCTTTTTTTTAAAGGTGCAGCAACATTTTACAACAACAAAAACAAAATTTTATAAAAAAATTATCAAAATATTATATATATATATATATATATAAATAATATGTTTTATTATATAAATAGTTTATATTTATTATAATTTCAAAGAAGTTTTAGTGAGTAGATTGTAATTTTTTTGTTAATTAATTTTTCTTTTTGAAGTAATGAATAGATTTAGCACCTCAAAAATATTCAAGGCACTAGAATTTTGTAGATTACACAAATCAAATTTATAATTAAAAAAAAATATTTGTGATATAGCCAAAATTGATAAGGAAATTTTTTAGGAAATTAGCCTCTTACCCACCAAAATGGATAACCCTTAATATAAAACTTTTCTCATATCCTTGATAGTTAGTTGTCCATCCAGCAGCCCTTGACAACCACCACTAGCCAATGATATGTCTTTTATATTTTCGCCACATGCATCATTTATATGTTTCTCACCTATCTGGCAATACCACAAGACGAAGGTGAGCTTTAACTCAAAAGCTGCTTTGATCATTCTATAATCGAATTCCTGTTTGTATTTGGGTGTTTAATATGGATTATGGGGTGATCTGGAAGGATGATGGTTTTGATCGTGATCTTATTCTCTCAACTTAAATTGGGGGTGTGTGTGTGGGGTGGGGGGGGTGTGGGTTTAAACTTCGATCCTAGTCTAGTGGGATGTCCCATAATGGCCCAATGGGTATAGGAGGGGCACTACTTGGGAAGCCATGATTGAGATAACATAGTTCCATATATTCCTATGTCGTGCTTATCACTTTCCATCATAAATTACAAACCCTTCTTCCACCTCCATTCTTTAGTTTGAATTGACCATTGGTTCTTTGATATTTGGCACCCATAAATCCACATACCAAGATAGGGCCCGCAAACTTTGACTTGAGAGCTTAATGTAGCTAAAAGAAAAAGAAACAACATATCACTAGGCCACAAAAGAATATCAAAATGCAAAAGATGGTATGGGATGTGCACATTAGCATGCAGGCAAAAACCTAGCATGAGTTACCTCCCTCATATGGCCATCACTTGGTTCTTGAGCACATGTTGTTCCATTACATCAAAAGAAGGAACCCTTGCATGTCTCAACCCTAATGAGCAATGAACAAACTCATCATTAAGGGGGTAATACAATTTATATATCATTCAAAGGAAACTCTAACCTTTGAGCTATGAGAAATAATACAAGGAAAAATAAAGAAAAAATAGAAGGCACACAAGAGGCGTAGAAAAACAAAATCCAAGTTGGTAACTCATGCATCCATGATTTCTCCCTTCTCACATCTATATGCTCAAGATAGTGGATCCCCGTCAGTCAGTCCCTTTGACCATGAAGCCTTATCCCCTTCATCGTCATCATTATTAATTCACTAACACCTATCAATTGAAGGGTGGACTGAGGAAATGTTACTTCCCCTTAGGGGCTAGAAATAGTTAATAAGGTTGTCCTTTAGCCACTCCTACCTAGGGAGAAAACACCATTGCAAGTTCAAAGCCCTAATTTTAGAAGGGGATCTTTATTTGAAGTATTAAAGAGCCCATTACACTCAAGCTTAGTTTACTTAGATGCAATAATGATCATTGTCCCTAATGACTAGTTTCTTTCACTAGAATATGTGTTGTGATTGTCAAGTGGTTTAGCAGCCCACATCTTGGGCACCTTATCCACAGGTACCCAAGCTATTAGAGAAGAAAATTGGCAATATCAAGTGAAGCATTGAGAATCTTGGGCCTCTCAGCAACACCAACATCTTCCACATGTAGTAATTTTTCCAGATAAATCCCATCCATATTGACTTGAAAATTGACATTTTGAACCTGCAACTAAGGTTCATCATCATGATAAAAGTGTTTGAGGAAAATTGAACTGCTTAGGTATTAATAGGAAAAATTTTACAGGGGTAAAAAAGGTGAACTAAGAAAATGATCAAAATACAGAAAGGCCGGCAAAGGGAATGATATGATTTCTGATTATCTAAAGATAATGTATTAAATGTAATTATTACATGAGAAACATAAATGAATGACTAATAGGATTAATAGAATGATATATTAATTAATGTATTATTATAAAGTTCACAAATAATTTTTATTATTATTTTTTATTTTATTATTTTATTATAAAGAATTATATTACTATTAGCTTTAAAAATCTTACGATAAATAAAATTTATATGATTAATAAATTGACATAGCATTAAATGATTAATGTATTTTATAAATTTCAAGGATAATTAATGCATTCTATAGATATAATTAATGTATGTATTTATTTTATTTGTAAATTTTTATTTTAATATTTTAATATTTTTATTTTATATATATATATATATATATATATATAAAGGAATAATCATAACTAAGGGATTAGGGTTAAGAAGTTTTAGGAATAATAGCTAAAAAAATATATATAAACAAAGCAAGAGGGAAAGTAAGAAAATCGAAATACAAGTTAAGGGTTATTAAGATTTCAGGATTTTGATTTTCATGTAGGGATCCAATTTTTACTTATGACCCAACCTTCATCTATGTTGAGGTTTTTGGGATGTTTATTAATTTCAATGGCTTCTCTGAATTTTCTATGGAAATAGTGGTCAACCTTAGCGAAAATGCAAGTGTTTTCAATGCATATGTGATGTTTAGTATTATTGGAATGTTCTGCTAGGGATGGGTTTTTTAACCAGTTATATTTTATGTCAACAGAGTGTTCTAGGATGTGAGTGTTGATGGATCTTCTTGTATCCCCAACATATAGAATCCCACAGGAACAAGGAATTGGATAAACTCTTTTATGGCTTTTAGGGTCAATGGGATCTTTGGCCGAATTGAGGCCGCTACAGATTGTGTTAATAGGCTTGAAGGTGGTCATGATTTTATGCTTTCTTAGGATATGGGAAATTTTATCAGTGGTACCCTGAATATAATATTATAACGCCAACGTTATAATATTAAAAGTTGACAAGGGAGGGCCCACGGTCATAATGAATAAAAAATATTATAATGACAAAATGATTAATCATCTTAACAATAGTGGCTGCTACAAAAAGTTAGATAAAAATCCCTTAAAAAACATTACTAAAGAAGTATCCAACCTAGTCAAAGCTAGCAATATCAAGGATAACAAGACCCTCATTGAAAATTGTACCTATACCCCTAGAATCTATCGTGCCCCTAAAATACATAAAGAAGGGATTCTTATTAGACCCATTGTAAATACTATGGAGGTCCCACCTATCATCTTGCCAAGTACCTTGCCAAGAAGCTAAAACCCTTAGTCGGAAACACTGATTCATTCGTCAAAGATTCTACCCACTTCATTAATGAGATCAAAGATATCAAGCTTGATAAAAATGACATATTGGTGAGCTTTGATGTCACTGCTCTTTACACTAACATTCCCATTAATGGGGCTATGGAAGTTGTTCGAAAAATCATTGATCCTCACACCTCCAAACTTGTTGAAATTTGCCTCAAATCCACCTTCTTCACCTTCTTAGGCGATGTTTATGAAAAAACTTGTGGAGTAGAAATGGGCTCTCCTCTTTCTCCTATTATAGCTAACTTGTTCATGGAATATTTTGAATCCAAAGCCCTTGAAAGTGCTCCCTTAAAACCAAAATTATGGAAAAGATTTGTAGATGACACTTTCATCATATGGCCCCATGGACGTGAAGCTTTGGAAACTTTAAAACAACATCTAAATAATATTTCCCCATCCATAAAGTTTACCATGGAAATATAAAATAATGAGAGCCTTTCATTCCTTGACATCCTCATCACTCGAAATTCTGATGGTTCTATATCTCACCAAGTCTACCGTAAAAAACCCACACAAAGCAGTATCTCCATGCCTCTTCTCACCACCATACTAACCAAAAATTAGGAATTTTAAACACCCTTGCAACAAGAGCCTTTCAAATCTATGATGAAGAACATGATTAAGAGAAATCCCATCTCATAAAAGTATTTTTAAAAAATGGATACAAAAACATCAAGCTATCAAAACCCTAAGTAAAGCAAACAAATAACCTGGTCTCATAAATAAGAACAAAAAATTAGATAATTTCATCAGCAGAGTTAACCTCCCCTATATTCAGGATACCACTAATAAAATCTCCCATATCCTAAGAAAGCATAAAATCATGACCACCTTCAAGCCTATTAACACAATCCGTAGCCACCTCAATTCGGCCAAAGATCCCATTGACCCTAAAATCCATAAAGGAGTTTATCTAATTCCTTGTTCCTGTGGGATTCCATATGTTGGGGAGACAGGCAGATCCATCAACACTTACATCCTAGAACATTATGCTGACATAAAACATAACCAGTTAAAAAACTCAGCCCTAGTAGAACATTCCAATAATACTAAACATCACATATGCATTGAAAACACTCGCATTCTCGCTAAGATTGACCACTATTTCCATAGAAAATTCAGAGAAGCCATTGAAATTAATAAACCTCTTAAAAACCTCAACAGATAGAAGGTTGGGTCATAAGTAAAAATTGGATCCTTACATTAAAATCAAAATCCTGAAATTTTAATAACCCTTAACCTTTTTTTTTTCCACTGGGAAAATCCGTAATTTTCATTATATGGAAAATTACATATTGTAGATGCTTTACGCATATGCTGAGGTCACTATACACAGTATACCTTTTAGTTACAAAAAGGATTCTGTACATAAACATCTGATCAGATGTACCTCGCAGGGCAATCTGCTAGTGCTATATATAAAAACTGTATACAAATGCCTTCCGGATTTACCTTACTGTTTCAAAATAAGACATTATGCTATGGTGATTACAAAAAACATCTCGGCCATAAACATGATATTCTCCAGATAATTTATTATCCAGGTGCATTCTGATAACTCGGATCTATGTATGGTCGGTGGTAGTACTTGTACTCATGTTGGCCTTGTACCTCTGTGATCTCCCATACACCTCTGTCCATCAGCGTGGCCTCCTTGGATAGTTTGTCAGCACTTTCGTTATGTTCCCTGTAGATATGTGAACATGTGATGTTGTTAAATGCTACTGTGAGTTCAAAAACTTCATTTAATATAATGCTGAGTGTGTGAATGTGACAATCAGATATGCCGTTGAACCAATTTAAGATGATTTTTGAGTCCCCGAAAATATTTATGCAAGTGCAATGATGACCCAAAGAAAAATGTAGTAAATGTCGAAGTGTGATGAGCTCAGCAAAGTTGTTTGTTCCAATTCCCAGTCCCACTTTTACTTTGTAGTAATGATGTTTGTTTTTGTGTATGATAAATCCGCCCCCACAGCCCTGCCGGTTTGCGGCCCCATCAAAGAAAGCCCATGGAGTGTTTTGATCAATTCGGGGGGGTGGATGAAGGTGGCGCAGTTTAGGGGGCGGGGGATCTGGTAATTCTCGAAATGCTGCAATAATTCCTGCCTCCACTATTGGCCAGTGTATAGGTTTGTCATCGAATATGTTACGATTTCTCGCTTTCCATATGTGCCAATTTACTAGAATTGGGAGATTGATATTCTTCGTTCCTTTGTGTCGTATCTCCCAATCTATCCACGCCTCTGTCAGGTCTGTACCTTCCCAATTTCCAGTGTATGAAATGGTGTTTTTAAGAGCTGTCCACAGTTCTTGTATCTTCCTGCATCGCATAAAAAGGTGCTCTGTGGATTCGGTAGCTCCTTTGCATAGCACACACCAAGTTGGTCCATATTGTGCTCTGTGCGTTAGGTGCTCGCCTGTGGGAACTTTGTTCCTCAGGATACACCAGAAGAAGAGTTTTGATTGCGGTGTTGCTGTGAGTTTCCAAATGCTATGCCACCAGTTCGAGATGACCTCAAGTTTTTTGTGACTAATAAGAAGGATGTAGCCAGCCTTTGGAGTGTAATAACCACTATCAGCCTGGTTCCATATCAGTTCATCCGCCCCCTCTATGATTTTGATGTGAGATTCGATCAGGGCCTCTCTGTATATCTGCCATTCCTGATGCCATCTTTGTGGGAGATTTAATTGTTGTGCTGCCCTCCAGGCCTGATGAAAAATATATGAATTTTCTCTGTCTGCGATTTGGGCAATCACTTTGATATCACGTGCTAGTAGGTATCCAACAAAATCTTGAGAAAGAATATGCCTTCCTCCGCTGCCAGTCCATGGGTCGATTTCGATCCTAGCTAGGGTACCGTCTCTGATTTTCCAAACCAAGTTGTCTCTGATCATGGGTAGTGAGAATAGTAATGCTTTCCATATAGATGATATGCCAGCTCTGTTCCAATTAGGGAGTCTAACCCATTCCAGAATGCCAAGGGGCCATATATATTTGTGGTATGAGAGACGGGTCCATAAGCTCTGGCTAGTTAACAATGCCCAGCTCATTTTCGCTGCCAATGCTTGTGCAAAAAGTGGAAGATCTTTTAATCCCCATCCTCCCCACTTTTTTGGGAGTGCTATCTTCGGCCATCCGATCCAGGCAAAGATACGTTTGTCTTGACTTTCTGCCCAGAGATATCTGTTGCATAATTGCTGTAGGCGAGCCAGAATGTGTCTTGGTATCCAGGCGAGGGCCATCCAGAAAACCGGAGTTGCTTCCAGCACAGATTTGATGAGTACTAATCGTCCTGCCCTGGAGAGGTATCTGTGACTCCAACATGATAGTCCTTTTTCCAATTTTGTTACCAGCCAGACCCAGTCTGTAATCTTCTGGCAAGTGGGCTTTAACCAGAAACCCAGATACTTTAGACCCCTGCCCAATGGATGAATGTTGTAAGGGAAAGCCTGCCGTGCTGTTTGAGATTCATTGACCGAGGTACGGGCCAGCGTTATGGTAGATTTTCCTTGATTAACAATCATGCCTGTGGCCTGTGAGAAGAGCTGTAGTATGCGGGAAAATGTCAATGAATCTCTGATGCTACCATTCAATAGGATGAGTACGTCGTCCACGAACAACAGGTGTGTGAGGTAGCACTCATCCGCGATCTTAAGGCCTCTGAGAGAACCTTCCCTTTTTGCTGAATTGATTAAGTGACTCAGTCCTTCCATGAACAATAGGAATAGGAGAGGTGATAGGGGGCAGCCCTGACGAAGCCCCCTTTCAGAGTGAAAAAAATGGGAAGCCGATCCATTAATCAGGATGCTGAACAAGGGAGTAGAGATACAAGCCATGATCCAGTTTATGAGAGGAAGAGGGAAGCCCAGATGAATAAGGAGCATCTTAATGTATAGCCAGCTGACTCGGTCGAAGGCTTTTGATAGGTCAATTTTCAGGAGAATGCATTTAAGATGTTTGGACCAGATGGAGTGAAGGGCTTCCTGGGCGGATCCAATGGCTTCATGTATCTGTCTATCTTCCAGGAAAGAAAATTGCTGAGGAGAAATGTGTTTTGAAAGAATGGGTTTGAGCCGGTTAGCAATAATCTTAGAGATAATCTTGTAAAGAACATTACACAGTGAGATGGGGCGAAAATCATCAAAAGAGGATGGGGAGTCAGATTTAGGGATGAGGGCAATGAATGTAGAGTTTATAGCATGATATAAGCACCCAGATGTTCTACTTTCCTCTATCACTCTGAGCAGATCTTGTCCCAGCAGGTCATAGAAGGCTAAATAGAATTCGATAGTCCAACCGTCCGGCCCAGGACTCTTGTCCTTCTTGAACCATTTGAGTGTGCTTTCCAGTTCCTCCTTAGTGACCGGGGCCGTAAGATCAGTCGAGTCCTCCTCGTTTACAAATCTAGGGAAGTGTGTGGTCACATTAATGATCTCTGCCAAATTTGGACCTGGTGGACTTTTGTACAAACTTCTAAAATGTGATGTTCCAAGTTGGGAGAGCTTGTTGAACGAGTCTGCAAGGCCCCCTTCAGGTAGGGGGAGATTCCAGATAGTATTTGCCACTTTCCTTCCCTTTGCATAGTTGTGAAAGAACCTTGAGTTTTCATCCCCAGCTTTCAGCCATATTTCTCTGCTACATAGTCTGAGGGATTCCTCCCTTTGTCTGAGTATATTAGTCCTCTGGTTTTCCAATTCAATCAGTCGAGACTTGTCTTCACCCGAGATGAATCCTAAGTTCCGCTCATCTACTAGAGATCTCAACTCTTCTTCAACAAATGAGAGCTGAGCGATTTCCTTGGTGTTCTTCTCCTTGGCCCAATTAATGACTATATGCTTCAGCTCATAAAGGTTTTTACAAAATCCCTTGGCCAATGATGCTTCTCTGTCAATGGGGTGTGCCATCCAGTAATCTGTGACCAATTTCATGAAGTCTTGGTCTTGGAGCCAGATATGGTTGAATTTAAAAGGGGCTTTTGGCTTATGGTGAGGGCCGAGGATCTCCAATAATATTGGGGAATGATCTGATATACCCCCCGATCCAACCCATTGTTTATAGTGATGTAAATGATGAAGCAAGGGGCCTTTTAGCAGAAATCTGTCCAGTCTGCACGCCAAAGCAGTTGCTCCCACCCTTCTATTCCTCCACGTAGGCATGGGTTTCTGCATGGGGATATCAATAAAGTTTGTCTGTTCCAGGGTATTTCTCATGAACTCTGTCATGGAATCCACCTATGCCATAGAACCCCATGATTCATGGAAACCCAGAGAAAAATTTAGATCTCCCCCCAGAATGGTGTGGTCAGATGCCATTAATGTAAGATTAAGGAGATGCCTCCAAAAGGGCTCCCTTTGGTGGCAGGGGCCATATACATTCACAATACGAAGGGCTTGTCCGAGTTCCACTGAGAAAATGTCCATTCCCATGAATCCTTTTCCTCCCCAGGATGAATCAATCCTGATTGACCTAGGGTTATATCCGAGCGCCAGTCCCCCAGATCGTCCAGTGGCATCAATTGCCAAGAACTTCCATCTTGTTGCCAGAGAGAGTAAGGATTGAGTGATAGCCTCGGCCGAGCCAAGAGTCTCTTGGAGGAGAATAATGTTAGGCTGTTCCACCTCGAAGAGCCTTCGAAGGGCTAGTTTCTTGGGGGCACTAGCCAGGCCCCGACAATTGAATGATAAGAATTTCATGGGGGACCACTCCGGGGGGTTAAGGCTGCTCTAAGGACCCCATCAATTGTGGATTGATGACCAGATGCGACCTCCACCCCAGCCCGCCAGATAGCTTTGGAAAGATCAGATTTTCTACCTCTGGAGGTCAAACGTCCCAGTCCCAGGGGGACAATACCCAGACCGACCTGAGATCTGGAAGTGACCGCAAGGTGGGTACGAGGACGAAGAGAATAAGGGTGGGAGGTAGTCTTCCTGGAAGATGACAGCGAGGAGGAAGAGGATGAGGGTGACAAGGTTGGAGGAGCGGTGGAGGCACTCAAGGGAGGAGGCGAGATAGTGCAGTGAGCCATAGTGCAAGATGCAATTGAAGTAACAAATGCAGAGGAGATACCAAGAGATAAAAAGGAAGGGTTTAGAACAATACCCGAGGCCTGAGCGGCTGCAGCCGCGGCCCGAGCCCTAGTCATAGGTGGCGAAGACGAGCCTAGCCCCTTCATCCCTACCTTCACTGGAGAGCCCTGTGATGATGCAGTCCCCTGAGGTGGGCGTAGGATAACCGGGGATGCTCCTCTAGATGAAGTGGGAGTGATCTTTGGAGAAACCTCTGGACTTTTGTTCAGCGGACAGTCCTTAAATAGGTGTCCCACTTGATGACAACGATTGCAACGGAACGAAACACCTTTGTAATCGAGAATTTGGGTCCTGCTGTATTTTCCCCATTGCAGTGTGATTTTTTCCTCCAAATCGTCACGCGTATCCAAGTGAACCAGCACATGAGCTAGGGTTCGCTTCTTTGATTCTACATACATGCGATCATGATCCAGATACGTGCCCAAAGAATTTCCTATCCTGATGAGTGCTTCCTCACTCCAATACTGTAGTGGCAGTCCAGGCAAACACACCCATAGGGGTCCTGCTCCAATCTATTCGTGCTCTAGGTCAAAGAGGGGACTCCACCTCTTTAGCAGAACTGGTGCCATTTCGATGTGCCAGTATTTTGCCAGTACTAAGTCCGTATAGACCTCCTTTGCGAAATGGAGGGAGAACCACCCTCGGGGGAGAACATGTACCTCCAGAAGTTCTTTGAGCAGGGCTCCCCAGATTTCCTTTACCCATTTCGTCAGTCGACTTGCTGAGTAGGCATGTCCCCGCACATGTCCTACCAAGACCGTTCGAGCCATGGTCACTGCTTCCCCTAATGCTGATGGGTCGCCAAAGGTGATAGTGATATCTTTGGTCGTCGCTCTGATACACCTAGATTTCCTCTTCTTTGTGCGAGGCGCCGACGGGTAATCGACAAAGGGGTTTTTTACGCCTTCAGGGGGGATGGGTTTCGAGGGTTTAACATTTACAGCCGGGGTACCAAAACATCCAGAAGGTCGAATCCCAGATTTCGGTAGGGTTTGAGATCCTGTCACCGGGGTGTCCGCCGATGTAGTAGGGAGATCAAAGGGCAAGGGAGGGGGCTGATCGAAAGACAGAATATGAGGGGAAAAGGTAGAGAGAAGTTGTGCCGTACCAGGAGATAGCGGAGGGGCTTCAAGGCCAGGCGACGATGCTGGAGGGTGGGCAGAGTCGAAGTGGTTAATGAACGGACTTGGTAGCGCGACCACCGGCGAAGTGTCGAGGGAATAAGGTTCCGTAACAGTCGGGGGGGGGGGGGGGGGGGGGGGGAGTAACCGGCGCAGCGAAGTTAGGGTTTCCAAATATAATATGGTCCTCCAAAGGATCCTCGGTGTAATCCACGAGATCCGCCTCCATGTGACCCTCCATGACGGCCAACAGTTGAGGTAAACAGCGACGGCTGTTAAACGACGCATGATCGTCTCCGTTGATCTGTTACAGTGGAACGGCAGGCCGGTAACAGTGACTGGTTGCAGCTCTCAGCGAACCCTAACTATCTTACCCTAGGCCCGTGTGCCCCTGTAGCTCCATCCCGTTTCGATAGACATTCAATTCAATCCGCAATACTGCCTTATCTTAATAACCCTTAACCTGTATTTCAATTTTCTTACTTTCCCTCTTGCATTGTTTTATATATATTTTTAGCTATTATTCCTTAAACTTCTTAACCCTAATCCCTTAGTTATAATTATTCCTTTTAAAAAATTAAAACTAAAATTAAAATAAATTTAAAAGTTAAAAAATAAAATAAAAATAAATAAAATTAAGATACATGAATTATCCTTGAAATTTATAAAATACATTAATTATTTAATTCTATATCAATTTATTAATCATATAAATTTTATTTATCCTAAGAGTTTTTAAAGCTAATAGTAATATAGTTCTTTATAACAAAATAGTAATAAAAATTATTCTTGAAATTTATAATAATACATTAATTAATATATCATTCTATTAATCCTATTGGTCATTCATTTATGTTTCTCATGTAATAATTACATTTAATACATTATCTTTAGATAATCAGAAATCATATCATTCCCTTTGTCGATCTTTCTCTATTTTAATCATTTTCCTAATCGACCTTTTTTTTACCCCTATAACTTTTTTCCTATTAATATCTAAGTAGTTCAGTTTTCCTCACACACTTTTGTCATGATGATGAACCTTAGTTGCAGGTTCGAAACACCGATTTTCAAGTCAATATGGATGGGATTTATCTAGGAAAAAAACTACAACAAGCCAGCAATTGTAGAAATCTAAAATCTAAAGAAAAAAAAATATTACACATGTATGAGAGCACTCCTTGCACACATGATGCTGTGTCGCTTTACACTAGATTTGATGATTCTTCAAGATGATACACATGGACGTAGCACACCCTCAGGAAGGCCTTATCACCATATGAGGGATGGTAGCTGAACTGAGGCCTCTATTAGGATGGTATCAACTTCAAAAACATGGGAGGGATAATAGCAAATAGAAAACCCTCAACGCTAGAGCAAATATGGACACTTTTCATAATTGGAGACCCATAGAGACCGCATTGTGTTGCCGACTAGATTTTTGGGCCATAGGGATCCATTGAAGTGGATTTGAGGGCCAAACCTCAAATCATGATTTTTACATGCTTCTACATCACATTTGGTACGTCCTAGCACTAGCACATAGCATTTGGAGACCCTTCTATGCATGATGTCTTCCCTAGAAGGCTAACAACTCACATGTGTGGGCTTGTTGTTGCACTTTTCAATCAAAAGCTAGTGGGTTGGCTTGTAACCCAAGGTTTCTTGTGCTTTAACTTGTTAATAGGGGCTTTTAGGCTAAAATTATGACTCATCCTCATATAAATAGAGGAGAGGACTTTTCATTTCAATCATCATCACTGGGACTATTTTGGCCCTCCTTAAGAGATTTTGGCCTCTTTATATCTTTGACAAGATGTGATCGATGGAGAATGTTGTATATTGGAGCTATTTTCTTGTGTTTGGAGAAGTTATCTTGGATCAATATAGATTATTCATGCATTTCATCTTGTAAGTGAGCTTTCTTGTTGAAGAATTCCTCATTTAATGTCTAATGTGTTGAATGTAATGCTTATTTAGGCTTTTTCTATTGCGCCATTGATTGTTGAAGAGATTGTATAGATTATAAATAGCATCATTGTATGCATTACTCATATATGGAATATGAATGGTAATCCCTTTGTTGAACTCTTGTTGTATCTCTCCCAAGTGCCTTTGATTCCTCATAAAGATAATAGTTAGGGTTTTTTGCTATGGTGTCAAAATATCCTTACTCCTTTTCAAGGTGTAGTTAATCTGAAAAATTCATGGATTCCATCAACCCAAGGACTAGGCACTAGCCTTGTTTAGTTTGTTATCAAGTTAAATTTTATCCATATATTAAATTTTTACTTCTCTCTCTTCTAACATTTGGCCCTCTTAAGAATAAGTGACTCAATTAGGGCTTGGAGTGAAATTGTTTGGGAGAGTAATTTCTTGGTGTGGAAGGATTAAGCAATAAGTATTTAATAGGTTGCCTCAAAATCAACCTCCTTGGTGGCCAATTCATCCATTTCCACCTTGATTTCTCTTTCACTAGGAGAAACCCTAGTTAGTTTAAGCTTCAACTTGATTGCTTCTTGAAAGTTTCATGCACCTTTGCCTTGATAATATTCATTGTTGGAAACATTTTCTTGGCACCTTTGCCTTGATAATATTCATTGTTGGAAACCTTTTCTTGGCACCTTGACCTTAGGCCATTTCATTTTACACGCTACTAATATAGGTAACCTATATAGCCTATAATATCTCTTGTAGGTAACCTATACACCAGGGCTCCTCCTATAGGTGAAAATCCATAAGGAGTAGGGGGTAGTGGCTATGGTGAAAGTGGGCCACACATAAATATTGTTAGGATATTCCGACACATAGGATATAGTTAAGTTCAACTTGGTCTAGTATAGAGTTAGGTTAGAGTTAGGTAAAGTGTGTTTCTTTACCGTTGTACATTTTGTAACTTACAATCCGACGGTCACGATATGTAGTGATCCGACGGTTCACTCTCACCTCGGTATTACCGACACTTGATCCATGGCTTGACACCCGATTGGTCCATGAGTTCTATTTAAAGCGCATGGAGGGTCATTGTTCGGGTAATCCGTGCATGAGAGAAGCTTATGTAAATTTTCATTCTTTGATTAATAAATTGCCTGTAGTACCCACGTTGGGACAGGCCGTGGACTGTTTCCCTCCTTGCACTTTGAGGGTTTTAACCACGTCAAAAATACTGGTGTATTGATTTGAGATCTGGTTGTGAGCGGTGTCCTTTTGGTGTTCTTTCTGAGGAACTTACCCTGTAAATTCCTACATGGTATCAGAGCTATTTGAGGGCCGCGTCCGTTGGTGATCCAAATCTGAAGCCGGTAGAACTGCATGCGGCTGTCGTTTCCTAGATCTGCTATTTCTGATTGCTTTCGGGCCGAGAGGACTGCTCTGTTGCGTTCGGAGCATCTGTTCCAGTGAGGAACCCCTTTCGTTTCACGCGAAAAGGTTTCCGGTAGCCCTAGCTGCGTCATTTTTCAGATCGGGAGGTATACAGTTTTTTTTTGCAGTTTACTGTTATTTTCTCTCTGCTTATTTCGGTTTCGTTTATTTAGCCCTTTTTTTAAACTGAATCTATACCTTTCATTTCTGCGTATGCTCTTTGCCCTGCGACTCTGTGCGATCTGGGCAAATTAGAAATAGAAAGGAAGGATTTTTCTCATGCGTATGCTCTTTTCCCTGCACCTTAGTGTGATCTCGGAAAATCAGAAACATTGAGAAAAATATTTAGTTTTTCGGCTAAAGCTAACTTTGAGATTTTTTTCAAAATTTCTAGTTTTTTGGCTAAAGCTAACTTCGAGCCACAAGGTTCGTTTTTCTTTGCATATTCGTGTTGGGTTTTGTGTTTGTGTAGGGAAAAGGAGCTTTCTCAAGGCAAGCACGCAAACCAAGGCCCCCCCCCCCTCTCTCTCTCTCTCTCTCTCTCAAATTTTTTGTATAGATCAATTGGTTCAAAGCTATTTTAAGAGAGTAGAGGTCTTGGGTTCAAGTCTCCATTTTGTGGGGGCGGATTTTTTCATTCCCGCACATTCGCGCACTTTGCCAGCAACTTCAACAATTTTTTTTTAAAAAGCCATAACTTCTTCATCCGGAAGCCTTTTTCAGTGCCGTTTTTTTTTAAACCGCCTATTTTTTCGAGATCTATCCATTGGAACACTTACTTTCAGCATCTTCAGCTTCAGTTTTTTTAAAAAATGGAAAGTCCATGCCAAGTCATTCTTGACAGCACTAACTACTTCCAATGGGTAGCCTACATGGAAGATTTACTTAGAAGTAAAGGTCTCTTCAGAATAACCACAGACCAAGAGAAGAAACCAAAAGATGAAGAAAAGGTTGCAAAATGGGAAAATAGACAAGATCAAGCACGTGGTTTGATAGGGATGTCTATTTCTCCTGATCTTAGATTCCACATTGCAGACCTTGAGACTCCTCATGAAGCATTAGAAAAACTCGCTAAAGTTTTTGGGATTAAAAATGAAATTAGAGCCCATCAACTTGAAAATGAGCTGCTTACTTTGGATCCTAATAATTTTTCTTGCATTGAAGATTTCTTGTCCAAATTCAAGACCCTTAGATATCTCTTGGAAGGTGTAAAGTTAAGAAAGAAGATGGTAACCTTATTTATTCCATCCTTACTAAGTTGGGACCAGCCTACTCTGTATTTGTTTCCACTTTCCATTCTACAAGGAAAGCTTTCATTTGTCAAGGAAAAGACTACAAGGCCCCTTCCTTTGACTCCTTTTGTGATTTCTTAATAAGAGAACAAGAAAAACTCTTACACCTTGGTCTTCTTAATCTTGGAAACTCTTCCACGAAAGCGTTAGCCGCCCAGCAGCAACCAAATTCAAAGAATCCTAAGAAGTCATATCCTCAAAAGAATGGTCCTAAACCATCTCAGCCTCAAAATGAAAGATCATTTCAGCAAAATGATAAGACCAATAAAAACAAATGGAAGAAGACTGATAGACATTGTAACTTTTGTAATCGAGATGGCCACTTAGAATCTAAATGCTTTAAGAAGATGGAAGCCTTGGAAGCCGCAATGAAGAAACATAACATCCATGTGGAGCCTACTTCAACTTCAACTTCCGGAATGGCACTTTCTGCATGTCATTGTCAATCATCTCAGTCTGGTTATGCATTAAATGTATCTTATTCTTCTTCTTCTCATTCTCATGAGTGGCTCATTGATTCTGGAGCCTCTTGTCACATGGCCAAAAACCAAGCCATGTTTTCTTCTTTAAATGATTGTAACACCAAAAATATATATGTTGGTGATGATAGATCTCTTAATGTTGTAGGGACTGGAACTGTTCAGCTAGACAATGGTCAGTTTAATGACGTATTATGTGTTCCAACCTTATCCTGCAACCTTCTATCTGTCTATCAGATAACTCATTCAGGTGAAGGTAAAATTGTTGAATTTTCACCTCATGATGTTGTAATCAAGGATCTAAAAGATCCTAAACAGATTCTAGCTACTGGTCTTGCTGATGATTCCAAAAGGTTGTATAAGTTTCACAACTTTGGGTCATCAAATCTTCCCTCAGTATTTATTGCTCATAATGATGAAGTGAGCAAACTTTGGCATGAGCGATTTGGTCACTTAAACTATCGCTCCCTTCAGCATCTATGTAAAAAAATATGGTGACAGGTCTTCCTATGGTATCTTGCAGAGATGGTGTTTGTTCCGGATGTGTACTCGGAAAACATCATCGGGATAGTTTTGACAAACGTGCCTCTTGGCACGCCTCAGCCCCTTTACAGCTTGTGCACAGTGATTTATGTGGTCCTCTTCCTGTTGCTTCATTCTCTGGCTGCAAGTACTTCTTAACTTTCATTGATGATTTCTCCAGACGCACTTGGGTATACTTCTTAAAACTCAAGAGCGAAGTATTTAACACCTTTTTGGCCTTCAAAGCCTTTGTTGAAAAACAATCTGGACATCAAATTCTTAAGCTAAGAACTGATAATGGTGGAGAATATGTTAAAAACACATTCATCAACTTTTGCACCGAAAATGGAATTCAAATGCAACATACTGTTCCATACACTCCACAACAAAATGGTGTAGATGAAAGGAAAAATCGCACCTTAAAGGAAATGGCTAATTGTATGCTGCAATCTAAAGGACTCAGTCTTAGTTTTTGGGCCGAAGCAATTAATTGTGCAAATTATATAATCAATCGCAATCCTACTAAGGTTCTAGAGAATATCACTCCAGAAGAAGCTTGGAGTTCCATTAAACTAGATGTAAGTCACTTTCGTGTGTTTGGAAGTGAAGCATGGGCCCATATTCCAGATGAAAAGCATAAAGCTTTAGAACCTAAGAGTGAGAAATGTACTTTTGTTGGATATTCTGAAGATGTAAAAGGATATAGACTTATTCCATTTAAGTCCAAAAATGTTATCATTAGAAGAGATCTAAAGTTTGATGAAAATAAATCGGCCTGCGAGCCTAGTCCGGCGGATGTGCCACCACTTCCATATCTCTTCTACTTTTGAAAACATTTCTTCTTCAGATGATGAAAGCGAGGATGATAATCCTCCCCCACCTTCTCAGGATCCTCAACTTCCATGATGGGTCCGTGCTACTCGGGATGCAGCAGGTGATCTTGCCGGTGATCCTACAGATCAACGACGTACACGTTCTCAGTTTGAAAGAGCCTCTTCTTTACTGGCTCAAGCTCCAGTAAATCATGATCCTGACACTTTTGCAGAAGCTTCAGGCCATCCACATTGGGAAGCAGCTATGAATGAAGAATATCATTCATTGATGACAAATGATACATGGGATTTTGTTCCTCTACCAAAGGGATGCAAACTTGTTAGATGTAAATGGGTTTACAGAACCAAGTATGGACCAGATGGGAAAGTTGATAAACATAAAGCTCGTCTCGTTGCTAAGGGCTTTTCACAGGTTGAAGGCATTGACTACACTGAAACCTTCTCCCCTGTTGCCAAAATGAACTCTATCCACCTTGTTCTTTCCCTTGCTGCCTCTTTAAAATGGGAAGTCCATCAGATGGATGTTAAATCTGCCTTCTTACATGGGGACTTGCAGGAAGAAATCTATATGGAACAACCCATTGGCTTCATACAAACAGACTCCAGCCTTGTTTGTCGACTTAAGAAATCCCTTTATGGCCTCAAGCAAGCTCCTCGGGCTTGGTATGCCAAAATGGATAGCTTTCTTTTAGAATCTGGCTTTTCTAGGTGTCATTCTGACAATACTGTCTACACCAAGAAAGTGGGCAACTCTCTTATCATCCTTGTTCTTTATGTTGATGATCTTATTCTTACTGGTAGTGATCCCAACCTTATAAACCATGTGAAGTCCAGCCTTAAAAAGAAATTTGAAATGACAGACTTAGGACACTTACACTATTTTCTCGTGTCTTCAAGTCTTACAATCCCAGGAGGGTATTTTCCTTTCCCAGTCCAAGTATGCTTGTGATATTCTTCGTCATTTTCACATGGAAGACTGTAAGCCAACCCCTTCTCCCTTTCAGTCTGGAGTCAAACTTTCAGTCTCTTGTACTTCTCCTGAAGTTGATGCTACCTTATACCGTCAACTTGTCAGAAAACTCTTGTATTTAACCCATACTCGTCCTGATCTTTCCTTTGCTGTTGGCCTTGTTGCTCGTTTTATGTAAAACCCCCGTGAAAGTCATTGGAAAGTAGCTAAAAGAATACTTCGTTATGTTCGAGGTACAGTACAGTTTGGGATTCATTACAGTGCCAAAGCAGCTCCTCTGTTAGTTGGTTTCACTGATTCTGATTGGGCTGGTGACCCTGATGATCGGAAGTCTACTGCCGGTTATGTCTTCACTCTTGGTTCAGGACCTATTACATGGGCTTGTAAGAAACAGGCTGCCATTTCTCTTTCGTCAGCAGAAGCAGAGTATCGTGGTGCCGTGGAAGCTAGTAAGGAAGCCTTGTGGCTTCGTCAGATCCTATCAGGGTTTGGCTTTGAGCAGCAGCATCCAACCACACTTTGGTGTGATAATCAAAGTGCCATTCAGCTATGCAAAGATCCAGTTCAGCATCAGCGCAGCAAACACATTGAACTACACATGCATTTCATCAGAAAGCTCATTCATGACCATGTTCTTGAAGTGCAATATTGTCCAACAGATGATCAGGTTGCAGACATCTTCACAAAGGCTCTCACAGAGGTGAAGTTCACTAAACTTCGATATATGCTTGGAGTTCAGGAAGTTGTCACTAAGGGGGGATAGGCTCTAGTGCCTCCTTCCTTCTCCTATTGTGTCATATTTGTAAATCCTTCAATCCTATCCCAAGTTGTTCTTAAGGGGGGATGTTAGGATATTCCGACACATAGGATATAGTTAAGTTCAACTTGGTCTAGTATAGAGTTAGGTTAGAGTTAGGTAAAGTGTGTTTCTTTACCGTTGTACATTTTGTAACTTACAATCCGACGGTCACGATATGTAGTGATCCGACGGTTCACTCTCACCTCGGTATTACCGACACTTGATCCGTGGCTTGACACCCGATTGGTCCATGAGTTCTATTTAAAGCGCATGGAGGGTCATTGTTCGGGTAATCCGTGCATGAGAGAAGCTTATGTAAATTTTCATTCTTTGATTAATAAATTTCCTGTAGTACCCACGTTGGGACAGGCCGTGGACTGTTTCCCTCCTTGCACTTTGAGGGTTTTAACCACGTCAAAAATACTAGTGTATTGATTTGAGATCTGGTTGTGAGCGGTGTCCTTTTGGTGTTCTTTCTGAGGAACTTACCCTGTAAATTCCTACAAATATTATCACTTAGTCTAGTGTTTGTATTGTAGGGTTCCTCTCTATAAGACCTGCTACATTTTGCGGCAACATTTCTGGTGTTGTTTTTGAGGAGGAAGTGAGTCTACCTCCCTGTGATTTGAATATTTAGCTTCATTCCTTTAAAGGGGGATTCCCAAATGACAATATATATCCTCTTTTGGTGACTCCATTAGAAGAACGAAGCCTTAGCTCTTCATTGAGCTTCAAATTTTCCATGCTTGTACGGTGAAGCAAGTATCTTTCAAAGAAATTTTAAATTTTTCCCTGGTGACTCTAATGTAAAAGATTATTGTCCCTGGGACATTCAAGAAAATAGTGAATCTATGAAGGAATTTTAGGATAAAGATTTGGGAATTAAATGTGAATCCAAAGAGAATATAATAGAATCCCCATATAAATGAGCACGTTTATCAACATGAATCATCCCCATGTGCACCAAATCATGAGTATTGCCGTAATGAATGGAAGGCCCCTTCTATATGTTTCATCCATGTGATGTTCAACCTATCAAGAAAGGTGTCAGGAGTGCCCATGAGGAGTTGGATTCCCATCTAGAAGAGTCTCTTAGGAGCCATGGAATTGAAGAGTCTCCTCAACACCTTGAAAGCAACCTATGGTTCTTCGCAAGTTATAATTATTTTACTATACCTTTCTCATCTCATGATGATCATGGAGATATAATTGTTGATGTTTAAGAGCCATACATCTCCTTGTACCATTGACAGTGTGTTTGTAATGTCCCAAACTAGGAAATACAATTAATATCAAATACATGCACTAAGCTACAACAAATAAATCCAAACATGCAAGCACAAATTTACACAAGCAGATATAAATCAATGAACCATGAAATAGAGGCTATAAACCTGAGCCATTTTGCAAGCATGAAATACCTGGGTGAATATCTAAGCAAAAATCCAACCGAAATGGCCCAATATGCCCAAATGCATTGCCTAGAGATTAATGTTGTTGTTTTTGTTGTTGGAGGAGGAAAATTGTGATATTAACCCTAAAAAATGTTCCAAAATTTTTGAAACATTAGAGAGAGGCTTCTCACACCCCAACCAACAAAACCGAAAAAAATATCATGGACCCAAGTGGTAGAATGGCTTCCCAAAATCACTATGCCCTGCTCTAGAAACATCGTTGTTGTTGGTTGGCTTAAACCCTTATTTTTGGCCCTCAAAAGTGCTTAGAAAATTCAGTCAAATTAATTGGAGCCTTTCCTCAAAAAACCCAAAAAAAACACATAATTTTCTTGGGCTACTTCCAGCTGACCTAGAATGCCAAAAATAATGTGAAATTCCCTAGCTGATGAGTTCTATGGCCAACCCAAAATATTTGCTGCAATAGCTCCAATTTCCTCCCTCAAACTGCTAGAAATTCCTCTACAAAATTCTTTCGAGAATGAGTGAGAATTTTCAGCACAACTCCTATTTGAAATATCCTCTTAAAACCCCTGAATTGTATGGTGCCCAAAAAATTTGGCCCTCTAAATAACAGTGCTATCAGCCTCGAAAATTCTCAAGAGAAACTCGTCCTCCCCTAAGGAAATTTTCTGCAAATTCTCCAGCCCAAAGTCTACCGGTTAGTTATTCTCCTAAGCTCCATGAATTCTTCTTTTGTGTCCCCTAAAATTTTCACTAGCTAAAGCTATGATGTGAATTGGCTCTTGAAATGGCATAATTATTCTCCCAAATTCTCTCCTAGGGTGATACTCAGAGTTCACCAAAGAAGAGGTGGAATTCCCACTTGGAAATTCCTTGTGCTAAACAACACTGGTTAACTTGGCCAAGCAACTCAAGAAAACTCTCTAGTTTTGAAAATTAAATGACAAAAAAATGTCCAAAATGAGACTCTTCTCTCCCTTTTATAATTGTTGATCATCCATTCCTTGTGGGCTCCACTAATTTCGACCTCTCTTTCTCACTTCTTCCTCGTGGTTTGATTTTCCCAATGGGGTTTGATTTTATTTTTCTTTTAGTGGTCCCCACAACCCATTGACCACTTTAATTTTTCTTTTCTCATAATTTTAGCCTTATTTTTCTCTCCAAAAATTAAATTAAGCCTCCATAACCCACTTTTCCTAAGTTTATTTGTCAAAATATTTATCCATCACTAAAATTACAAAATTGAGTATTTTACTTAACAAAATTATTTATTGGGGACATGACAATGTCTCTAGGGTTATTGATGAACGTTGTATGCATGAAATAGCACTCGAACAAAAGTTCTTGAGATTAATCATTGATTCCTCCATTTTTATGCTGCAAGAAAGGATCCAAGGGTATAAGCCAGATTCTTCTCCTCCCTCTTCACTCATTCCCCCCCTTTCATGATTCATTTTCATCTTATTTTCCCACCTCCCACCCTTGTGATTCAAATTGTGTGTTATGTTATTAGATGATTGTGATGCTCGCTTGATTAAGGGGTGTGTTCTTGATTTAATGATATGCTAGTTGTATTGCTTGTATGACTACACTTAGGTCATGCTTTGTGTGTTAGAATTGATTAGTGTAGTTGCATTGCATGCTGTATAATAATTCTAACATCATTCATACCATGTTTCATGCTAAAGTAGAGTCAATTTAGCATAGATTTAATTTTTGTATGGATTTATACTCTCATATAAAACAAGGATGATACCGTACACCTAGTTCACATGCTCCCAAACAAGTTGATTCCAATGTGCAGGTCACAGGAGCAGGATCCCAGGGATTGTTAGAGTTCTCATGAACTCCCCATTTGAGCATATGGATCATGTTCTCTATAGTGAGCTCATGTCCCCAAGTTGGAGCCATATTTTACCCACAAAAATGGGTAAACCCTAGGAGAAAAAATTTCTTCTATTCATGACCGTCGGTTGGATAGCCAGAAACCCCTGATAGCCATAACTAGTTGATGATATGCCCTTTATATATTCACCACTTGCATTAGTGATATGTTTCTCACCCTTCCAAAAAGAACACATGGACGAAGGTGAGATTTCACTTAAAAGGTACTTTGATAATTCTGCAATCAGGTGCTTATGCTTGTTTGTATTTGGGCATTTGATGTGGATTAAGGGGTGATATCGAAGGATGATGTACTTTGATCATGATATTGTTATCTCACCTTAACGGAGGCTTAATTTTTTATCCTATTCGAGTGGTACCTCCCCTAACGGCCCAATGGGTATAGGAGGGGCACTACTTGCGAAGCTCAGATTGAGATAGTGTAGTTCCTTCCATCCCTATGTCATTCCTATCACTTTTCATCATACATTAGAAGCCATTTAATCACCTCCATTCATTGGGTTCAACTAACCATTGGTTCTTTGGGATTTGGCACCCATACATCCATGTACCTAGTAGGGCTCAAAAAAAATTCCTGGGAGGTTGATGTAAGCAAAAGAACAAGAAAAAACATATCATGGCCACAAGAAAAACAAAATAAATAATATCAAAATGCAAAACATGGTCAGGGACATACACATTAGCACACAATAAAAATCCTACCTGAGCTCTACCTCATTGATATGGCCATCACCTGATTCTTGAACACATGTTGCTCCATTGCATCAAAAGAAGCAACCTTGCATGTCTCAATCTTGATGATCAATGAATTGAATCATCATTAAGGGAGTAACCAATTGATATATCATTCAAATCAAGCACAAACCCTTGAGCTATGAGAAACAATACAAGGAAAAATTAAGAAAATTTAAAAGGATCACAAGAGGGGTGGAAAAACAAAGGCCAAGTCAGTAACTCATGCATGCATGATTGCTCCCTCCTCACATCTACTCGCTTAGGATGTGGATCCCTAGTAGTTGGTCCCTTTGACCATGGCACTTGACCATGAAGCCTTATCCCCTCTATTGTCATCATTAGTATTCATTAATACCTACTTGAAGGGTAGACTGAGGAAATGTTACTTCTCCTTAGGTGTCGGAAACACCTAATAAGGTTGTCATTTAGCCACTCCTACCTAGGGAGAAAACACCATTGTGAGTTCAAATCCCTAATTTTGAATGGATATCTTTATTTGAAGTATTAAAAAGCCCATGACACTCAATCTTGGTTCACTTAGATGCAATAATGATCATTGTCCCTAATGATTGGTTTCTTTCACTAGAATTTGTGTTGTGATTGTCAAGTGATTCAACAACCCACGTCCTAGGTGTTGAAATGTGTAACTAGGTTTGATTTTCATAAATATGAAATGTACCCTTTATTCTTGTATATTGTAAAATTAAAGAAAAAATATTATTGCTATTTTTGTATCATGAGTTTCATGCTCAAGGTCTTTTTATTTAGAGTCCAAGGACCCATTGAGTGCTTCTAGGGTTTATCTTGGTGTCAAGAAGTCAATAGAGTCATTGTCATATGAAGAAGACCCAATTGGGCACATTGTAACATGTCAAAAGAGTTATTTTTGTATTTAATAGTGTCATCCTCCTTGGAAGCCTATATATAGGATGGAACTCAACCTCCTATGGAAACTCACTCACTTCTCATTATCTAATAAAAGGAGAAGAAGAAGAAAGGAAAGTGAAGAAGGATAGAAGGATGAAGGAAGAATTTCTTGGGTTATCCCTCTCTCTCTCTCTCCCCCCTATCTATCTATCTATCTATCTATCTCTCTTTCTCTCATGTGAAAGGAAGGTTAGGGTTTTGCAGTTGCAAAGTCGAAGTTTTGAAAGTTGTAGAAAGAAGGTCGAATAAGGGACTTTTAGGTCACCTACAAGACCTAGAAGGAGAAGGAACCCAACTGAAGGTCAAAGGAAGCCTTGGAAGCCCTAAAATTGTTCACACGTGTGGAAGCAGTAACCGTTATAGGGGCTTAAAATTTCAGGCCCACAATAGAGGTCAAAATTATGTAGTCGAGGGTCAAAGTTGTGCAGCTGGAAGATATTTGAATAGTTTTGACTTGGAAGGCTTGGCTTGGTCTTGGAAGGGTATTGGTCTTGGTCTAGAGATCTTGGAATTGTTTATTTGAAGAATCTATAATAAGAGAAGTGATTTGTGGGTTTTCCTCTCAAGTGAAGAGGTTTTAGCCCTGGCATGCAGCCTACATCTTGTGTTCTTTTGTATTGTTGATATTCCTGTTTTGGTAGTTGTTTGATGATAAAAATAACATAATAATAAGAGAAGAAGATAATAATAAAGGAAAAGTAAAAATACATGACAAGAAGTTATCAAGTTTAATAGAAATCATCCTAATTATAGCCCTATATATTTCTCAACATGGTATCAGAGCTAAGGTTGACTAAGGGAATAATGAATATCAATACATCATTGAAGAATTCCTTGAAGTATTTTTCTATGGTGGCAAGTGATCTCAAGAAATGCATCAAAGCATTTTGGAATATCCTATTGTCTATCAAGAATCGTATGACCAAGACTTGTACAAAGGACAAAGGGTTATTCTTAGCACTTACAAGTTCATGTTAAGATGACAATATATGGGTAATCAAAAGTGGAGAATCTAGACATATGATAGGTGAGAAAAAACACCTAAAGACCTTATCAAGAGGAAAATCATCCTACTCGGTTGAACTTGGTGACAAGAAGAGATATCATGTAAGAGGAATTGGATCAACCTAAATGGGGATGGAGAATGGTAGAAACGTTCATTTCAACGACATTCTATTTGTACTAGGTTTTCAAAATAATTTACTTTCAATTTCATGTCTAGAAGATAAGGGAGATAGAGTCGCTTTCATAGATGGAAAGGTTGTGGTATGTGATAAATACTCTAGTATCAACAATGAAAAATTCATTTGGATTCATGAAGGAAGACTCTATAGGTTGTTGACACCTATCTCTCAAGCATTGGTTCGCATTGAAGTAAGTCCATGTGAATTTTAGCATTGAAGGTTTGGAAACCTTCATTGCAAAATCTTACCATCTCTAAGTTCAATGGTGAACGACATCTCTAAATTTAAGGAGGATCATGAATGAGTGTGCAAGGGATGTGCAATACGTAAAAATGTCAAGAAACCATTTGGAAGTAGTGCTTCAAGATTAAAAGAAATCATGGATCTCATTCACTCTGATGTTTGTTGTCCTACGTCTACAAAGTCTATTGGAGGTCATACATATTATGTAACTTTCATTGATGACCACTCAAGGAAAACTTGGATCTATTTGTTAAAGTCCAAGGATGGAGTATTCGACAAATTTAAAGAATTCAAAGAAGAAGTAGAAAATATTACAAAAAGAAGGATAAAGGTACTAAGATCTTAAAATGGAGGAGAATACACTTCAAAGGAACTCATAGCTTTCTATAAGGAGGCTGGAATTAAGATGGAGTTGAAAGTTCCACATAATCCAAATCACAATGCAGTTGTTGAATGAAAGAATTTCTTGATTAAGGAAAGTGTTAGAGCCGTGTTACATGATCAAGACTTGCCTAAATTTTTGTGGGGTGAAGCAACAAAAATTGTTGTCTATATTTAGAATCTAAGTCCTCACGAATCACAAGAGAACATGACTCATGAAGAAGAATTCACTAGGAAGAAGCCAAGTGTATTCCATCTCTGAAAATTTGGTTGTCTTGTCTATATTCACATTCCAAAAGATAAGAGAAAGAAGTTGGATCCTAAAACCATGAAGGGAATATTAGTTGGCTACATTAACACTTCAAAGGATTATAGGATCTACATAAAGGAAGGGACTGAGTAGAAGTAAGTCGAGATGCGATCTTTGATGAATGTATTGCAGTCAAGAAATCAAAAGATCTTTCGATTGACTTTGATGATGATGAAATTCCAATATTTGAATAATTCCCTAAGGAGGAAGAAGATTCAAATCATGAAGAAGAACATCTCGGTGAACCTGTACAACAAGTCATCATCCCTGAAAGCAGAAATAGACCTAATTGGTTGAACTCTACTGTTATAGATGATAAAGGACATGGAGCAACCAAAGGTACATTAAGGGAAAGTAAGAATCCCAAAATACATTCATGTTATGCATCCTATATGACAAAGTTGATTGAACCAGAACCGTCCACCTTTGAAGGTGTTAACGAACATCAAGAATGAAAGACGCTATGAATGAAGAATATCAATCAATAATGAAGAATGGAGTTTGGGAAATTTTTCTTAGGCCTGAAGACAAATCTGTGGTAACTTCCAAATGGATCTACAAGATTAAACATGTAGCAGATGGAAGCATTGATAATATAAGGCAATATTCGTGTCTAGGGGTTTCTCCCAACAAGAAGGCATCAATTATGAAGAGACATTTTCACCTATATCTAGGTATACAACTATATGATCATTGGTATCTATGGCAGTATTTATGGGATGGCACATCCATCAAATGTATGTCAAGACAACATTCTTGAATGGAACTATCGATGAAGAAGTCTATATAGAACAACCCTTGGGATTTGAAGTGAAGGATAGAAAGACTCATGTGCGTAGGTTGAAGAAGGAACTTTATGGTTTTAAGCAAGCACCAAGGGCTTCGTATGCTAGAATGGACACATATGTGCAAAGATTAGGCTTCTCAAAGAGTTTTGTTGATTTGAATCTCTATATCAAGGCTATGAAGAATGACCTTGTAATCATTCTTCTATATGTGGATGATCTTCTAATGACAGGTTTGGAAGGTCGTATTTAAGAGTGCCAAAATCAATTGGAAACAAAATTCGATAGGAAGGATCTAGGGATGATGCACTATTATTTGGGGTTGGAAGTTTGGAAAGGACCTGATGAGATATATCTAGGTCAAGGAAAATATGTGATTAAGATGTTGAAAAGGTTTGACATTATGGATTGAAAACCTATGACAACCTCTATGATCACAAATTTGAAGAGGTTAAGAAGAGTTGGTTCAAGCCCTATGGATCCAACATGGTATAGACAATTGGTTGTTTGTTTGATTTATTTGGTTTATACTCGACCAAAAATTTGTTTTGCAATGAATATTCTAAGTCAAATCGGGTAGAGCCCAAGCATAGCCATTGGATAGAACCTAAGCATATATTGAGGTATTTGCAAAGAACAATCCACTACTTCCTGAAGTATGATAAAAAAATTATGTCCACTTGATTGGATATATAGATTTTGACTGGGGAGGCAGTGAGATGGATGGGAGAAGCAATATTGGAGGATTTTTTAGTTTGGGATCTATTGGCTTAAGGGGGCCTAACCCAGGTTCAGAGTTATATGTGCCAACCAACAAAACCCTAACTACTAGCCCTTTCGGCAACAACCTGCATAGTGCAGGCTGCAGTCTCACCCGAAGCAGTATTGGGGGATGCTAGAACTAGGTTTCTACATCCAAAGATTGTGTGATATGTATTCTGAAGCCCTTGTAGCTCATATCTACCTTCGCAGATCTATATCTTCCTATGGTTCACTACTGCAACTCTATCCAAATGGCTTCCAGACCTTCATGAAGGTCTACGATCAAGCTTTTCAGACCTAAAAGAAGAAGACTTACAACTTTCGCTTAGTAAATAATAACCCTAGATCTACCTTCGCGTAGATCTACCCGCTTCAAACAGTTATCATAACAGATTTAGCTACTACCTTCGTGAAAATAGGTCATTACTTATTTTATGCATAGATATTCAAGATTCAACATATTCACGCAGAAAATACACTTTATTTCACAGAAATAGATTATTAAGTGATAATGCATAAACTTAACAAAAATAAGAACAAGGCACAGATGCAATAGATTTGGTCCAAAATCAGTCTTTATTATATTCAGCATTCAAATGATAGACTCTTCCACCCTGCACACCCAACTGTAGGGGCCCGCACACTTAGCTGTGGACTTGCCAAGGTCTCCACGCACTTAGCTGCAGGAGCCTTCCCCTTTCGCCTAAGTACTGGAAATAGAATCTCTTGCCTTATCACTTTCCCTTACACTTTTTCTTCACCCAAAATTTCTATATCTAGACTCGCTATGACTCAAATATTTATAGCCTTTCTAATACAATACCATGATCTGTGGCCTATGGGTGAGTCTCAAAACCATCTTATAACTTACCCATACAAGGGGCTTCAGCCCCTTTGACTCCTACTTAGCTGCGCACTTTGCTTCCACATTTTAAGGAGACTTTACATTCTTTACAAAATTCTACTCAAAAATTGATTAAATTAACCCAAAATTTACCCTAGGGACCTTATCCCAATAGGCCCCCAACACAAATATGGTGACTCGCCCTCAAGTCACTCAGTTGGCTTCTTGAATTTGTGGTGGTGCTCACTAAACTTCTACTTTAATGCGTTCATCTTGGCGATACTTTGTACTACAACCTTCTTCACCTTGTCGACCAGTTTTTCTGTAGTTGGTCCCTCTACCGCAAGCTGCATGTTCCTATGAGTCCGTTATAGAGCTTTCAACTTCTCCTAAATGGTATAAGAAATTTGGCTGGCCTCTTTTGTCCAAGGTTGAAGCCGAGCTTTTAACACTTATTCTTTTTGCTACAATTCCTATACTTGTGTATGTATCATCTTCCCTTTCTATAGGCATGCAAAACACTGGATTGGCGCTAATGTGCCCATAGCCGCCCTGATCTCATCATACTTCTGTTGGGCCTCTCTAATTTCTGTGCTCAACCTCTGTAGGTTTAGGTCCTCCTACAAAGTGTCCCATAATTCCATGGCATGGTTAAAAAGATAGTCACATCCTTTAACTACAACCTCCATAGTATTCATACGTTGCATAGCACTGCTCCTTGACCTCTGGCAGAGTAGTCAGCTGTAGCTTCAGCTATAATTCTACTATCTTCATCTGGAAGTCAAACGTGACTTTGCCTATCTCATCTCATCTTTGTTGTAGCTACGACTTCTTCTTAAATATTTAACTCTAGGACTGAATTGCATGCCTGTGCGATTGTTGTTTCCAAGCTCTGACTTTGTGCTTCCAGCTCTTCCTTTTCTTTCAGATCCTAAGCCTTCTCAGCAAACATATGTTCATTGTTTACCTTAAATTCATTGATTACTACAAGTACGTGCTGCTTTTTGATTCTAAGCTCGTCCAAGACTCTTTGATGCAATGCATGGAGAGTTTGAAGTGGTACCGTGGCTAAGTTCACCCCAATGTCTTTGATTGTGCTTAGTAGAGCGCAGTCTTTCTTTGTTTCTGCGCGAATTGATCCTTCTGGTAAGGAGATGACTCTGAGGTCTAGAGTCCTTTCCAGCTCCAATACTTTCTCGCTCCCTTGCGCCAGGCTCTCCTACACCCCGCTCGCTTGCCCTACGCTCGCTTGAAGCCTACCGGTTTGGATATGTAGCTAGCACAAATCCTTCTAGATGCTCCCTAGAATCTGCATGTACTGTTGTGCAAATTGTTGCCACATCTCTGTTGTGGTGTCTCTAACTTTGTCCCCAATTTCGTCAATATCCCCTTCTATGAGGATCATCGAGTCAATGTGTGCTTGCTTATCCGATTTGTGCTTCTTCCTAGTCCCAGAGGTTGTCTGCTTACTCCGTGTCTTCAATGTGAAGGGATTTCTCTGCTCCTCTCCTCCATTTATGCCCTGCTCGGATAGTTCTTGCTCCTCAGTATGTTGGGAATTCGATGCTTCTACTTCCTCTATGTCAGTGCACTCTGTCCCAACACACTCTTTTTCAGTGCGCTCTTTTTCAGCAGCAACTTATTTCTTTCTTTGCTCGGCCAATGCTCGTTCATCTTTCTGTGTTGTTTCTTTTCATTTTTACATAGTTGTTGTCTGCACAGTAGAGATTTCTCCACCCTGACTAGTACTTGCACCAACATCTGTGGGTTATCGCCACTCCGTTGGCCAACTTCCCATAATTTCTTGCACATTTGTTTCCGAAACTAAGTATGGAAACTTGTGCCATATATGCTTAGGGTCCTGCCTCACCCTGATCGAGACATTATGGAAGTTAGCCTTAAACTCCGCGAAGGCCCTCAACTACTTGAACAAGGTTGGAGACAACCTTTGTCGTTGATTGATTACTGTGCGAAGGTCCATTTCAACCAATATCTAGAAAATCTTGGATTCCTTGATCCTCTCTAGATCCTTTTTCACCCATAGCAAAGCGTAATTTTCTGCCTCTAATAAATCTTCTTCCTGCGGAGGAAACTGACTATCCTCCAGCAGGCGCCATGCTACTAGTAAAATTAGCAAAAGGAACTAGGTATAGTGAAATGCCTTGTTGTCCTCATATGCTTCACAGTAGTTCGCAAGGAATTCCTTAAATAAATATTGCACCCAATTGTAATGTACTCCCTTTGCGCACTGGGCAGCCAACAACACTACTAGCATCGGAACTTCGTCCGCATAGCATTTGGGCAGCAAAATACACCGCTTGATCTTGAATGGAGCGAATAGAATATCCGTGTGACTTCTTTATCAATCCAAATTCAATTTTCATCCTATCCGCCAGTTCCTTTTCTCCACTTTTTCCTCCAAACTCCTTGGCAGGGTCTGCCCCTTTATAGGGTAGCTTTGTAATCCTATGGATGAGCATATTTGTGATAGGGATGGGTTCACCGAGCCATAAACACCCATCATGCACCAGCGCGAGCAGCTAGCACACACATAGTGTTGATAATCGACTAATGGAAGTGTGGTACGTAAAGCATGTGCAGTAAACCGTCCTACTCAATGCCTCTGACCCATTTCATGGGTTCCAGCTGTGTAACCCCAGTTTCTTCATAGTAGATCTTTTTCATGTACTTATTAGTATCTAAGTGAGGGAATTTCTCATGGTTAGCAAGATCCCAATCCTCCAGCTTTAGCAACGGGATGTGCACTAAGACCGCGCCTTCAAAAATGACATGTTCTGGTAATAGTGGCATAGAGACCATAAATTTTCCTGAGTCTGGGTCTTTGGTTACTTTCATTTTCCCTTTCCATGGAGGGATATACTCTAGGAGCCTAGTGATAGGCTCGCCCTCCTCAGCATCTAATTCCTCCACGCTATCGCGGATTTCTTCTACCTCCAAGTCCACTATTTTCTTTGGTTGCTTTGCCTCATCCTTCTTCTCCTTCTACCAAACCTCTAAGTTCTTCCTCGATGAATGCCTCATCGGTACAGTTTTATTCTGCTTCTCCTTAGCGGTCGATTTCTTCGGCCTAGGAAACCTTGGTGTCGTAGGCACAGAGGGTGTAGCTTCCATGCTCATTATTTCAGGGGTCACCGCGTCAGAGATGAAAGCTTTAGAATTAATAGCCTCTGTGAGATTTGTTGTAGTCATTCAGTCAAAAAAAAATTCACGGACTGCGAAAGATAGGTTTGTGAATGACATTCCTGAGAAGAGTTCTTCCCAATCTTCGTGCTTCATAAACTTAAAACAATAAGGCTCACAAAAAATTCTCAGAATGAAAGGTATTTATAGGCAGGCCAACATGCCATATTTATAGGGTTTTCAAATTCAAATCCAACCATTCCCTCCATTTTCTGATCATAAATGCATCTTTGGTGGCATATCTCCAAATATTTTCGCCAAAAATGTCGCCTACCCGCTCCTCTTAATGGGATTTTTTCCATCAAATCATGAATAGTGACTCCAACAAATATTTTTGGAACCGTCTGTGCAATACCTCCCCCTGTGGTGCAGCTCATCTAACATTCTTCACCTATCTCACTCCTTTCTTCCATCGCCCAACCTCCTTACTATATTTTTCTCCTCTTCAGGCAGCGTATTTTATAGTCCCATAATCCCTTGCAGCCGCCTGGATTACTAAGACTATTTTGTTACCATGTAATCATTGCATAGGGGTAGGATCCCCCATATACAACTTCAACCTACTTCCATTCACTTTCCCAGGGAATGGCTCCCGATTCAATTTCGTGAGCTGCATTGTGCCACCATCCGTGATCCCCTTAACATATGGCCCTAACCAGTGCATTTGAAATTTCCATGGAAATTTCGTGAACTTTTTGTCATATAGCAGCACTAAATCATCCACCTTGAAAGTACGCAGCTTAATATGCCTATCATGCCATGATTTCTCGTGTTCCTTTTGTACTTGCTGGTGAAATCCTTCAAGAAATTAGTCCTCTTCTAACTCCATCATATGCATGAGTCATTCCTCCAAGGTCTCGTGATTCGCCATCTCTGTCAAAGCTACAATATGTAGACTTGGCATAATATACTCCATAGGCATCACCGATTCAATCTCGTAGACCAACCTAAACAGTGTTTAGCATGTCAACTTCTTGCAAGTCATCCTATATGCCCATAGTACTGCTGGTATGCACATATCCTAGTCATTCCTCTGTGCATTGCAAACCTTTGTCAATGCATTCTCCAAGATTTTGTTAAATTCTTCCACCATTCCGTTCGCCTACAAATGATAGGGCATGCTCTTTTGGTGGTATACTTGGAATTATTCAAACATTGAATTAATTGTTTCATTCAAGAAATGTGTACCCCTATCACTCTTCAATATCTTAGGGCATCCAAAATTTGTTAAGACATATTCAAACAAAAACTTTGTAGTAGTGGTAGCTATACAATCCTTCACTGCCTATGCTTTCACCCATCTAGTTAAATATTCGGTTGGAGTAATAATATACCGCGCACTCATCTTCTTTCGTGGTGGTTGTATTGGGCCTATGAAATCAATAACCCACTTATCAAATACTTGCAATGAAACCTGAGGATTTCAAGGAAATTCATCTCGCCGTGAAGGCTTTCTCGTCCTTTGGCAAGCATTGCACGCCTTGCAATACATCTTAGAATCCTTATGCAATATCGACCACCATAACCCAGCATGAAAAATATTATGTGCAGTTGTTTTTCCTACATAGTGTCCTCCTGCCACTCCCCCATGTGCTTCGGTGAGGATAATAGCGCATTCAAATTCTGAAGCATATCTTCATAGTATTTCATCTGTTCCCATCTTGTATAAGTGACCCAAAATCACTGAAAAATCTGCAGAGCGGACTACTATTTCCTTCTTCTACTGAGTGGAATATCCCTCCGGAGTTGTACCCATGGTTAAAAACTAAATGATATCAAGAAAATGGTCATCCGCGATGTGCACCACAAATAGCTTCCCATCCGGTAGTCCCTCCTTCAAACTATTTGGTTCTTCGCCCGTTTCAATCCTTGACAGGTGGTCGGGTCCTACATTTAGCCCTCCAGACTTCACAATCACTTCAAATTCATATTCTTGAAATAACAGTAACCATCAGTAGATCTTCCCCCCAACACAAGCTTATTGACTAGGTACTTTAGCGCAGAGTGATTTGTATATATTTTAAAATGTTCACCCAACAAATAATGTCGAAACTTCTGCAACGTGTAGACCATCGCCAGCCCTTCGCACTCTGTAGTGGAATAATTCTTCTCATTATTTGATAAATTTTTTCTCGTGAAGGCTATTAAATGATCAATTTCTCCCTCTCCTTCATGTGTTAATATTGCACCGAGCGCAATACAAGAAGCATCTACATGTGCATGGAATTCTTTCTTCCAATCTGGAAACACCAAAATGGGCGCAATCACCATCTTTTCCTTAAAGACATCCACACTGCAATGGCATTCTTCATCCCAACAAAACATCACATCTTTCTTCAATAATTTTTGTATCAACGTGGTTATCTGAGCATATGCCTTGATAAACTTTCTATAATACCCATTGTGCCCCAATGTCACGCATAACTGTTTTACATTCCTAGGAGCTTCCAAATTCACAATTACAACGATCTTCACAGGGTCCACCATCAATCCCTACTTACATACGACATGACCGAGCAAAATTCCAAAGGGCACATAGAATATGTACTTCTTCAAATTCAGCGTGATTTGATACCTTCGACATGTATCTAGCATAAGGCACAAACTCACAACATGGCACTTCACCAACCCAAACATAGTCCAATCGTCAAAATAAACCTACAAAAATTTATGAATAAATTCCTGAAACGCCGCAATTACTACCCAGGAGAAGATTTCAGGCACGTTCTTCAATCTGAATGGAATTATTGTATACTAAATGCAACCCCACTCTGTTGCGAAGGTTGTCTTTCTTCAATCTTCCGACATGATATTTATTTGATGATATCCCAAAAAGCCATCAGTAAATGAATAAGCCTCCTATTCGCCCACATTATCTAATACTTCATATTTGAATGGTGTTGGAAACGGATCGTGTACGCATGCATCATTCAACTTTCTTAGATCTACGCATATCCTGATTTCGCCTTTCTATTTCTTCTCTTAGAAAACCATTGGGCTTACCCAATTAGATTCCTCTACTAGTTCAATAATACCAGCATCCAGGATATTATCAAGCTCATGGTGCACCTTTTCTTTATACTTCGGGTTTAGCTGATAAGTTCTCTGCTTAATGGGATTTGCATCTAGTTTCAACGTAATCTTCATAACATCCAAATATCCAAAAATCCCCTTCAGATCCACAAACTTTGTGGGAAATAGATCCTGGTATTCACATAGTAGTTCAGCCACCTTATCGACTATATCTTCATCCCAATAGTCTCTTATCTTTGCAACTTAGGCTTTGCTTTAGATCCAATATTTACTTGTCTAGTTTTCAAAGGTTTTGATATATCCGGTTTTTCTGCTTTCAGCCCTTCAACTTCACGTTGTCCTTCTGTCTCTGGAATGTTAATATTTTGTGGGTCTTCTTCTTCCTCTTCAACAGTCACATTGTAACATTGCAACGCATGGCGCAACTATGTACCCCAATCTAGTTGAGCCCATTCTATCGGTTCCTTAGGCGTTCTAAATATAGTTGCTTTTATCTCCTGGAGCGCTTCATCAATGCATTCAAATCCATCCTCAAAGCTGAAAGTCAATAAGAAACTCTCTCTTAAGATATCCCATTCATTTGTCCCATGGCGAAGCTCCGTTTCCAAATACTAGTTCATCGAGATCATATCTAAGGTATGACAGAAAATGTGCACCCATTCTGGTTGTGGTTTTGTTCCCCGGGCCTTAGTCCATCGTGCCAGATGATCGCATGGATCATCCTTCCCACTGTACTTTTCTGTCATCTGGGTATTAACATACCCAAACCTTAATCTCATCATTCTTTTGTATTCCTTCCATCCAACGAATCTCTCCTTATGTGTACCCCACCAACGAACAGGTGTAGTGTGCAATGCCAACTCCATTGCTTGGAAGCGATGTTCTTCTAGTACTTCCCTTTCAAATTCATCTAAAAGCATATCCACATCAGTCAAACCATCATAATGTGGAAGATTCCTTACCTCAATTGAGACACACCGTAGTGACTTGGTCATCATATTGCAACGGAGCGTAGATACTTCATGCAACCGATTTTTCTAGTGTTCAAGCTCTTCATCCAAGTCTGAGGTGCAGGAACTATCATTGTCCCATGCAATTTATCCATTAGTCGTAGGATTGATTCAATCCTCATTTCGTGTTGTGATCTTGTATATCTTATCCAAGTCATCATCATCTTCCACAAAGTCGCAAACATGTTCAGTATAATGTGCTCCTTCAGCAGGGTCTAGTGGGACTACAACCCTGAGTGACTTCCTTTCAAACATCATCTTCCACTTCTTTAAGTTGATTACCATGTCCATATCAAAAGCCTAGTCAATTCCTAGTAGCGTGGGTTACGGGTTACTATCATCCACTATTTCAATGACCTCAAAGTCAGCTAGTGCGCTAGCGCCCTCAATATCTATTGTTACACCATATAAGCACCCCATCGGAATAATCTTTTGTTGATTTTCCATGCGTAGCTGAATAGGAGGCCACTATAGTGCAGGTCTCCCCATCCTTTCCCATGTCTGCTTAGGTAGTATGTTTTCATCAGATCCTAGATCCAATATTACCTGGTTCATTTCATATTATCCTATTTGCACTGTCAGCATCATCTTGCACCCCGTTCGCTTCTTATGCTTACCATTTTTTCTTACAGTGAGTTGTCCAGCAGGGGTCTTTTCTTTATTTTCCCACTTGTCAATTAACTCTTGAAACCCTTCTACTGCTTTCTTATCATGTAGTAACTTCATACAGGTCTTTAGAAAAGTAGCTAATACTGAAGGATCTACCTCTTGTGTTGTACTAGTTTCTAACATTTTCTCCTGGCTTCTTGAGGTGGAGGCCTCAACGAAGTTCTTCTTTGCTTCCATGAAGTTCTCTTTAGTGCAATTAAGGTCAAATTCTATTTCCTTCTCATCAGCCTTGCACACCCACCTATCAGCCTCAAGCTACCTACCCTTATCTGCACCAGTGGCCATACCACTTCTTGTTACTATATTTATTCTTTGATCTTCTTCGCGGGGCTCTGCCCTCATCATTTGGATGTTCTGCGGACGTTGTTGGGGCTGCGTCTTCTTCTCTTGCCTTTTTTCCATAAGGATCAAACATTCCTCTATCACATGGTAAAATTTTCAGCAATACTGACATGACGGATGTGTGGGGTTCGTGAAATCTCGCGCGAAGTGTGCTGCTTCGCCACAGTTATATAAAATTATCTGTCCACGTCCTTAGCTAGCTTTGCCCCCTCTTCCTTGTCCTCGGCCTTGGAATCCTCCATGCATTGCTCTTGCACCCTAATCCTAAGGCCAATTTTTTCTCGGCATTCACTAGGTAGGGGTTCTATCCATCATCATCTCATAACTCCTACAATGGCATTCGTCATGACCTACAAATTTACAGAAATTGCAAAACCATTACTGAAGGGTATGTACAAACTTCTGTAGTAAGTGGAAATTATTAGTCACATGTTGTCCTATAACCTAACAGATAGCACACCATGGTTCAGCTCCTACGCTCTGTCCAACGTTATTCTCTGGTTTTAGGTGAATAGGCCCTCCTCCAATAAGATAGTTCTTATAAACCAGGCAATGGTCCTTATCATGCCCATGGCTCTTACACTTCAAGCACCAGACTTCAGCACACACCTCTAGTTGGGCTTCCTTTCCTTTATTCAGGCTCTGCAACTCCAAGTGCAGGCTTTCTAGCTATGAGTGAATTTGTTGCACTCCAAGGTTTATATCCTGTATGGGTGAGGCGTCCAACCTCATCGCAATTTCTAAGGCTTCTCCTTGCATTGATATCTTTTGTTGTGACAGTGGCACCCTTAAGTGCAGCAAGAGCGATGTTATATACCAGTCGCGATCCTGGGAATTGGTAATTACCATACTGGCTTGCCTGATAAGGCATTTCAACCTTTGATCGAAATACCAACATGTCTCATATATCTTTTGTCGAATTTCCTTAAACTCAGTCAGTGACAGTGCCTCTGACTTAGGCTTTCTAAACTCCTTGTTCAGAGCTTGTTGGGTCTCTACCAATTACGTGGTGGGTTTGTCAATGCAGCACCCTATGTACCATGCCAATGCTCGATCTTGTAAAGTTGTGACCAGCTATGCTTTCTTGATGTTATCATCCATAATCTGTTGTGTCTTCCATATAGCTCCTGCAATAAACCAGAACTGTTCTGAGTCTTCGCTCCCTACCCCTTTAAAAATCAGCATCTTCGTCGTGTTCTCCATGTTGAATGGTGGTAGCAGAGGTGGAGGTGAAGGTGTAGGCGTATGAGGTGGAGGTGGAGGTGGATTTGGAGTGGACGGATGAGGTATCCTCGGGATACCCTTCTTAATTAGATAAACTACACTTTGCGGTGTAATCAGCACCGTCCCTTCATCGTCACTTGAAGGGGGTTCAGTGGATTGTACTCTGAGCTCTACCCATCATTTCTTCTAAAGAATCTCCCACTTCACGTAGCCCCAAACATCAAGGTAACTTCATAACCATCTTTTCACATAACAACATTTTAATCCAAATTTTTAATGATTTCAAATACTTACCTCGCAATCCCTTAAACAACCTATGTTCTTCTTCGCTATAGGTTATATTTCTATCGATCGCGAACTCAGTCACAAAAATTCCAAGTGTGCTATCAATCTAATAATCTACAGCGCACCAATTCTAGATTCCACACTATAGCGTAGTCAAGCCTCCACGTCCCTTGACTATCAACCAATTTAGACGACCACTCGTGTAGTTTTTCAGGGAAGAAACATAAGAATGGTTTGATCTCGTCTTTGTATAAATATCTCTACAACCATTGTTCCTTAGATAAATTAGGGCTCCTGTTCTCTTGAGTTTCAAATGCATGCACTTTTCAGTCAATCCACTTCTCAATCTCTTTCTTTTTAGGAAACCATTTATCACACATCTTTTAGATAGATCTTGGTCCTGGCAATAGAACCTTTTTTTGGCTTAAGGGGGCCTGACCTAGGTTCAAAGTTAAGCACGCCAACCAACAAAACCCTAAATTATGGCCCTTTCAGCAACAAGCTTCCTAGTTCAAGCTACAGTCTCACCCAAAGCAGTATTGGGGGATGTTAGAACCAGGTTTCTTCATCCATAGACTGTGTGATATGTATTATGAAGCCCTTGTAGAAAATATCTGTCTTCGCGTAGATCTGTATCTTCCTATGGTTCACTACTACAACTCTATCCAAATGGATTCAAAACCTTCATGAAGGTCTACGATCAGGCTTTTAAAATCTAAAACAAGAATACTTACAAATTTTTCTTAGTAAATAATAACCCTAGATCTGCCTTTGCGCATATCTACTCGCTTCGAACAATTATCATAACAATTTTTGCTACTACCTTCGCGAAAACAGATCATTAATTATTTCATGCATAGATATTAAAGATTCAACAGGTTCGTGTAGAAAATACACTTTTTTTCATAGAAACAGATTATTAAGCGATAATTCATAAACTTAAAAAAAATAAGAACAAGGCACATATGCAATAGATTTGGTCCAAAATCATTGTTTACTAGATTCAACATTCAAATTATAGACTCTTCCATCCTACGCACCCAGCTGCAGGGGCCCACGCACTCAGCTACGGACTTGCCAAGGTCTTCGTGCACTCAGCTGCATGAGCCTTCCCCTTTCGCCTAAGTATAGGAAATAGAGCTCTCCTACCTTAGAACTTTCCCTTACACTTGTTCTTCACCCAAAAGTTCTATATCTAGACTCGCTATAACTCAAATATTTATAGCCTTTCTAATACAATACCATGGCCCGCAACCTATGGGTGAGTCTCAAAACCATCCTATTACCCATACAAGGGGCTTAAGTCCCTTTGACTCCTACTTAGTTGCGCACTCCGCTTCCACATTTTGTGGATGCTTTATATTCTTTACAAAATTCTACTCAAAAATTTATTAAACTAACCCAAAATTGAGCCTAGGGAACCTATCCCAACAAGATCCTCTATGATGTCCTGGATGAGTAGAAAGAAAGAATAAATTGCTTTTAGTAGTGTTGAGGATAAATACATTGCATCTTGTGAAGTAAGCAAAGAAGTTGTCAGGTTGAGGAAGTTGTTGTCTGACTTGTTTGAAGGATTGATGGAATTTACGGTGATACATTATGATTACACTAGTTGTATAAGGTTGTTTGAAGACCCATTGTTCCAGGAAAGATAAAGCACATAAATAACAAGTATCATTACATACAAAAGTTGGTGAAAGATGGAGCGTTGTACCTGCAGTATATCTCCACCAATGAGAAATGAGTTGACATTTTGACAAAATATCTTCCTAATAAGAAGCTTGTTTTGTTTGAGAGAAAACTTGGATTAGTTGATATATCCTCCCTAGTTGAGAGGGAGAGATAGACACATCATTATTTTCTTCACTTCATGAAGCAAGAATGGAGGATTGGGTAAGCATCTAATTTCCAATTCTCTTTGAGGATGAGGTAGGGCATCCAATAGGTAAGAGTAGTTGAAGAGGAAATTCCTTGAGGGTGAGTTATTCCAATATAGGAATTGTCCTAAAAGGACAAACCCTGTGAACACCCGGGTGGGGTATGTTCGTTGAGAGACAATGATGATGGTTTCTATCGTTCATTGGTCTCGCCAACATTGTTCTCTGATCTTGTGGAGGGATAGAGATATCAGTCAAGGCCTTGCTATGTGACAATGTTGGTTGATATGATGCAAAGAGATAAGCTGAAATGATAGCTTATGAGATGGATTACCAATTTGAATCTTCTTATGAGATCTCTTATGTTTGAGAATGTCCATGTACCATTATGAATACCTCCCTAGCTAAGAGTGCGTTGAAATGTGTAACTAGGTTTGGTCTTCATAAATATGAAATGTACTCTTGATTATTATATATATATATATATATATATATATATATATATATATATATATATATATTTGTAGCATGGGTTTCATGCTCAAGGTATTTTTATTTAGAGGTCAAGCGCCCATTGAGTGCTTCTAGGGCTTTTCCTAGTGTCAATAATTCAATAGAGTCATTTTCATATGAAGAAGACCCAATTGGGCACATTGTAACATGTCAAAAGAATTATTTTTGTATTTAAAATTGTCAAAATACCCTCTGATACCAAGTCGGTCTGGCAGCTAAGAATTCGGCCCCATCAGGGCATGTCGTCCTCCTTGGAAGCCTATATATAGGAGGGAACTCGACCTCCTATGGACACTCATTCACTTTTCATCATTTAAGCGAAGGAGAAGAATAAGAAAGGCAAGTGAATAAGGATAGAAGGATGAATTTCCTGGGTTATTTCTCTCTCTCTCTCTCTCTCTCTCACGTGTGAAAGGAAGGCTAGGGTTTTGTAGCTGCAAGGTCGAAGTTTTAAAAGTTGCACAAAGAAGGTTGAAGAAGGGACTCTTAGGTCACCCTAGAAAGGTAAGGAACCCAAGTGAAGGTCAAAGGAATCCTTCGAAGCCCTGAAATTGCTCACATGTGTGGAAGCAATAACTATTGCAGGGGCCAAAAATTTTAGAGGTGTAGTAGAGGCTGAAATTCAGTAGCTAGGGGTCGAAGTTGTGTAGTAGGAAGAGATTTAACTAGGTTTGACTTGGATAAAGGAAGCACATCATCATGTAGGCTTGGATTGGTATTGGAAGGGTATTTGTCTTGGTATAGAGGTATTGCAATTCATCATTTGAAGAATCTATAAGAAGAGAATATATTTGTGGCTTTTCCTCTCATGTGGAGAGGTTTTTGCCCTGGCTTGTAGCCTACATCTTGTGTTCTTATGTATTGTTGATCTTCTTGTTTTGGTATTTGTTTGATGATAAGGAAAACATAATAATAAGAGAAGAATATAATAATCAAGGAAATTTAAAAATACATCACAACAAATTATCAAGTTTAAGATAAATCATCCTAATTATAGCCTTATAGATTTCTCGGCACTAGGCACCTTACCCATAGGTACCCAGGCTATTAGAGAAACATATTGGCACTATCAAGTGAAGCATTGAGACTCCTTGGCCGCTCGTCAACACTAGCATGTTACACATGTACCAAAGCACTCCTTACACCGAGGATGTTGTGCTACCTTGCACTGGGTTTGATGATTCTTCAAGATGATACACCTAGACCTAACACACTCCCAAGATTGCCTTAGCACCTTATGAGGGATGGTAGTTGATCCAGGGCCCATATGAGGATGGTCTCACCTTCAAAGACTTGGGAGGGCTGGTAGCACCTAGAAATCCCTCAACATTAGAGCATAGATGGACACTTTTCGTAGTTGGAGACCCATAGAAACCACTTTGTGGTTCCCCAACTATATTTTGGGACCATAGGGAACCATTGAGGTGGATTTGAAGGCCAAACCTTAAATCGTGATTTTCACATGCTTCTACATCACATTTGGCACCTCTTAGCACTATCACATGGCATTTGGATACATTTTTATACATGGCATCAACACTATAAGGTTAGTGGCTCACACCTGTGGGCTTGTTTTTGCTTTGTTAATCAAAAGCTAGTGAGTTGTCTTATAACCCAAGGGTTTCTTGTGATTTAACTTGTTAGTGTGGTATTTTAGCCTAAAATTATGACTCATCCTCCTCATATAAATAGAGGAAAGGAATTTTCATTTTAATCACTGTCATTGGGACTATTTTAGCTCTCCATAGGTGGTTTCAGCTTGTTTGTATCTTAGACAAGATGTGATCTTTGGAGGACGTTGCATATTGGAGTTGTTTTCTTTTCTTTTGTTGGGCATGGAATCCCCCCATGGCATGTTTTGGGGCTTAAAGCCCAAGTTTCAACCAATTCCTTTGTAAAGGCTCAACGATTTGTGGGCGCAAAGTCATAATAGAGTCACAGGGTTGTCTGCCCTTGCTTTTGTAATATAATGTCGGCTTGATAGACCTACCCATGGTCCGCAGACCATGGGATTGTATAAATAGCTCAAGGCTCTAAGTGTAGAAGATAGCTAATAGAAAGGAATAGAAAAGAAGCATGATGAATCTAAGATATTGAGTCAAAGTGTAAAGTGTGTCTTGGGTTGTAGAGTAGGAGAAGGCTTTGCAACTGAGTGGGCAGAGGCCTAGTAGTCCACCGCTGAGTGCGCGGACCCCTGCAATTGAGTGCGCAGGGCAGGTCGAGTCTGTAACCGTTGGAAACATCAATAAAGAGAAGTTTTATCATATTTTTGTGTATCTTTTCTTGTTTTATGTATTATTGGGTATGAATTACAAGTTTACTGTGGATTTGTTGCGCAAACTCAGATAAATGTGATGTATAAATAAATATAACATAAGGAATCCATTTATGTGAAGATAACTAACTGGGGTAGGAAGATAAGTAATATCTTAGGTGTGACTGAGGGACATAGTGCAAAACGTTGCTCCAGCAGCGCGGAAGCCCCAAAGCCCCTGGTTAGGGCTACGCAAAGGCAACTATATCATGGTGCGAGGGACAACGAAGTGCACGAAGTAGCTTGCGTGAAGCGATTAACAGTTGGACCAAATCAACCTCTCAGACATCCCAGGGTGTGGAAACCTGGTTCCAGCAGCCCCCCATACTACTTCGGGTGAGACCTCAATCCGCTCTCCACAGACTGTTGCTGAAAGGGCCAGTAGTACAGGGATTTGTTTAGCTAATTAACTCTGAACCTGGGTCAGGCCCCAACAATCCAACAAATGGTTCTATTGCCGCGATCAGGATCTGCGTAGAGATGTCTGATGTCATATCACTGGAATCCAACAAAGAAAGGAATTGAATAATGGTTGGATAGGAAGATTCACGAGTTTGCAGCGCAGGAGAATAGGAATCCGAAACTATCAAAAGAAGAGTAATTAGACTACTACTTGTGCACATAGATCCACGAAATTTTCTTTGCATCTTTTCCTACTGAGTTATATGAGTGGATCGTGAAGCTAGCAAATAGCCAAGGAAGGTGTAAGCTCGACAGACCTATTGTGTGGACTCCAGAATTGGTGCACAGATTGGAAACATCGGAGGATAAGATCGCGCGTGCTGTTGATCACTGGCTTGATTGAATTATAGGAAGATTCATCTCCAAGTTCACAGTAGATACTTCAGTCAGCTATAGCGAGGCAAAATGAAGCTTCCTCAAAGGACCGCAAGGTAAGTACTTTAAATCTTTGAACACTTGGATTACAATTCTATTGTGTGAAAAAAGGGTTAGGTGAATAAATTGATGTTTGGGGCTACGCAAAGTGGGAGAATCTATAGAAACGAAGGTAGTGCAAACTATAAGCTAGCCCCTTGATTTCACCTCCATGAGGGGACGAGGAAGAACTCGCGAATGTCTCACCAAGAAGTGCGATCAATTTGATAAGGCATAGGATTCCGCACATAACACCCCCACCCACACCACCGCTAGTTTCACCGTCTTCACCCCCATATTTTCCCATACCACCTCCGCCGCCACCGCAAGTCAATATGGCAAGCGCGATAAAGTTTTCAGTGTTCAAGGGAGTAGGGAATGAAGATCTGAACCAGTTTTGGTTTGTGATAAAAGCTGTATGGGAAGCGCAGGGAGTTACAGATGAAAATATAAAGAAAGCAACGTTGGTCAGCACTCTGTAGGATCGCGCGCTGACCTGGTACATTAAGCATTCCAATGACAATCTGAATGCGGAGATCGCAGATATCCAAGTTGCACTAAACAAAGAATTTAACAGGCCGAAGTCAGAGGCACAGTTGATCATTGGGTTCAAGGAAATCACAATGCTACCAGGTGAGAGCCCTTGGGATTTGGATCAGAGACTGAAGTGCACAATTCGTGAAGCTAACATGATGTTGACAGATGGACAACACCACGAATGCTTTCTAGCATCGTTAACGCTGCATCTAAGGAACGCGTTGTCACAACAGAGGCTAACAACTCAAGATGAGGCCTTAGAGGTTGTGATGAGATTGCACGAGACCCCAATATAGGATCCCAACCTAGGAGTTCAGCAGATTCACGCATAGTTGAAAAACATGTGCCTTGAGATGTAGAGTCTGAAGCAAGACAAGACAGCTCACTCAGAAGTGCATGACGAGGTATGGTGCATAAAGTGCAAGGGTCAGGGACATGACAAGGATCACTTCCCAGTGTTCACGAACTACCTCATGGGGGGAGGACCAATGCCATTGAGGCCGAAGGCACAAGTAGGACCGAGCGCAGTGCCTGCATTATGGTGCGTGATTTGTTAGATAGGAAGAAATCATGCTACAGATAACTGCCAATTATTACAGAAGTACACGTAGAATTCATGGCAGTTGTTCTATAATTTCTGTAGATTAGTGGGACATGATGAATGCACTTATAGAAGTTATGAACTGATGATGGATCAGACTCCTACCTACAGAGTTTAGGCTGAAACACGGCCCCTTGACCAGAATGCAGGGATGGATCGAACCAGATTTTAGGGGTACGTACGAGGCTGAGGTGGAGGAGGGCTTAGAAGAGGTCACAGACAGCTGATATGTTACAATTGTGAAGAGCCGGGAAATTATGCCCATGATTGTACAAATCCAATGCGGCCATCATGTTTGTATTGTACATTGTTTGATCATGAGACGGAGGATTGTCCCACACTAATAGCGTGGCTGCACGATAAAGGAGCACTCCAACCTCCTCCAACTCAGAACCTGCAAATGATGAGGTTTGAACCGTGCGAGGAAGACACTAATGTGAATATTGTGCTTCGAAGTGGAATCACGACAGGGGATGACAAAGGCAAGCATCCTGAAGAAAGTACTTAGGTTCGCAAGGCTCCAACGAAAGAACCAGAGTTTGATTTGGAGCACACTAAGGAAACCTTCATGGAATCCAAGATCTTCGCTGATGCCTCCACTTCAGGAAGTAAAGACAGACCAGAGCCGAAAATGGACCCATCGATGCTCACAACGTTCCTAGAAACATGCATGAAGTCACTGGGTGACAGCAAGGCTGTAAAGGGGCTGTAGGAACTCATAAATAGATGCATTGGGACCGTGCCAGGAGAACCGCGCATAGTCTAGAAGCTCAAAAAATACAAGACGCGAATGGGAAGGGAATTAAGATTGATCACACATATTGGAGAATATGTGATGGACCAAGTAATTATGGACCTAGGATCAGATGCGAAGGTTCTGTCGAAGAAAACATGGAAGCGCATGGGAAGGCCTACGTTATAATGGTCTCCTATCGAACTGCGAATGGTGAACCAACAAAAGATCCTACCTATGGGGAGATTGCAGGGAATCATAGTGGATATCGAAGGAGAAAGCACACTAGCAGATTTCAAAGTGATAGAGATTTTTGATGACAAAAATCCCTATCTGGTGCTATTAGGAATAAATTGGGCCACTGACTAAAATGGGGTGATAAATTTGAAGAAGCGCAAGATGATTTTTGAGAAAAATTCTCTGCGCGTAGTTGTACCTTTAGACCCTGCAGAAGGATTGTGCTAAACAGAGCCAATGCACGACTACGAAAGCGAAGATGACTTAGACTGCATTTACAAGATAACTGTGTGAGAGCAAGACTGGGTAAACACAACCACGGATGGACAAAGCTCATGGTAGCGTGCAAGCTCCTACACATCAGATTTTGACAAGGAGATAGAACGATGGCAGAACCGGTTACACGAGGTAACCACGCTGAATTGTAACATGATGATGAGATTGTTGCGCTGCGTATCAACAGAGGTAAGGGATCTGCCTATGTATGATGGGTTAAGTGAGGTGGATGACTTCCTGAATAGATTTGAAAGAGAAGTATCGGAAGAGCAACGTTTCGAAGCTTTGAAATGGGTACTGCGCGTTGTTAGCCCTGTTGGCAGGTGGTCCAAAATGGATCCAAATATGCTCTCTAAGTCTTCAAAATCTTGTAAAATCATGCCAAAGAGAAAAAAAATCACATAAGAAGATCCCTTAGAATGGCGAAGAAACACTATCGGGAGGCAAAAACCCAAGGAAACAGAGAAAAATAGAGCTATCGGAGGTCTAAACAGTGATATGCACAGTAGCCATCAGATCTGGCTGATCAACAGTCCAGATCTAATTGGCAGGTGGCAATCGATAGTCACAATCATTGGCTACGATGGTGGCAATCGACGAATATCGGTGCATATAATGTGGAACTTGCGATGGCAATCGGCGGAGTTAACGTGGACCGTCGATCAACCGTGTGAATCGACAGCCCACGTTGCATCGTAGAATCGCAATCAGTCAACACAACATAGCGCTCACCATCGGCCCGGGGCATGAGCGATATATGGCTGCGATCAATCGCATCGCTATATCGCATCGGAGAAACACCATGCAGCGGCGCCTATGCACATGTATATGTGCAATGTGATTAGTCGGACCCGATGGCTATACAAATATTATTGCATAGATTTTGGGATTTGCCAAAAGGCATTTTATTTTAATGTATTTTCACATATTTCATTATTTATCGAAATACAAAGAAACAACACCGATTCGACATTACAGACTTGAAAGGGTTTATTAATGTTGTTGAACACCATTTCAAGTCCGATAAAGTGGGATTTTCACATTTTAATGTATTTTCCAATATAAAGGTAAAATCACAAAACAGGCAGGATTTCGAGAGAGCCAAAGGCGATAAGTGGTTTGGGTTGGGCTCCACCCAATCCCATACAACGGCTGCCACGTGTCCAGGCTGAGGAGAGAGAAAACCACCCTCATCAGGCGGTTAACTCCTGTATGAAAGAGCCACCCGAAATGGATCACAACTGTTGGATCTAGAGCTCCCAGATCAACGGTGGAGATGTGATATCGCTACAAAGGCGGACCCAATAGGAAAATGGACTGGATTTGAGGATATTTGAAGTCCGAAATGAACAGAGTTTTGGCGGAATTTCACAATGAAAAGCATTTCTCTGTGTTAACAGGAAGCAACTGGTTCAGGGGTTCCAAAGGCCCGAGGCACTCTTATGCTGCAGAATAGGTGGCCACCTCCCCTTTCTACATTAAGCAATGATTTCTAATGCTAGAAGAGGGATTTGAGTAGACAGAGGCCAGGAGACAGAGGCTGGGAGACAGATGGCCAGAAGGGGAAAAATCCACAGTGCAACACTGCTGAACCAATAGAAATAGTCATGGAGCGTCGCTGGCATGAGCAAGCTACCTGACAACGAGGCACAATTACCAGAATTTGGTTACTATGCTGTTAGAAAAAGAGACCTCTGAGCTCATGTGTGTCGAGTCATAGCATCAAGTAGTTAGAGGCCAAAGGGGATAGATTAAGACCTCTCAAGCCTTAGAAACCCTGAGAGCATTGTAAAAAGCCTATAAATGGCTGAAACCTAGAAGAAACAAGCTTTCAACTTTTGGAGAATGTGGAGACTTTTCTCCTCCAAGCTTCTCATCTTCATTCCAGCAATATAAACTTATTTTGTTGTTACATGTTCAATTCCCATTCTCTCCTCTGTTCTAAGCTTGCACTTGAATAGGTTATTCATGTTTTCTTCTATATCCAATGCCAGATAACTTTCATCTTATCTCTACATTGATAAATTAGATTTGCAAGCTTCATTTACCTTCTGTAGCTAGCCATTCATATGTGTTTATGTATGCATCTGCTGGTACAGTTAGTATTCATCATCTATCCATTGAATCTATAAACTATTGAGAATTAGTGGTCTAAAGCCTTGTAAAGTTGAGGGTGTTCATGCATGTCTTGAGTGAAAACAGAGTTGAAACAGTCATCCGAATTGATCCAAACCATCATCCATTCCAATAGTTCCGAGAACGATATTGAAGATTTATATGTTACTAGGCATCTCCGAGCTACAACCTAGGAGATCTTCGTCGAGTGCTAACATAATTGGTGCCGTTCCCGGGGAGAGGACACTGAAGCTCAACTTCCCTGGGAGATGACATAGATCCAACTTTGATGATAGACAAAGTCTGGGCACTTTTTTAGTTGTAATCATCTATCTAGCGACTCTACTAGAGGATGAACATCTTGGCGACTCCACTTCATAGTTCTGGCTCAGTTTGTGATGCATACTCGGAGAAATCCTCAGAAGCCACAAGCTGACCGAGTATCTAACCCTAAAAAAATCATCAAATAAAGAAAGGAATTGCAGAAAGGAGCATTAGGTTTAGGTAGCTCTAAACAATATTCTATATCTCTGCAAGAAAATCCTGTAATAGAACAAATACATCTTGAGAGTATAGCATCTAATACTAGCAGTGAAGAAAAAATCTCAGAGATTCATAAAGCTCCTTATTCTTTAGGTTCTCCTTTTGTTGTAAGCCCAAAGGAAACCTCACCTCCTATCCATCATACTCCTTTAGTCCTATCAGTCACTCCTCAGCCCTCTATCATTCAGACTTCCAGTACCCTTATAGCCACCACAGCTATGGCAGGACCACAAGCACCTACGAAAATGGAAAGACTCATAGCTGTTAGGTATGGACCTCTAATACCGCCCACTCCTTTGAATGCCATGCCTACTGGAGAATATCAGAAGTATAGGCCTAAGTTCATTGGGACTGAAGGTGTTTCAGTCAAGGAACATCTTGAATCATTCTATAACTATGCTGATAACCTCAACATTAGTGAAGATGATGTATGGATGAGTTGTTGTTTGATTTTAATAATAGGTTTAACCGCATGTACAACAAGATATCAACTGAAGTAAAAACCACCAATACCTCTGCTAAACTCACCTATGTCAGTGCCTTTGATTCTGATTTTTGTCTACTGTTGAGGGAGAGGCGATGTGCTACTTTGGCTGATATGGAGGATGTGGTCTTGGAAGTAGAATCAAACATATGGTTGCAGAGAAGCTCAAGGGAAATGTTGATAGAAGGAGACAAAGGGGTGAGTCTTCATCATCTTCAGATCCCAAGATAGATAAAATGACCAAGATGATAGAGTCATTAGCCTCTGAAATCTCCAAATTAAAGGTTGAGTAGCACCCTAGGAAAGGAAGAGTTCCTAACACCTTTGCTCCTAGAAATCCAAATCCATATAGAAGGGCTATTGAGAAGTTGCACATTCTACAAAGAAACAAAGATGCTAATGAAGACCAAAGGGTGAAGACCCCTTTCCAGAATGTAGTCATGGAAGAAGAGTAGTTTGAAGAAGATGATGAGATCCATTGTATGGAAGACAAAGGCAGTGCCTCCTTTTTTACCTTAGATACCTATGAAAAGTCATTATTCAATGACCAGATCAACCAAGAATGGGATGGTGAAGCTGTTTTGTAAACTAAATATCAGCACAGATATGATATGAGGTCGAAGATGAATAATGCCAAGGAAACTCCTATTCAGAGAGCTGCTATCTCTACAATACAACAAGCTAAAAAGTAGAAACGACCGGCAGTTGATCCCATCATCCTCAAAGCTCCAGCTCACGAGGTAAGAGGCCTTGACAAGTCTCCTTATCCTTTCAGTTTTGAATCAGAAATCCAGAAGCTAAGAATACCTATACCTCTGATTGAACTAGTGAAGAACAAGTCCTTCAAAAGATCTATCCTCGAGGCCCTTGAGCCTAAAACCATCCAACCCTCCACAGACTATGTAAATCTGCAATATGACAAACCAATTGTTGTTCTCAACCCAATGATTGAAATTTATGATGACAGCTCCCCATCATTCTATGTCTCTCTAACTATTCATGACAAAATTCTTCATTACTACCTTTTGAACACTGGAGCCAGCCATAATCTAATTCCCAAGGTTGTCATGGATGAATTGGTTCTATACATTACCAAGCCTTGTCATGACCTGTTTTCTTTTGACTCTAGGAAAGTGAAATGTTTGGGATTAATCAAAGACTTAGCCATCACCTTGTCTCAGTTGCCCATGAAGAGCATGATGATGGATATTGTGGTAGCAAAGGTACCCCCAAAGTTTGGCATGCTACTTTCTAGAGGTTGGATCAAGAGATTAGGTGGAACATTGCAAAATGATCTGTCTTATGCTACTATCCTAGTTTTTGGAGGTGAAAGTAGGAGATTATATAGGGAAGCTCAGTTGGCTTATATAATCAGTGATGAAAGGAATCCCACTAATCATCCCATCTATGTTGTCGACACTGATTTTGGAGCTTGTATTCTTCAGATTGAAGAATCTCGTTTGGCCTCCATGCAGCTTAAGAAACCGAGTTTCCAAATCACAGAGGAAGAGGGCCCACAAATTTGGGACATGTTCTTTTAGCTTGCTCTAAGGAAGCTGTAGGGGCAGGTGTAGTCCTTGTATCCCCCACACAAGAAAGCATTCATTTATCTTTCAAGTTAACTTTTCAGGTCACAAATAACATAGCAGAGTACAAAGCCTTGATATTGGGCTTAAACGCTGCTAAAGAAATGGGCATCAAAGGTTTGAAGGTGTTTGGATACGCAAACCTTATCATTCAGCAGGTCAACAAAAATTTCCAAGGAAAGCATCCAAGGCTGAAAGCATACAGAGATGAGGTATGGAAGCTTAAGGACTCTTTTAATATTTTCAGCATTTCTTACATCCCGAGAATGAAGAACCAACTTGTTGATTCCCTTATCGTGTTTGCTAGCATGTTTATTCCTCCTTTGCCTCCTAAATTGACTTATGAAGTTCAGGTGAAATATAGACTATCTCTGCTTGACAATGTCAAATACAAGAAAGTTTTTGAAGATGATGATGAAATTAATAAGTTTTTACAAGTCATTGATAAATTTTATGAAATGCACATCGACCAAGAAAATGAAACCATTGAGTAATGCAACCAGTCCAAGCTAATGGACGAGATTGGTCAGGACAACATTGTTCAGCTGCCTAGTAACCATATACCCAAAGGATTGGTGCCCCTAGAGAAGTTGCTTGATCATAATGATGTAACTTATAAGCCTGCCAAAAAATAAAGTGAGTCTGTTGTTCATAGACATAATGTGGGGAGTCCAGCCCATCTAAAGCAGATAAATCTGTCCATTCACTTGTCTTCTGCCTAGAGTTCCGAGTATTGCACCCTAATGAAGCAATTTGCTTATATTTTTTCTTGGGAATACAGTGATCTTAAAACCTATGACACAAACATCATTCAACATAAGATTCCACTGGAAAAGAACACCATCCCTTTTAAGCAGAAATTAAGACCTATCAGCCCTCTCTTATTTCCTTTGATTGAAAAGGAAATCAAGAAGCTGTTGGATGCCAAGATCATAGTTCTCCTGAGGTATTCAAAGTGGATAGCTAACCTTGTGGTAGTAAGAAAGAAGAATGGAGAAATCAGGATTTGTGTTGACTTCAGGAATCTGAAAAAAAACTCTAGAAAAGACAACTACCCCCTGCCTACGATGGAACACTTGCTGCAAAAAGTTTCAGGGGCTAGAGTCATGTCTTTCTTAGATGGATTTTCCAATTACAATCAAATTGCTATGCATCCAGAAGATTGGGAAAAGACCGCCTTCACTACTCCTTGGGGCACTTTCATGTACTCCAAAATGCCTTTTGGACTGATGAATGTTGGGGCTACTTTTCAGAGGACCATGGACATAGCATTTGTGGGAGAAAAGGGCAAGTTTGTCCTTATTTACCTTGATGACATAATAGTCTTTTCTAGCATTCACAAGGACCATTTGCAGCATTTGAAGAAGGTGTTTCTAAAGTGCAGATGTTTTGGAATTTCTATAAACCCAAAGAAGTCACAGTTTTCTCAAGAAGAAGGCAAACTGTTGGGACATATTGTTTCTGTTGAAGGTGTGAAGATCGATCCAGCAAGAGTTCAAGCAGTTCAGACATTGTCCATCCCAAGGTCAAAAAGAGACATTCAATCTTTCCTAGGTAAGATTAACTTTGTAAGGAGGCTAATTCCAAACTTTGCAGAGCTAGTGAAGCACATCACTTCCATGATAAACAAAGGATCAAAAATAAAATGGACAGATGCTGCAAGAAGCTCTTTTGAAGCCATCAAACAAGCTATCATGGAAGCCCCCACTCTAATCAGCCCAGATTACACCAAGAAGTTTTATATCTTCTCTTTTGCCTCTTATGATACACTTGTAGTAGTTCTATTGCAGAAAAATGATGAAGGTGTCGAGCACCCTATGGCATTTTTCAGCAAAACCCTCAGGGATGCTGAACTAAGGTACGACCTTATTGAAAAAAAAGCTTATGCTCTCATAAAATATTTAAAGGCATTCAGAATTTATATCCTGCATTCCAAAGTGATTCCATATGTACCTTCAACCTCAGTAAAAGATATTCTAACTTAGCTAGATATTGATGGAAAGAGAGCTAAATGGATTGTAAAATTCATAGAATTCAACATAGAGGTGAATCCCACCAAGCTTGTCAAATGCCAGGGCTTGGCTAAGCTTATGGCTGAGGAAAATTGCAGTTTGTTAGACATCAATTGCATGGGTTCAAATTCAGATGGTGAGCGGACAGAGGAAGCAGCAGTAGAGCGAGAGCAGAATCAGTCTTTGGCTGAAAATCTAGCCATCGATGAATGGTATTCCAGTATAGTTCATTTATTGCAGAATCTAGAAGTCCCTCGAAGGTTTAGCTCAAGTCAAGCCTGGGCCATTAAGCTCAGATCAGCCAAATTCTGCATTAATAAAAATCTGCTTTATTGGAGAGACCCACCAGGAATCCTCTTGAGATGTCTACATAAAGGACAATCTGTGGAAGTTATGCACCAATTCCCTTCTAGCATCTATGGAGGGCATCATTATTGGAAAACCACAGCCCACAAGCTCCTGAGAGCTAGGTATTATTGGCCTACCTTGTTCTCTAACATGTGTTCTTTTGTGAGGTCTTATGACAAATGTCAAAGGTTTGCAGGAAGACACCAGCTAAAATCTCTGCCCTTGAAGCCAGTACACACCAATGGTCCCTTCTAGCATTGGGTCTTGGACTTTATAGGTGAGATCAACCCACATTCCAGTGGCCAGCACAAATGGAACTTGGTAGCCACTGATTATTTCACCAAGTGGATTGAGGTTATACCCACTAAGAATGCTAATCATCAAGTTGTCATAAAGTTCTTGAATGAGAATATTTTCACTAGATTTGGTTACCCGACCAAACTAGTCACTGATAATGTAGCAGCTTTCAAGGCAAAAGAATTGGTGGGCATGACTGAATCCATGGGCATTGATCCGGATTTAAACAGGAACGCAATATATTATAGAGATAACCATAAATACAGAGATGCGATAACCATATACACAAAGATGCAGCGGAAATAATACTTCATTTCATTACTGTAAAATACTGAAATATGCTTACAACCAGAAATGGAAATAAACCAGCTAGGGCGATGGTAGCTATCTCTGAGAAGAGATGTGCGGCTACATGCCTCTGAACTGTTCCGAACTGTATTACAATGAGGCTCGAAGGCCTATTTATTGTTGAGAAACAATGGAAAACCCTTCACATACCGAAACCTAACCCTAGAAGATGAAACGCCAAATTGTGGGCCCCGTTTGGGTAAATTGGTACATCAATTTCCCGGGTCGTAACTTTGGCATACGATCTCCGTTTGACGCGTACGATAGCTCGTTAGAAAGATCTATCCGAGTACTACCACTTCGGGAGGCAACATAGGGCTCGGTCGCCCCAGAATTCCAAAAAAAACGTCGTTTAGGGCCTCAAAACGGCTCCGGAAGTTCAGGGCCCGAAAAACTGCTAAAAATAGTAAACTGTGCTACAATTAAGGAAACTGAAAATGCTGAGAGAGACAATTGTGGGGTCCAAATGGGTTGGTGGGTGGCCACCAACATCCACCTGGATCATTCCTCCCCCCTTAGGAAGCAATGGTCCCCATTGCGTTGAGTTCCTCCATCTGCTGAACTTGTCCTTCAATCTCTGATGTGTCCAGTGATGGTGGGAAGCATGGTTGACAATGGTCCACATTGAACATTTGGTGCCGGCGAAGGAATGGAGGAATGATGTGCTCCAAAGCATTGTTCCCCATAGCCTTGGTACTGTTGCAAGGACCATGTCGGCGTTGCCTGAGTTTCTGATGGGTTCTGGTAAGGCGTTCTCTCTGCAGATGTAACCAAACTTTGTCGCCCACCTGAAACTTGTGTGGTACCCCTGTGGATGAGGAGAAGTTGTTCCTGTATTCTGTCATGACCGTATCCCTTTGCTGCTGCTGCTGCGTGGAGGAACCCTTTGCAGGGGTCATGGATGTAGCAACGATCTTCCCCTTACTTTGGGAGTGAACCAGACAAATGAATTTCCTGGTCTGTGATATGAGCTTGCTGCCTTTCTTAGCAGTGATCAAAGATGTGGCAGTAGGTGGAGCTACCTCTGGTATCCTGTATAATGAATCACCCAAAGAAATAATGACAGCGCGAGGCCTTGACTCATACACAGCATGTCGCCTCCACAAGTATGGCTGGCCTAATAGTACATCACAAACATCCAGAGGTGTAACATCACACAATACCTCGTCTGTGAAGGGTTTGATGCTGTATGGAAGGCGGCACTGCTGGCGAACTTTCGGATCTCGTCCTTCGTGAAGCCACCCGACACTGTACGACTGTGGGTGTGGTGTAGTCGGTAGGCCCAACCGCTTCACGACCTCTGCTGAAACCAGGTTCTTTTGGCTACCACTGTCGACAATGAATCGCAGCGGTGAACCCTTCACCCACATTTGTGAGTGGAAAAGACGCTCCCCCTCCTCTGGATCTTCGGGCTCATTTTTCTTGATCTTGGCGGTGGCAACAGTGGCACTGGGATCTGCATCAATGATCTGCTTCCCTTTGCCATTCCCCTTGTCGGGTTCTGGCTCAGGATCGGAACATGCATCTGATTCGGAAGCCTTCAACTCGGCCACCAGCGACTGCTTGGTCCGACACTCACTTGTGTTATGAGTGGGACTCTTGTGGAACTCACACCACTTTCCTGTGTCCTTCTTCGGCTTCATGGTGTTGTTCTTTTCTTGCGGCTTCGACGGGTTGTCTTGGGTCACCCCGCCTTGGCTTTGTGCTTTGGGCTTCGGATTTGCAGATCCAAAGTCTCGCTTCTTCTGTTTGAACTTTTGCTCGATTTTGACAGCGTATCGGTATGCTGTGCCGAGTGAGGAGATGTTCAAGAACACCATCTCTTCCTGGATGTATTTGTGCAGGCAGCCACGGTATTTGAGTACCGGATGCAGCTCAGAATCTTTGATACCCAACTGTGTGCGAAGGGTATGAAAAATGTTTGTGAACTCCGGCACATCTTGGTCTCGTCCCTACCGCAGTGTGGTCCATTTGATATATTTGTCCTCATAGCTTCCGACAGGATAGTACTGCTCCTTGATGGCATCCCGGAAGTCATTCCAAGTGGGTGCGGCTGAAAATAGGGAGCCTGTGCTTTCATCCTTCTGCTCGCAGTAGGTTTCCCACCAGTCCTTGACGTGGGGGGCTGCTTTGAGAAGAGCGAAAATAATCTTTTCCCGACTTGAAAATTCGTGAACAGAAAAATACCCATCCAGCAGATTTAACCATTTATCTACGGCATCTGCATCTATTTGACCCTCGAAGATGGGGATTTCAAAATTAACTTGTACCTTAAACGGTGTGGCGTTTCCAGTGTCGCTGTTGGAAGCCGATGCGTCGCCTCCGGGTAGCCGCTGAAGGATCTGCGCAAAGCTATCCATCATCGCGTTCCTTTGCCGCTCGAGCGCTTCTTCGAGCAAGATCTTGATAGGATCTCCTGCCCCCTCGTCTTTCTTCTCATCCGCCATGGGAGGCCGTCGGGATTTGCGAGGCTGGTCTTGCAAAGGTTCGACCAGTTCAAGCCCTAACTCCTTATATCCCGACCTCGTTGGGGACATGCAAAGAAAAACAGAGAAAAAAGCAGACCGCTCTGATACCACTGATCCGATTTAAACAGGAACGCAATATATTACAGAGATAACCATAAATACAGAGATGCGATAACCATATACACAAAGATGCAGCGGAAATAATACTTCATTTCATTACTGTAAAATACTGAAATATGCTTACAACCAGAAATGGAAATAAACCAGCTAGGGCGATGGTAGCTATCTCTGAGAAGAGATGTGCGGCTACATGCCTCTGAACTGTTCCGAACTGTATTACAATGAGGCTCGAAGGCCTATTTATTGTTGAGAAACAATGGAAAACCCTTCACATACCGAAACCTAACCCTAGAAGATGAAACGCCAAATTGTGGGCCCCGTTTGGGTAAATTGGTACATCAATTTCCCGGGGTCGTAACTTTGGCATACGATCTCCGTTTGACGCGTACGATAGCTCGTTAGAAAGATCTATCCGAGTACTACCACTTCGGGAGGCAACATAGGGCTCGGTCGCCCCAGAATTCCAAAAAAACGTCGTTTAGGGCCTCAAAACGGCTCCGGAAGTTCAGGGCCCGAAAAACTGCTAAAAATAGTAAACTGTGCTACAATTAAGGAAACTGAAAATGCTGAGAGAGACAATTGTGGGGGTCCAAATGGGTTGGTGGGTGGCCACCAACATCCACCTGGATCATTCCTCCCCCCTTAGGAAGCAATGGTCCCCATTGCGTTGAGTTCCTCCATCTGCTGAACTTGTCCTTCAATCTCTGATGTGTCCAGTGATGGTGGGAAGCATGGTTGACAATGGTCCACATTGAACATTTGGTGCCGGCGAAGGAATGGAGGAATGATGTGCTCCAAAGCATTGTTCCCCATAGCCTTGGTACTGTTGCAAGGACCATGTCGGCGTTGCCTGAGTTTCTGATGGGTTCTGGTAAGGCGTTCTCTCTGCAGATGTAACCAAACTTTGTCGCCCACCTGAAACTTGTGTGGTACCCCTGTGGATGAGGAGAAGTTGTTCCTGTATTCTGTCATGACCGTATCCCTTTGCTGCTGCTGCTGCGTGGAGGAACCCTTTGCAGGGGTCATGGATGTAGCAACGATCTTCCCCTTACTTTGGGAGTGAACCAGACAAATGAATTTCCTGGTCTGTGATATGAGCTTGCTGCCTTTCTTAGCAGTGATCAAAGATGTGGCAGTAGGTGGAGCTACCTCTGGTATCCTGTATAATGAATCACCCAAAGAAATAATGACAGCGCGAGGCCTTGACTCATACACAGCATGTCGCCTCCACAAGTATGGCTGGCCTAATAGTACATCACAAACATCCAGAGGTGTAACATCACACAATACCTCGTCTGTGAAGGGTTTGATGCTGTATGGAAGGCGGCACTGCTGGCGAACTTTCGGATCTCGTCCTTCGTGAAGCCACCCGACACTGTACGGCTGTGGGTGTGGTGTAGTCGGTAGGCCCAACCGCTTCACGACCTCTGCTGAAACCAGGTTCTTTTGGCTACCACTGTCGACAATGAATCGCAGCGGTGAACCCTTCACCCACATTTGTGAGTGGAAAAGACGCTCCCCCTCCTCTGGATCTTCGGGCTCATTTTTCTTGATCTTGGCGGTGGCAACAGTGGCACTGGGATCTGCATCAATGATCTGCTTCCCTTTGCCATTCCCCTTGTCGGGTTCTGGCTCAGGATCGGAACATGCATCTGATTCGGAAGCCTTCAACTCGGCCACCAGCGACTGCTTGGTCCGACACTCACTTGTGTTATGAGTGGGACTCTTGTGGAACTCACACCACTTTCCTGTGTCCTTCTTCGGCTTCATGGTGTTGTTCTTTTCTTGCGGCTTCGACGGGTTGTCTTGGGTCACCCCGCCTTGGCTTTGTGCTTTGGGCTTCGGATTTGCAGATCCAAAGTCTCGCTTCTTCTGTTTGAACTTTTGCTCGATTTTGACAGCGTATCGGTATGCTGTGCCGAGTGAGGAGATGTTCAAGAACACCATCTCTTCCTGGATGTATTTGTGCAGGCAGCCACGGTATTTGAGTACCGGATGCAGCTCAGAATCTTTGATACCCAACTGTGTGCGAAGGGTATGAAAAATGTTTGTGAACTCCGGCACATCTTGGTCTCGTCCCTGCCGCAGTGTGGTCCATTTGATATATTTGTCCTCATAGCTTCCGACAGGATAGTACTGCTCCTTGATGGCATCCCGGAAGTCATTCCAAGTGGGTGCGGCTGAAAATAGGGAGCCTGTGCTTTCATCCTTCTGCTCGCAGTAGGTTTCCCACCAGTCCTTGACGTGGGGGGCTGCTTTGAGAAGAGCGAAAATAATCTTTTCCCGACTTGAAAATTCGTGAACAGAAAAATACCCATCCAGCAGATTTAACCATTTATCTACGGCATCTGCATCTATTTGACCCTCGAAGATGGGGATTTCAAAATTAACTTGTACCTTAAACGGTGCGGCGTTTCCAGTGTCGCTGTTGGAAGCCGATGCGTCGCCTCCGGGTAGCCGCTGAAGGATCTGCGCAAAGCTATCCATCATCGCGTTCCTTTGCCGCTCGAGCGCTTCTTCGAGCAAGATCTTGATAGGATCTCCTGCCCCCTCGTCTTTCTTCTCATCCGCCATGGGAGGCCGTCGGGATTTGCGAGGCTGGTCTTGCAAAGGTTCGACCAGTTCAAGCCCTAACTCCTTATATCCCGACCTCGTTGGGGACATGCAAAGAAAAACAGAGAAAAAGCAGACCGCTCTGATACCACTGATCCGGATTTAAACAGGAACGCAATATATTACAGAGATAACCATAAATACAGAGATGCGATAACCATATACACAAAGATGCAGCGGAAATAATACTTCATTTCATTACTGTAAAATACTGAAATATGCTTACAACCAGAAATGGAAATAAACCAGCTAGGGCGATGGTAGCTATCTCTGAGAAGAGATGTGCGGCTACATGCCTCTGAACTGTTCCGAACTGTATTACAATGAGGCTCGAAGGCCTATTTATTGTTGAGAAACAATGGAAAACCCTTCACATACCGAAACCTAACCCTAGAAGATGAAACGCCAAATTGTGGGCCCCGTTTGGGTAAATTGGTACATCAATTTCCCGGGGTCGTAACTTTGGCATACGATCTCCGTTTGACGCGTACGATAGCTCGTTAGAAAGATCTATCCGAGTACTACCACTTCGGGAGGCAACATAGGGCTCGGTCGCCCCAGAATTCCAAAAAAAACGTCGTTTAGGGCCTCAAAACGGCTCCGGAAGTTCAGGGCCCGAAAAACTGCTAAAAATAGTAAACTGTGCTACAATTAAGGAAACTGAAAATGCTGAGAGAGACAATTGTGGGGGTCCAAATGGGTTGGTGGGTGGCCACCAACATCCACCTGGATCATTCCTCCCCCCTTAGGAAGCAATGGTCCCCATTGCGTTGAGTTCCTCCATCTGCTGAACTTGTCCTTCAATCTCTGATGTGTCCAGTGATGGTGGGAAGCATGGTTGACAATGGTCCACATTGAACATTTGGTGCCGGCGAAGGAATGGAGGAATGATGTGCTCCAAAGCATTGTTCCCCATAGCCTTGGTACTGTTGCAAGGACCATGTCGGCGTTGCCTGAGTTTCTGATGGGTTCTGGTAAGGCGTTCTCTCTGCAGATGTAACCAAACTTTGTCGCCCACCTGAAACTTGTGTGGTACCCCTGTGGATGAGGAGAAGTTGTTCCTGTATTCTGTCATGACCGTATCCCTTTGCTGCTGCTGCTGCGTGGAGGAACCCTTTGCAGGGGTCATGGATGTAGCAACGATCTTCCCCTTACTTTGGGAGTGAACCAGACAAATGAATTTCCTGGTCTGTGATATGAGCTTGCTGCCTTTCTTAGCAGTGATCAAAGATGTGGCAGTAGGTGGAGCTACCTCTGGTATCCTGTATAATGAATCACCCAAAGAAATAATGACAGCGCGAGGCCTTGACTCATACACAGCATGTCGCCTCCACAAGTATGGCTGGCCTAATAGTACATCACAAACATCCAGAGGTGTAACATCACACAATACCTCGTCTGTGAAGGGTTTGATGCTGTATGGAAGGCGGCACTGCTGGCGAACTTTCGGATCTCGTCCTTCGTGAAGCCACCCGACACTGTACGGCTGTGGGTGTGGTGTAGTCGGTAGGCCCAACCGCTTCACGACCTCTGCTGAAACCAGGTTCTTTTGGCTACCACTGTCGACAATGAATCGCAGCGGTGAACCCTTCACCCACATTTGTGAGTGGAAAAGACGCTCCCCCTCCTCTGGATCTTCGGGCTCATTTTTCTTGATCTTGGCGGTGGCAACAGTGGCACTGGGATCTGCATCAATGATCTGCTTCCCTTTGCCATTCCCCTTGTCGGGTTCTGGCTCAGGATCGGAACATGCATCTGATTCGGAAGCCTTCAACTCGGCCACCAGCGACTGCTTGGTCCGACACTCACTTGTGTTATGAGTGGGACTCTTGTGGAACTCACACCACTTTCCTGTGTCCTTCTTCGGCTTCATGGTGTTGTTCTTTTCTTGCGGCTTCGACGGGTTGTCTTGGGTCACCCCGCCTTGGCTTTGTGCTTTGGGCTTCGGATTTGCAGATCCAAAGTCTCGCTTCTTCTGTTTGAACTTTTGCTCGATTTTGACAGCGTATCGGTATGCTGTGCCGAGTGAGGAGATGTTCAAGAACACCATCTCTTCCTGGATGTATTTGTGCAGGCAGCCACGGTATTTGAGTACCGGATGCAGCTCAGAATCTTTGATACCCAACTGTGTGCGAAGGGTATGAAAAATGTTTGTGAACTCCGGCACATCTTGGTCTCGTCCCTGCCGCAGTGTGGTCCATTTGATATATTTGTCCTCATAGCTTCCGACAGGATAGTACTGCTCCTTGATGGCATCCCGGAAGTCATTCCAAGTGGGTGCGGCTGAAAATAGGGAGCCTGTGCTTTCATCCTTCTGCTCGCAGTAGGTTTCCCACCAGTCCTTGACGTGGGGGGCTGCTTTGAGAAGAGCGAAAATAATCTTTTCCCGACTTGAAAATTCGTGAACAGAAAAATACCCATCCAGCAGATTTAACCATTTATCTACGGCATCTGCATCTATTTGACCCTCGAAGATGGGGATTTCAAAATTAACTTGTACCTTAAACGGTGCGGCGTTTCCAGTGTCGCTGTTGGAAGCCGATGCGTCGCCTCCGGGTAGCCGCTGAAGGATCTGCGCAAAGCTATCCATCATCGCGTTCCTTTGCCGCTCGAGCGCTTCTTCGAGCAAGATCTTGATAGGATCTCCTGCCCCCTCGTCTTTCTTCTCATCCGCCATGGGAGGCCGTCGGGATTTGCGAGGCTGGTCTTGCAAAGGTTCGACCAGTTCAAGCCCTAACTCCTTATATCCCGACCTCGTTGGGGACATGCAAAGAAAAACAGAGAAAAAGCAGACCGCTCTGATACCACTGATCCGGATTTAAACAGGAACGCAATATATTACAGAGATAACCATAAATACAGAGATGCGATAACCATATACACAAAGATGCAGCGGAAATAATACTTCATTTCATTACTGTAAAATACTGAAATATGCTTACAACCAGAAATGGAAATAAACCAGCTAGGGCGATGGTAGCTATCTCTGAGAAGAGATGTGCGGCTACATGCCTCTGAACTGTTCCGAACTGTATTACAATGAGGCTCGAAGGCCTATTTATTGTTGAGAAACAATGGAAAACCCTTCACATACCGAAACCTAACCCTAGAAGATGAAACGCCAAATTGTGGGCCCCGTTTGGGTAAATTGGTACATCAATTTCCCGGGGTCGTAACTTTGGCATACGATCTCCGTTTGACGCGTACGATAGCTCGTTAGAAAGATCTATCCGAGTACTACCACTTCGGGAGGCAACATAGGGCTCGGTCGCCCCAGAATTCCAAAAAAACGTCGTTTAGGGCCTCAAAACGGCTCCGGAAGTTCAGGGCCCGAAAAACTGCTAAAAATAGTAAACTGTGCTACAATTAAGGAAACTGAAAATGCTGAGAGAGACAATTGTGGGGGTCCAAATGGGTTGGTGGGTGGCCACCAACATCCACCTGGATCATTCCTCCCCCCTTAGGAAGCAATGGTCCCCATTGCGTTGAGTTCCTCCATCTGCTGAACTTGTCCTTCAATCTCTGATGTGTCCAGTGATGGTGGGAAGCATGGTTGACAATGGTCCACATTGAACATTTGGTGCCGGCGAAGGAATGGAGGAATGATGTGCTCCAAAGCATTGTTCCCCATAGCCTTGGTACTGTTGCAAGGACCATGTCGGCGTTGCCTGAGTTTCTGATGGGTTCTGGTAAGGCGTTCTCTCTGCAGATGTAACCAAACTTTGTCGCCCACCTGAAACTTGTGTGGTACCCCTGTGGATGAGGAGAAGTTGTTCCTGTATTCTGTCATGACCGTATCCCTTTGCTGCTGCTGCTGCGTGGAGGAACCCTTTGCAGGGGTCATGGATGTAGCAACGATCTTCCCCTTACTTTGGGAGTGAACCAGACAAATGAATTTCCTGGTCTGTGATATGAGCTTGCTGCCTTTCTTAGCAGTGATCAAAGATGTGGCAGTAGGTGGAGCTACCTCTGGTATCCTGTATAATGAATCACCCAAAGAAATAATGACAGCGCGAGGCCTTGACTCATACACAGCATGTCGCCTCCACAAGTATGGCTGGCCTAATAGTACATCACAAACATCCAGAGGTGTAACATCACACAATACCTCGTCTGTGAAGGGTTTGATGCTGTATGGAAGGCGGCACTGCTGGCGAACTTTCGGATCTCGTCCTTCGTGAAGCCACCCGACACTGTACGGCTGTGGGTGTGGTGTAGTCGGTAGGCCCAACCGCTTCACGACCTCTGCTGAAACCAGGTTCTTTTGGCTACCACTGTCGACAATGAATCGCAGCGGTGAACCCTTCACCCACATTTGTGAGTGGAAAAGACGCTCCCCCTCCTCTGGATCTTCGGGCTCATTTTTCTTGATCTTGGCGGTGGCAACAGTGGCACTGGGATCTGCATCAATGATCTGCTTCCCTTTGCCATTCCCCTTGTCGGGTTCTGGCTCAGGATCGGAACATGCATCTGATTCGGAAGCCTTCAACTCGGCCACCAGCGACTGCTTGGTCCGACACTCACTTGTGTTATGAGTGGGACTCTTGTGGAACTCACACCACTTTCCTGTGTCCTTCTTCGGCTTCATGGTGTTGTTCTTTTCTTGCGGCTTCGACGGGTTGTCTTGGGTCACCCCGCCTTGGCTTTGTGCTTTGGGCTTCGGATTTGCAGATCCAAAGTCTCGCTTCTTCTGTTTGAACTTTTGCTCGATTTTGACAGCGTATCGGTATGCTGTGCCGAGTGAGGAGATGTTCAAGAACACCATCTCTTCCTGGATGTATTTGTGCAGGCAGCCACGGTATTTGAGTACCGGATGCAGCTCAGAATCTTTGATACCCAACTGTGTGCGAAGGGTATGAAAAATGTTTGTGAACTCCGGCACATCTTGGTCTCGTCCCTGCCGCAGTGTGGTCCATTTGATATATTTGTCCTCATAGCTTCCGACAGGATAGTACTGCTCCTTGATGGCATCCCGGAAGTCATTCCAAGTGGGTGCGGCTGAAAATAGGGAGCCTGTGCTTTCATCCTTCTGCTCGCAGTAGGTTTCCCACCAGTCCTTGACGTGGGGGGCTGCTTTGAGAAGAGCGAAAATAATCTTTTCCCGACTTGAAAATTCGTGAACAGAAAAATACCCATCCAGCAGATTTAACCATTTATCTACGGCATCTGCATCTATTTGACCCTCGAAGATGGGGATTTCAAAATTAACTTGTACCTTAAACGGTGCGGCGTTTCCAGTGTCGCTGTTGGAAGCCGATGCGTCGCCTCCGGGTAGCCGCTGAAGGATCTGCGCAAAGCTATCCATCATCGCGTTCCTTTGCCGCTCGAGCGCTTCTTCGAGCAAGATCTTGATAGGATCTCCTGCCCCCTCGTCTTTCTTCTCATCCGCCATGGGAGGCCGTCGGGATTTGCGAGGCTGGTCTTGCAAAGGTTCGACCAGTTCAAGCCCTAACTCCTTATATCCCGACCTCGTTGGGGACATGCAAAGAAAAACAGAGAAAAAGCAGACCGCTCTGATACCACTGATCCGGATTTAAACAGGAACGCAATATATTACAGAGATAACCATAAATACAGAGATGCGATAACCATATACACAAAGATGCAGCGGAAATAATACTTCATTTCATTACTGTAAAATACTGAAATATGCTTACAACCAGAAATGGAAATAAACCAGCTAGGGCGATGGTAGCTATCTCTGAGAAGAGATGTGCGGCTACATGCCTCTGAACTGTTCCGAACTGTATTACAATGAGGCTCGAAGGCCTATTTATTGTTGAGAAACAATGGAAAACCCTTCACATACCGAAACCTAACCCTAGAAGATGAAACGCCAAATTGTGGGCCCCGTTTGGGTAAATTGGTACATCAATTTCCCGGGGTCGTAACTTTGGCATACGATCTCCGTTTGACGCGTACGATAGCTCGTTAGAAAGATCTATCCGAGTACTACCACTTTGGGAGGCAACATAGGGCTCGGTCGCCCCAGAATTCCAAAAAAAACGTCGTTTAGGGCCTCAAAACGGCTCCGGAAGTTCAGGGCCCGAAAAACTGCTAAAAATAGTAAACTGTGCTACAATTAAGGAAACTGAAAATGCTGAGAGAGACAATTGTGGGGGTCCAAATGGGTTGGTGGGTGGCCACCAACATCCACCTGGATCATTCCTCCCCCCTTAGGAAGCAATGGTCCCCATTGCGTTGAGTTCCTCCATCTGCTGAACTTGTCCTTCAATCTCTGATGTGTCCAGTGATGGTGGGAAGCATGGTTGACAATGGTCCACATTGAACATTTGGTGCCGGCGAAGGAATGGAGGAATGATGTGCTCCAAAGCATTGTTCCCCATAGCCTTGGTACTGTTGCAAGGACCATGTCGGCGTTGCCTGAGTTTCTGATGGGTTCTGGTAAGGCGTTCTCTCTGCAGATGTAACCAAACTTTGTCGCCCACCTGAAACTTGTGTGGTACCCCTGTGGATGAGGAGAAGTTGTTCCTGTATTCTGTCATGACCGTATCCCTTTGCTGCTGCTGCTGCGTGGAGGAACCCTTTGCAGGGGTCATGGATGTAGCAACGATCTTCCCCTTACTTTGGGAGTGAACCAGACAAATGAATTTCCTGGTCTGTGATATGAGCTTGCTGCCTTTCTTAGCAGTGATCAAAGATGTGGCAGTAGGTGGAGCTACCTCTGGTATCCTGTATAATGAATCACCCAAAGAAATAATGACAGCGCGAGGCCTTGACTCATACACAGCATGTCGCCTCCACAAGTATGGCTGGCCTAATAGTACATCACAAACATCCAGAGGTGTAACATCACACAATACCTCGTCTGTGAAGGGTTTGATGCTGTATGGAAGGCGGCACTGCTGGCGAACTTTCGGATCTCGTCCTTCGTGAAGCCACCCGACACTGTACGGCTGTGGGTGTGGTGTAGTCGGTAGGCCCAACCGCTTCACGACCTCTGCTGAAACCAGGTTCTTTTGGCTACCACTGTCGACAATGAATCGCAGCGGTGAACCCTTCACCCACATTTGTGAGTGGAAAAGACGCTCCCCCTCCTCTGGATCTTCGGGCTCATTTTTCTTGATCTTGGCGGTGGCAACAGTGGCACTGGGATCTGCATCAATGATCTGCTTCCCTTTGCCATTCCCCTTGTCGGGTTCTGGCTCAGGATCGGAACATGCATCTGATTCGGAAGCCTTCAACTCGGCCACCAGCGACTGCTTGGTCCGACACTCACTTGTGTTATGAGTGGGACTCTTGTGGAACTCACACCACTTTCCTGTGTCCTTCTTCGGCTTCATGGTGTTGTTCTTTTCTTGCGGCTTCGACGGGTTGTCTTGGGTCACCCCGCCTTGGCTTTGTGCTTTGGGCTTCGGATTTGCAGATCCAAAGTCTCGCTTCTTCTGTTTGAACTTTTGCTCGATTTTGACAGCGTATCGGTATGCTGTGCCGAGTGAGGAGATGTTCAAGAACACCATCTCTTCCTGGATGTATTTGTGCAGGCAGCCACGGTATTTGAGTACCGGATGCAGCTCAGAATCTTTGATACCCAACTGTGTGCGAAGGGTATGAAAAATGTTTGTGAACTCCGGCACATCTTGGTCTCGTCCCTGCCGCAGTGTGGTCCATTTGATATATTTGTCCTCATAGCTTCCGACAGGATAGTACTGCTCCTTGATGGCATCCCGGAAGTCATTCCAAGTGGGTGCGGCTGAAAATAGGGAGCCTGTGCTTTCATCCTTCTGCTCGCAGTAGGTTTCCCACCAGTCCTTGACGTGGGGGGCTGCTTTGAGAAGAGCGAAAATAATCTTTTCCCGACTTGAAAATTCGTGAACAGAAAAATACCCATCCAGCAGATTTAACCATTTATCTACGGCATCTGCATCTATTTGACCCTCGAAGATGGGGATTTCAAAATTAACTTGTACCTTAAACGGTGCGGCGTTTCCAGTGTCGCTGTTGGAAGCCGATGCGTCGCCTCCGGGTAGCCGCTGAAGGATCTGCGCAAAGCTATCCATCATCGCGTTCCTTTGCCGCTCGAGCGCTTCTTCGAGCAAGATCTTGATAGGATCTCCTGCCCCCTCGTCTTTCTTCTCATCCGCCATGGGAGGCCGTCGGGATTTGCGAGGCTGGTCTTGCAAAGGTTCGACCAGTTCAAGCCCTAACTCCTTATATCCCGACCTCGTTGGGGACATGCAAAGAAAAACAGAGAAAAAGCAGACCGCTCTGATACCACTGATCCGGATTTAAACAGGAACGCAATATATTACAGAGATAACCATAAATACAGAGATGCGATAACCATATACACAAAGATGCAGCGGAAATAATACTTCATTTCATTACTGTAAAATACTGAAATATGCTTACAACCAGAAATGGAAATAAACCAGCTAGGGCGATGGTAGCTATCTCTGAGAAGAGATGTGCGGCTACATGCCTCTGAACTGTTCCGAACTGTATTACAATGAGGCTCGAAGGCCTATTTATTGTTGAGAAACAATGGAAAACCCTTCACATACCGAAACCTAACCCTAGAAGATGAAACGCCAAATTGTGGGCCCCGTTTGGGTAAATTGGTACATCAATTTCCCGGGGTCGTAACTTTGGCATACGATCTCCGTTTGACGCGTACGATAGCTCGTTAGAAAGATCTATCCGAGTACTACCACTTCGGGAGGCAACATAGGGCTCGGTCGCCCCAGAATTCCAAAAAAACGTCGTTTAGGGCCTCAAAACGGCTCCGGAAGTTCAGGGCCCGAAAAACTGCTAAAAATAGTAAACTGTGCTACAATTAAGGAAACTGAAAATGCTGAGAGAGACAATTGTGGGGGTCCAAATGGGTTGGTGGGTGGCCACCAACATCCACCTGGATCATTCCTCCCCCCTTAGGAAGCAATGGTCCCCATTGCGTTGAGTTCCTCCATCTGCTGAACTTGTCCTTCAATCTCTGATGTGTCCAGTGATGGTGGGAAGCATGGTTGACAATGGTCCACATTGAACATTTGGTGCCGGCGAAGGAATGGAGGAATGATGTGCTCCAAAGCATTGTTCCCCATAGCCTTGGTACTGTTGCAAGGACCATGTCGGCGTTGCCTGAGTTTCTGATGGGTTCTGGTAAGGCGTTCTCTCTGCAGATGTAACCAAACTTTGTCGCCCACCTGAAACTTGTGTGGTACCCCTGTGGATGAGGAGAAGTTGTTCCTGTATTCTGTCATGACCGTATCCCTTTGCTGCTGCTGCTGCGTGGAGGAACCCTTTGCAGGGGTCATGGATGTAGCAACGATCTTCCCCTTACTTTGGGAGTGAACCAGACAAATGAATTTCCTGGTCTGTGATATGAGCTTGCTGCCTTTCTTAGCAGTGATCAAAGATGTGGCAGTAGGTGGAGCTACCTCTGGTATCCTGTATAATGAATCACCCAAAGAAATAATGACAGCGCGAGGCCTTGACTCATACACAGCATGTCGCCTCCACAAGTATGGCTGGCCTAATAGTACATCACAAACATCCAGAGGTGTAACATCACACAATACCTCGTCTGTGAAGGGTTTGATGCTGTATGGAAGGCGGCACTGCTGGCGAACTTTCGGATCTCGTCCTTCGTGAAGCCACCCGACACTGTACGGCTGTGGGTGTGGTGTAGTCGGTAGGCCCAACCGCTTCACGACCTCTGCTGAAACCAGGTTCTTTTGGCTACCACTGTCGACAATGAATCGCAGCGGTGAACCCTTCACCCACATTTGTGAGTGGAAAAGACGCTCCCCCTCCTCTGGATCTTCGGGCTCATTTTTCTTGATCTTGGCGGTGGCAACAGTGGCACTGGGATCTGCATCAATGATCTGCTTCCCTTTGCCATTCCCCTTGTCGGGTTCTGGCTCAGGATCGGAACATGCATCTGATTCGGAAGCCTTCAACTCGGCCACCAGCGACTGCTTGGTCCGACACTCACTTGTGTTATGAGTGGGACTCTTGTGGAACTCACACCACTTTCCTGTGTCCTTCTTCGGCTTCATGGTGTTGTTCTTTTCTTGCGGCTTCGACGGGTTGTCTTGGGTCACCCCGCCTTGGCTTTGTGCTTTGGGCTTCGGATTTGCAGATCCAAAGTCTCGCTTCTTCTGTTTGAACTTTTGCTCGATTTTGACAGCGTATCGGTATGCTGTGCCGAGTGAGGAGATGTTCAAGAACACCATCTCTTCCTGGATGTATTTGTGCAGGCAGCCACGGTATTTGAGTACCGGATGCAGCTCAGAATCTTTGATACCCAACTGTGTGCGAAGGGTATGAAAAATGTTTGTGAACTCCGGCACATCTTGGTCTCGTCCCTGCCGCAGTGTGGTCCATTTGATATATTTGTCCTCATAGCTTCCGACAGGATAGTACTGCTCCTTGATGGCATCCCGGAAGTCATTCCAAGTGGGTGCGGCTGAAAATAGGGAGCCTGTGCTTTCATCCTTCTGCTCGCAGTAGGTTTCCCACCAGTCCTTGACGTGGGGGGCTGCTTTGAGAAGAGCGAAAATAATCTTTTCCCGACTTGAAAATTCGTGAACAGAAAAATACCCATCCAGCAGATTTAACCATTTATCTACGGCATCTGCATCTATTTGACCCTCGAAGATGGGGATTTCAAAATTAACTTGTACCTTAAACGGTGCGGCGTTTCCAGTGTCGCTGTTGGAAGCCGATGCGTCGCCTCCGGGTAGCCGCTGAAGGATCTGCGCAAAGCTATCCATCATCGCGTTCCTTTGCCGCTCGAGCGCTTCTTCGAGCAAGATCTTGATAGGATCTCCTGCCCCCTCGTCTTTCTTCTCATCCGCCATGGGAGGCCGTCGGGATTTGCGAGGCTGGTCTTGCAAAGGTTCGACCAGTTCAAGCCCTAACTCCTTATATCCCGACCTCGTTGGGGACATGCAAAGAAAAACAGAGAAAAAGCAGACCGCTCTGATACCACTGATCCGGATTTAAACAGGAACGCAATATATTACAGAGATAACCATAAATACAGAGATGCGATAACCATATACACAAAGATGCAGCGGAAATAATACTTCATTTCATTACTGTAAAATACTGAAATATGCTTACAACCAGAAATGGAAATAAACCAGCTAGGGCGATGGTAGCTATCTCTGAGAAGAGATGTGCGGCTACATGCCTCTGAACTGTTCCGAACTGTATTACAATGAGGCTCGAAGGCCTATTTATTGTTGAGAAACAATGGAAAACCCTTCACATACCGAAACCTAACCCTAGAAGATGAAACGCCAAATTGTGGGCCCCGTTTGGGTAAATTGGTACATCAATTTCCCGGGGTCGTAACTTTGGCATACGATCTCCGTTTGACGCGTACGATAGCTCGTTAGAAAGATCTATCCGAGTACTACCACTTCGGGAGGCAACATAGGGCTCGGTCGCCCCAGAATTCCAAAAAAACGTCGTTTAGGGCCTCAAAACGGCTCCGGAAGTTCAGGGCCCGAAAAACTGCTAAAAATAGTAAACTGTGCTACAATTAAGGAAACTGAAAATGCTGAGAGAGACAATTGTGGGGGTCCAAATGGGTTGGTGGGTGGCCACCAACATCCACCTGGATCATTCCTCCCCCCTTAGGAAGCAATGGTCCCCATTGCGTTGAGTTCCTCCATCTGCTGAACTTGTCCTTCAATCTCTGATGTGTCCAGTGATGGTGGGAAGCATGGTTGACAATGGTCCACATTGAACATTTGGTGCCGGCGAAGGAATGGAGGAATGATGTGCTCCAAAGCATTGTTCCCCATAGCCTTGGTACTGTTGCAAGGACCATGTCGGCGTTGCCTGAGTTTCTGATGGGTTCTGGTAAGGCGTTCTCTCTGCAGATGTAACCAAACTTTGTCGCCCACCTGAAACTTGTGTGGTACCCCTGTGGATGAGGAGAAGTTGTTCCTGTATTCTGTCATGACCGTATCCCTTTGCTGCTGCTGCTGCGTGGAGGAACCCTTTGCAGGGGTCATGGATGTAGCAACGATCTTCCCCTTACTTTGGGAGTGAACCAGACAAATGAATTTCCTGGTCTGTGATATGAGCTTGCTGCCTTTCTTAGCAGTGATCAAAGATGTGGCAGTAGGTGGAGCTACCTCTGGTATCCTGTATAATGAATCACCCAAAGAAATAATGACAGCGCGAGGCCTTGACTCATACACAGCATGTCGCCTCCACAAGTATGGCTGGCCTAATAGTACATCACAAACATCCAGAGGTGTAACATCACACAATACCTCGTCTGTGAAGGGTTTGATGCTGTATGGAAGGCGGCACTGCTGGCGAACTTTCGGATCTCGTCCTTCGTGAAGCCACCCGACACTGTACGGCTGTGGGTGTGGTGTAGTCGGTAGGCCCAACCGCTTCACGACCTCTGCTGAAACCAGGTTCTTTTGGCTACCACTGTCGACAATGAATCGCAGCGGTGAACCCTTCACCCACATTTGTGAGTGGAAAAGACGCTCCCCCTCCTCTGGATCTTCGGGCTCATTTTTCTTGATCTTGGCGGTGGCAACAGTGGCACTGGGATCTGCATCAATGATCTGCTTCCCTTTGCCATTCCCCTTGTCGGGTTCTGGCTCAGGATCGGAACATGCATCTGATTCGGAAGCCTTCAACTCGGCCACCAGCGACTGCTTGGTCCGACACTCACTTGTGTTATGAGTGGGACTCTTGTGGAACTCACACCACTTTCCTGTGTCCTTCTTCGGCTTCATGGTGTTGTTCTTTTCTTGCGGCTTCGACGGGTTGTCTTGGGTCACCCCGCCTTGGCTTTGTGCTTTGGGCTTCGGATTTGCAGATCCAAAGTCTCGCTTCTTCTGTTTGAACTTTTGCTCGATTTTGACAGCGTATCGGTATGCTGTGCCGAGTGAGGAGATGTTCAAGAACACCATCTCTTCCTGGATGTATTTGTGCAGGCAGCCACGGTATTTGAGTACCGGATGCAGCTCAGAATCTTTGATACCCAACTGTGTGCGAAGGGTATGAAAAATGTTTGTGAACTCCGGCACATCTTGGTCTCGTCCCTGCCGCAGTGTGGTCCATTTGATATATTTGTCCTCATAGCTTCCGACAGGATAGTACTGCTCCTTGATGGCATCCCGGAAGTCATTCCAAGTGGGTGCGGCTGAAAATAGGGAGCCTGTGCTTTCATCCTTCTGCTCGCAGTAGGTTTCCCACCAGTCCTTGACGTGGGGGGCTGCTTTGAGAAGAGCGAAAATAATCTTTTCCCGACTTGAAAATTCGTGAACAGAAAAATACCCATCCAGCAGATTTAACCATTTATCTACGGCATCTGCATCTATTTGACCCTCGAAGATGGGGATTTCAAAATTAACTTGTACCTTAAACGGTGCGGCGTTTCCAGTGTCGCTGTTGGAAGCCGATGCGTCGCCTCCGGGTAGCCGCTGAAGGATCTGCGCAAAGCTATCCATCATCGCGTTCCTTTGCCGCTCGAGCGCTTCTTCGAGCAAGATCTTGATAGGATCTCCTGCCCCCTCGTCTTTCTTCTCATCCGCCATGGGAGGCCGTCGGGATTTGCGAGGCTGGTCTTGCAAAGGTTCGACCAGTTCAAGCCCTAACTCCTTATATCCCGACCTCGTTGGGGACATGCAAAGAAAAACAGAGAAAAAGCAGACCGCTCTGATACCACTGATCCGGATTTAAACAGGAACGCAATATATTACAGAGATAACCATAAATACAGAGATGCGATAACCATATACACAAAGATGCAGCGGAAATAATACTTCATTTCATTACTGTAAAATACTGAAATATGCTTACAACCAGAAATGGAAATAAACCAGCTAGGGCGATGGTAGCTATCTCTGAGAAGAGATGTGCGGCTACATGCCTCTGAACTGTTCCGAACTGTATTACAATGAGGCTCGAAGGCCTATTTATTGTTGAGAAACAATGGAAAACCCTTCACATACCGAAACCTAACCCTAGAAGATGAAACGCCAAATTGTGGGCCCCGTTTGGGTAAATTGGTACATCAATTTCCCGGGGTCGTAACTTTGGCATACGATCTCCGTTTGACGCGTACGATAGCTCGTTAGAAAGATCTATCCGAGTACTACCACTTCGGGAGGCAACATAGGGCTCGGTCGCCCCAGAATTCCAAAAAAACGTCGTTTAGGGCCTCAAAACGGCTCCGGAAGTTCAGGGCCCGAAAAACTGCTAAAAATAGTAAACTGTGCTACAATTAAGGAAACTGAAAATGCTGAGAGAGACAATTGTGGGGGTCCAAATGGGTTGGTGGGTGGCCACCAACATCCACCTGGATCATTCCTCCCCCCTTAGGAAGCAATGGTCCCCATTGCGTTGAGTTCCTCCATCTGCTGAACTTGTCCTTCAATCTCTGATGTGTCCAGTGATGGTGGGAAGCATGGTTGACAATGGTCCACATTGAACATTTGGTGCCGGCGAAGGAATGGAGGAATGATGTGCTCCAAAGCATTGTTCCCCATAGCCTTGGTACTGTTGCAAGGACCATGTCGGCGTTGCCTGAGTTTCTGATGGGTTCTGGTAAGGCGTTCTCTCTGCAGATGTAACCAAACTTTGTCGCCCACCTGAAACTTGTGTGGTACCCCTGTGGATGAGGAGAAGTTGTTCCTGTATTCTGTCATGACCGTATCCCTTTGCTGCTGCTGCTGCGTGGAGGAACCCTTTGCAGGGGTCATGGATGTAGCAACGATCTTCCCCTTACTTTGGGAGTGAACCAGACAAATGAATTTCCTGGTCTGTGATATGAGCTTGCTGCCTTTCTTAGCAGTGATCAAAGATGTGGCAGTAGGTGGAGCTACCTCTGGTATCCTGTATAATGAATCACCCAAAGAAATAATGACAGCGCGAGGCCTTGACTCATACACAGCATGTCGCCTCCACAAGTATGGCTGGCCTAATAGTACATCACAAACATCCAGAGGTGTAACATCACACAATACCTCGTCTGTGAAGGGTTTGATGCTGTATGGAAGGCGGCACTGCTGGCGAACTTTCGGATCTCGTCCTTCGTGAAGCCACCCGACACTGTACGGCTGTGGGTGTGGTGTAGTCGGTAGGCCCAACCGCTTCACGACCTCTGCTGAAACCAGGTTCTTTTGGCTACCACTGTCGACAATGAATCGCAGCGGTGAACCCTTCACCCACATTTGTGAGTGGAAAAGACGCTCCCCCTCCTCTGGATCTTCGGGCTCATTTTTCTTGATCTTGGCGGTGGCAACAGTGGCACTGGGATCTGCATCAATGATCTGCTTCCCTTTGCCATTCCCCTTGTCGGGTTCTGGCTCAGGATCGGAACATGCATCTGATTCGGAAGCCTTCAACTCGGCCACCAGCGACTGCTTGGTCCGACACTCACTTGTGTTATGAGTGGGACTCTTGTGGAACTCACACCACTTTCCTGTGTCCTTCTTCGGCTTCATGGTGTTGTTCTTTTCTTGCGGCTTCGACGGGTTGTCTTGGGTCACCCCGCCTTGGCTTTGTGCTTTGGGCTTCGGATTTGCAGATCCAAAGTCTCGCTTCTTCTGTTTGAACTTTTGCTCGATTTTGACAGCGTATCGGTATGCTGTGCCGAGTGAGGAGATGTTCAAGAACACCATCTCTTCCTGGATGTATTTGTGCAGGCAGCCACGGTATTTGAGTACCGGATGCAGCTCAGAATCTTTGATACCCAACTGTGTGCGAAGGGTATGAAAAATGTTTGTGAACTCCGGCACATCTTGGTCTCGTCCCTGCCGCAGTGTGGTCCATTTGATATATTTGTCCTCATAGCTTCCGACAGGATAGTACTGCTCCTTGATGGCATCCCGGAAGTCATTCCAAGTGGGTGCGGCTGAAAATAGGGAGCCTGTGCTTTCATCCTTCTGCTCGCAGTAGGTTTCCCACCAGTCCTTGACGTGGGGGGCTGCTTTGAGAAGAGCGAAAATAATCTTTTCCCGACTTGAAAATTCGTGAACAGAAAAATACCCATCCAGCAGATTTAACCATTTATCTACGGCATCTGCATCTATTTGACCCTCGAAGATGGGGATTTCAAAATTAACTTGTACCTTAAACGGTGTGGCGTTTCCAGTGTCGCTGTTGGAAGCCGATGCGTCGCCTCCGGGTAGCCGCTGAAGGATCTGCGCAAAGCTATCCATCATCGCGTTCCTTTGCCGCTCGAGCGCTTCTTCGAGCAAGATCTTGATAGGATCTCCTGCCCCCTCGTCTTTCTTCTCATCCGCCATGGGAGGCCGTCGGGATTTGCGAGGCTGGTCTTGCAAAGGTTCGACCAGTTCAAGCCCTAACTCCTTATATCCCGACCTCGTTGGGGACATGCAAAGAAAAACAGAGAAAAAGCAGACCGCTCTGATACCACTGATCCGGATTTAAACAGGAACGCAATATATTACAGAGATAACCATAAATACAGAGATGCGATAACCATATACACAAAGATGCAGCGGAAATAATACTTCATTTCATTACTGTAAAATACTGAAATATGCTTACAACCAGAAATGGAAATAAACCAGCTAGGGCGATGGTAGCTATCTCTGAGAAGAGATGTGCGGCTACATGCCTCTGAACTGTTCCGAACTGTATTACAATGAGGCTCGAAGGCCTATTTATTGTTGAGAAACAATGGAAAACCCTTCACATACCGAAACCTAACCCTAGAAGATGAAACGCCAAATTGTGGGCCCCGTTTGGGTAAATTGGTACATCAATTTCCCGGGGTCGTAACTTTGGCATACGATCTCCGTTTGACGCGTACGATAGCTCGTTAGAAAGATCTATCCGAGTACTACCACTTCGGGAGGCAACATAGGGCTCGGTCGCCCCAGAATTCCAAAAAAACGTCGTTTAGGGCCTCAAAACGGCTCCGGAAGTTCAGGGCCCGAAAAACTGCTAAAAATAGTAAACTGTGCTACAATTAAGGAAACTGAAAATGCTGAGAGAGACAATTGTGGGGGTCCAAATGGGTTGGTGGGTGGCCACCAACATCCACCTGGATCATTCCTCCCCCCTTAGGAAGCAATGGTCCCCATTGCGTTGAGTTCCTCCATCTGCTGAACTTGTCCTTCAATCTCTGATGTGTCCAGTGATGGTGGGAAGCATGGTTGACAATGGTCCACATTGAACATTTGGTGCCGGCGAAGGAATGGAGGAATGATGTGCTCCAAAGCATTGTTCCCCATAGCCTTGGTACTGTTGCAAGGACCATGTCGGCGTTGCCTGAGTTTCTGATGGGTTCTGGTAAGGCGTTCTCTCTGCAGATGTAACCAAACTTTGTCGCCCACCTGAAACTTGTGTGGTACCCCTGTGGATGAGGAGAAGTTGTTCCTGTATTCTGTCATGACCGTATCCCTTTGCTGCTGCTGCTGCGTGGAGGAACCCTTTGCAGGGGTCATGGATGTAGCAACGATCTTCCCCTTACTTTGGGAGTGAACCAGACAAATGAATTTCCTGGTCTGTGATATGAGCTTGCTGCCTTTCTTAGCAGTGATCAAAGATGTGGCAGTAGGTGGAGCTACCTCTGGTATCCTGTATAATGAATCACCCAAAGAAATAATGACAGCGCGAGGCCTTGACTCATACACAGCATGTCGCCTCCACAAGTATGGCTGGCCTAATAGTACATCACAAACATCCAGAGGTGTAACATCACACAATACCTCGTCTGTGAAGGGTTTGATGCTGTATGGAAGGCGGCACTGCTGGCGAACTTTCGGATCTCGTCCTTCGTGAAGCCACCCGACACTGTACGGCTGTGGGTGTGGTGTAGTCGGTAGGCCCAACCGCTTCACGACCTCTGCTGAAACCAGGTTCTTTTGGCTACCACTGTCGACAATGAATCGCAGCGGTGAACCCTTCACCCACATTTGTGAGTGAAAAGACGCTCCCCCTCCTCTGGATCTTCGGGCTCATTTTTCTTGATCTTGGCGGTGGCAACAGTGGCACTGGGATCTGCATCAATGATCTGCTTCCCTTTGCCATTCCCCTTGTCGGGTTCTGGCTCAGGATCGGAACATGCATCTGATTCGGAAGCCTTCAACTCGGCCACCAGCGACTGCTTGGTCCGACACTCACTTGTGTTATGAGTGGGACTCTTGTGGAACTCACACCACTTTCCTGTGTCCTTCTTCGGCTTCATGGTGTTGTTCTTTTCTTGCGGCTTCGACGGGTTGTCTTGGGTCACCCCGCCTTGGCTTTGTGCTTTGGGCTTCGGATTTGCAGATCCAAAGTCTCGCTTCTTCTGTTTGAACTTTTGCTCGATTTTGACAGCGTATCGGTATGCTGTGCCGAGTGAGGAGATGTTCAAGAACACCATCTCTTCCTGGATGTATTTGTGCAGGCAGCCACGGTATTTGAGTACCGGATGCAGCTCAGAATCTTTGATACCCAACTGTGTGCGAAGGGTATGAAAAATGTTTGTGAACTCCGGCACATCTTGGTCTCGTCCCTGCCGCAGTGTGGTCCATTTGATATATTTGTCCTCATAGCTTCCGACAGGATAGTACTGCTCCTTGATGGCATCCCGGAAGTCATTCCAAGTGGGTGCGGCTGAAAATAGGGAGCCTGTGCTTTCATCCTTCTGCTCGCAGTAGGTTTCCCACCAGTCCTTGACGTGGGGGGCTGCTTTGAGAAGAGCGAAAATAATCTTTTCCCGACTTGAAAATTCGTGAACAGAAAAATACCCATCCAGCAGATTTAACCATTTATCTACGGCATCTGCATCTATTTGACCCTCGAAGATGGGGATTTCAAAATTAACTTGTACCTTAAACGGTGCGGCGTTTCCAGTGTCGCTGTTGGAAGCCGATGCGTCGCCTCCGGGTAGCCGCTGAAGGATCTGCGCAAAGCTATCCATCATCGCGTTCCTTTGCCGCTCGAGCGCTTCTTCGAGCAAGATCTTGATAGGATCTCCTGCCCCCTCGTCTTTCTTCTCATCCGCCATGGGAGGCCGTCGGGATTTGCGAGGCTGGTCTTGCAAAGGTTCGACCAGTTCAAGCCCTAACTCCTTATATCCCGACCTCGTTGGGGACATGCAAAGAAAAACAGAGAAAAAGCAGACCGCTCTGATACCACTGATCCGGATTTAAACAGGAACGCAATATATTACAGAGATAACCATAAATACAGAGATGCGATAACCATATACACAAAGATGCAGCGGAAATAATACTTCATTTCATTACTGTAAAATACTGAAATATGCTTACAACCAGAAATGGAAATAAACCAGCTAGGGCGATGGTAGCTATCTCTGAGAAGAGATGTGCGGCTACATGCCTCTGAACTGTTCCGAACTGTATTACAATGAGGCTCGAAGGCCTATTTATTGTTGAGAAACAATGGAAAACCCTTCACATACCGAAACCTAACCCTAGAAGATGAAACGCCAAATTGTGGGCCCCGTTTGGGTAAATTGGTACATCAATTTCCCGGGGTCGTAACTTTGGCATACGATCTCCGTTTGACGCGTACGATAGCTCGTTAGAAAGATCTATCCGAGTACTACCACTTCGGGAGGCAACATAGGGCTCGGTCGCCCCAGAATTCCAAAAAAACGTCGTTTAGGGCCTCAAAACGGCTCCGGAAGTTCAGGGCCCGAAAAACTGCTAAAAATAGTAAACTGTGCTACAATTAAGGAAACTGAAAATGCTGAGAGAGACAATTGTGGGGGTCCAAATGGGTTGGTGGGTGGCCACCAACATCCACCTGGATCATTCCTCCCCCCTTAGGAAGCAATGGTCCCCATTGCGTTGAGTTCCTCCATCTGCTGAACTTGTCCTTCAATCTCTGATGTGTCCAGTGATGGTGGGAAGCATGGTTGACAATGGTCCACATTGAACATTTGGTGCCGGCGAAGGAATGGAGGAATGATGTGCTCCAAAGCATTGTTCCCCATAGCCTTGGTACTGTTGCAAGGACCATGTCGGCGTTGCCTGAGTTTCTGATGGGTTCTGGTAAGGCGTTCTCTCTGCAGATGTAACCAAACTTTGTCGCCCACCTGAAACTTGTGTGGTACCCCTGTGGATGAGGAGAAGTTGTTCCTGTATTCTGTCATGACCGTATCCCTTTGCTGCTGCTGCTGCGTGGAGGAACCCTTTGCAGGGGTCATGGATGTAGCAACGATCTTCCCCTTACTTTGGGAGTGAACCAGACAAATGAATTTCCTGGTCTGTGATATGAGCTTGCTGCCTTTCTTAGCAGTGATCAAAGATGTGGCAGTAGGTGGAGCTACCTCTGGTATCCTGTATAATGAATCACCCAAAGAAATAATGACAGCGCGAGGCCTTGACTCATACACAGCATGTCGCCTCCACAAGTATGGCTGGCCTAATAGTACATCACAAACATCCAGAGGTGTAACATCACACAATACCTCGTCTGTGAAGGGTTTGATGCTGTATGGAAGGCGGCACTGCTGGCGAACTTTCGGATCTCGTCCTTCGTGAAGCCACCCGACACTGTACGGCTGTGGGTGTGGTGTAGTCGGTAGGCCCAACCGCTTCACGACCTCTGCTGAAACCAGGTTCTTTTGGCTACCACTGTCGACAATGAATCGCAGCGGTGAACCCTTCACCCACATTTGTGAGTGGAAAAGACGCTCCCCCTCCTCTGGATCTTCGGGCTCATTTTTCTTGATCTTGGCGGTGGCAACAGTGGCACTGGGATCTGCATCAATGATCTGCTTCCCTTTGCCATTCCCCTTGTCGGGTTCTGGCTCAGGATCGGAACATGCATCTGATTCGGAAGCCTTCAACTCGGCCACCAGCGACTGCTTGGTCCGACACTCACTTGTGTTATGAGTGGGACTCTTGTGGAACTCACACCACTTTCCTGTGTCCTTCTTCGGCTTCATGGTGTTGTTCTTTTCTTGCGGCTTCGACGGGTTGTCTTGGGTCACCCCGCCTTGGCTTTGTGCTTTGGGCTTCGGATTTGCAGATCCAAAGTCTCGCTTCTTCTGTTTGAACTTTTGCTCGATTTTGACAGCGTATCGGTATGCTGTGCCGAGTGAGGAGATGTTCAAGAACACCATCTCTTCCTGGATGTATTTGTGCAGGCAGCCACGGTATTTGAGTACCGGATGCAGCTCAGAATCTTTGATACCCAACTGTGTGCGAAGGGTATGAAAAATGTTTGTGAACTCCGGCACATCTTGGTCTCGTCCCTGCCGCAGTGTGGTCCATTTGATATATTTGTCCTCATAGCTTCCGACAGGATAGTACTGCTCCTTGATGGCATCCCGGAAGTCATTCCAAGTGGGTGCGGCTGAAAATAGGGAGCCTGTGCTTTCATCCTTCTGCTCGCAGTAGGTTTCCCACCAGTCCTTGACGTGGGGGGCTGCTTTGAGAAGAGCGAAAATAATCTTTTCCCGACTTGAAAATTCGTGAACAGAAAAATACCCATCCAGCAGATTTAACCATTTATCTACGGCATCTGCATCTATTTGACCCTCGAAGATGGGGATTTCAAAATTAACTTGTACCTTAAACGGTGTGGCGTTTCCAGTGTCGCTGTTGGAAGCCGATGCGTCGCCTCCGGGTAGCCGCTGAAGGATCTGCGCAAAGCTATCCATCATCGCGTTCCTTTGCCGCTCGAGCGCTTCTTCGAGCAAGATCTTGATAGGATCTCCTGCCCCCTCGTCTTTCTTCTCATCCGCCATGGGAGGCCGTCGGGATTTGCGAGGCTGGTCTTGCAAAGGTTCGACCAGTTCAAGCCCTAACTCCTTATATCCCGACCTCGTTGGGGACATGCAAAGAAAAACAGAGAAAAAGCAGACCGCTCTGATACCACTGATCCGGATTTAAACAGGAACGCAATATATTACAGAGATAACCATAAATACAGAGATGCGATAACCATATACACAAAGATGCAGCGGAAATAATACTTCATTTCATTACTGTAAAATACTGAAATATGCTTACAACCAGAAATGGAAATAAACCAGCTAGGGCGATGGTAGCTATCTCTGAGAAGAGATGTGCGGCTACATGCCTCTGAACTGTTCCGAACTGTATTACAATGAGGCTCGAAGGCCTATTTATTGTTGAGAAACAATGGAAAACCCTTCACATACCGAAACCTAACCCTAGAAGATGAAACGCCAAATTGTGGGCCCCGTTTGGGTAAATTGGTACATCAATTTCCCGGGTCGTAACTTTGGCATACGATCTCCGTTTGACGCGTACGATAGCTCGTTAGAAAGATCTATCCGAGTACTACCACTTCGGGAGGCAACATAGGGCTCGGTCGCCCCAGAATTCCAAAAAAACGTCGTTTAGGGCCTCAAAACGGCTCCGGAAGTTCAGGGCCCGAAAAACTGCTAAAAATAGTAAACTGTGCTACAATTAAGGAAACTGAAAATGCTGAGAGAGACAATTGTGGGGGTCCAAATGGGTTGGTGGGTGGCCACCAACATCCACCTGGATCATTCCTCCCCCCTTAGGAAGCAATGGTCCCCATTGCGTTGAGTTCCTCCATCTGCTGAACTTGTCCTTCAATCTCTGATGTGTCCAGTGATGGTGGGAAGCATGGTTGACAATGGTCCACATTGAACATTTGGTGCCGCGAAGGAATGGAGGAATGATGTGCTCCAAAGCATTGTTCCCCATAGCCTTGGTACTGTTGCAAGGACCATGTCGGCGTTGCCTGAGTTTCTGATGGGTTCTGGTAAGGCGTTCTCTCTGCAGATGTAACCAAACTTTGTCGCCCACCTGAAACTTGTGTGGTACCCCTGTGGATGAGGAGAAGTTGTTCCTGTATTCTGTCATGACCGTATCCCTTTGCTGCTGCTGCTGCGTGGAGGAACCCTTTGCAGGGGTCATGGATGTAGCAACGATCTTCCCCTTACTTTGGGAGTGAACCAGACAAATGAATTTCCTGGTCTGTGATATGAGCTTGCTGCCTTTCTTAGCAGTGATCAAAGATGTGGCAGTAGGTGGAGCTACCTCTGGTATCCTGTATAATGAATCACCCAAAGAAATAATGACAGCGCGAGGCCTTGACTCATACACAGCATGTCGCCTCCACAAGTATGGCTGGCCTAATAATACATCACAAACATCCAGAGGTGTAACAGCACACAATACCTCGTCTGTGAAGGGTTTGGTGCTGTAGGGAAGGCAGCACTGCTGGCGAACTTTGAGATCTCGTCCTTCATGAAGCCACCCGATACTGTACGGCTGTGGGTGTGGTGTAGTCGGTAGGCCCAACCGCTTCACGGCCTCTGCTGAAATCAGGTTCTTTTGGCTACCACTGTCGACAATGAATCGCAGCGGTGAACCCTTCACCCACATCTGTGAGTGGAAAAGACGCTCCCCCCTCCTCTGGATCTTCGGGCTCATTTTTCTTGATCTTGGCGGTGGCAACGGTGGCACTGGGATCCGCATCAATGATCTGCTTCCCTTTGCCATTCCCCTTGTCGGGTTCTGGCTCAGGATCGGAACATGCATCTGATTCGGAAGCCTTCAACTCGGCCACCAGCGACTGCTTGGTCCGACACTCACTTGTGTTATGAGTGGGACTCTTGTGGAACTCACACCACTTTCCTGTGTCCTTCTTCGGCTTCATGGTGTTGTTCTTTTCTTGCGGCTTCGACGGGTTGTCTTGGGTCACCCCGCCTTGGCTTTGTGCTTTGGGCTTCGGATTTGCAGATCCAAAGTCTCGCTTCTTCTGTTTGAACTTTTGCTCGATTTTGACAGCGTATCGGTATGCTGTGCCGAGTGAGGAGATGTTCAAGAACACCATCTCTTCCTGGATGTATTTGTGCAGGCAGCCACGGTATTTGAGTACCGATGCAGCTCAGAATCTTTGATACCCAACTGTGTGCGAAGGGTATGAAAAATGTTTGTGAACTCCGGCACATCTTGGTCTCGTCCCTGCCGCAGTGTGGTCCATTTGATATATTTGTCCTCATAGCTTCCGACAGGATAGTACTGCTCCTTGATGGCATCCCGGAAGTCATTCCAAGTGGGTGCGGCTGAAAATAGGGAGCCTGTGCTTTCATCCTTCTGCTCGCAGTAGGTTTCCCACCAGTCCTTGACGTGGGGGGCTGCTTTGAGAAGAGCGAAAATAATCTTTTCCCGACTTGAAAATTCGTGAACAGAAAAATACCCATCCAGCAGATTTAACCATTTATCTACGGCATCTGCATCTATTTGACCCTCGAAGATGGGGATTTCAAAATTAACTTGTACCTTAAACGGTGTGGCGTTTCCAGTGTCGCTGTTGGAAGCCGATGCGTCGCCTCCGGGTAGCCGCTGAAGGATCTGCGCAAAGCTATCCATCATCGCGTTCCTTTGCCGCTCGAGCGCTTCTTCGAGCAAGATCTTGATAGGATCTCCTGCCCCCTCGTCTTTCTTCTCATCCGCCATGGGAGGCCGTCGGGATTTGCGAGGCTGGTCTTGCAAAGGTTCGACCAGTTCAAGCCCTAACTCCTTATATCCCGACCTCGTTGGGGACATGCAAAGAAAAACAGAGAAAAAGCAGACCGCTCTGATACCACTGATCCGGATTTAAACAGGAACGCAATATATTACAGAGATAACCATAAATACAGAGATGCGATAACCATATACACAAAGATGCAGCGGAAATAATACTTCATTTCATTACTGTAAAATACTGAAATATGCTTACAACCAGAAATGGAAATAAACCAGCTAGGGCGATGGTAGCTATCTCTGAGAAGAGATGTGCGGCTACATGCCTCTGAACTGTTCCGAACTGTATTACAATGAGGCTCGAAGGCCTATTTATTGTTGAGAAACAATGGAAAACCCTTCACATACCGAAACCTAACCCTAGAAGATGAAACGCCAAATTGTGGGCCCCGTTTGGGTAAATTGGTACATCAATTTCCCGGGGTCGTAACTTTGGCATACGATCTCCGTTTGACGCGTACGATAGCTCGTTAGAAAGATCTATCCGAGTACTACCACTTCGGGAGGCAACATAGGGCTCGGTCGCCCCAGAATTCCAAAAAAACGTCGTTTAGGGCCTCAAAACGGCTCCGGAAGTTCAGGGCCCGAAAAACTGCTAAAAATAGTAAACTGTGCTACAATTAAGGAAACTGAAAATGCTGAGAGAGACAATTGTGGGGGTCCAAATGGGTTGGTGGGTGGCCACCAACATCCACCTGGATCATTCCTCCCCCCTTAGGAAGCAATGGTCCCCATTGCGTTGAGTTCCTCCATCTGCTGAACTTGTCCTTCAATCTCTGATGTGTCCAGTGATGGTGGGAAGCATGGTTGACAATGGTCCACATTGAACATTTGGTGCCGGCGAAGGAATGGAGGAATGATGTGCTCCAAAGCATTGTTCCCCATAGCCTTGGTACTGTTGCAAGGACCATGTCGGCGTTGCCTGAGTTTCTGATGGGTTCTGGTAAGGCGTTCTCTCTGCAGATGTAACCAAACTTTGTCGCCCACCTGAAACTTGTGTGGTACCCCTGTGGATGAGGAGAAGTTGTTCCTGTATTCTGTCATGACCGTATCCCTTTGCTGCTGCTGCTGCGTGGAGGAACCCTTTGCAGGGGTCATGGATGTAGCAACGATCTTCCCTTACTTTGGGAGTGAACCAGACAAATGAATTTCCTGGTCTGTGATATGAGCTTGCTGCCTTTCTTAGCAGTGATCAAAGATGTGGCAGTAGGTGGAGCTACCTCTGGTATCCTGTATAATGAATCACCCAAAGAAATAATGACAGCGCGAGGCCTTGACTCATACACAGCATGTCGCCTCCACAAGTATGGCTGGCCTAATAGTACATCACAAACATCCAGAGGTGTAACATCACACAATACCTCGTCTGTGAAGGGTTTGATGCTGTATGGAAGGCGGCACTGCTGGCGAACTTTCGGATCTCGTCCTTCGTGAAGCCACCCGACACTGTACGGCTGTGGGTGTGGTGTAGTCGGTAGGCCCAACCGCTTCACGACCTCTGCTGAAACCAGGTTCTTTTGGCTACCACTGTCGACAATGAATCGCAGCGGTGAACCCTTCACCCACATTTGTGAGTGGAAAAGACGCTCCCCCTCCTCTGGATCTTCGGGCTCATTTTTCTTGATCTTGGCGGTGGCAACAGTGGCACTGGGATCTGCATCAATGATCTGCTTCCCTTTGCCATTCCCCTTGTCGGGTTCTGGCTCAGGATCGGAACATGCATCTGATTCGGG
>CM062819.1:125991918-126250475 GCA_031772625.1 Pinus tabuliformis
ATTTTTCCATCGACGCTGTAATCTGGGCATAGCTTTTGATGAACATGCGATAATAGCCCTTGTGTCCTAGTGTGGCGCGCAGTGGCTTGACATTTCGCGGCGCTTGTAGATTGAGGATGATGGTAATCTTTGCTGGATCCACCATCAAGCCTTGCTTACAAACCACATGGCCCAGCAGATTCCCAAATGGGATAAGGAAAATACATTTCTTTAAGTTAAGTGCAATCTGGTGCTGACGACAAGTATCCAACATCAATCGTAAGCTTGCTACGTGTTTTTTAACCAGTCCAAACACTGTCCAATCATCAAGATAGACTTCTAAGAACTTGTGTATAAATTGTTTGAATGCCGCTACTACTATTCGTGAAAATATCATCGGCGCATTCTTCAGTCCAAAAGGCATCACTGTGTACTGAAAGCAACCCCATTTAGTGGTGAATGTCATTTTTCTTCTGTCTTCTGGCGCGATCTTGATCTGGTGGTATCCTGAGAACCCATCCATGGAGTAGGCTTCCTGCCCCCCCCCACATTTTCCAGTACCTCATCTGTAAACGGCGTTGGGTATGGATCGTTTACACACGCATCATTGAGCTTCCGGAGATCCACGCAAATACAAATTTCACCCTTTGTTTCTTCTCCTACACAACCATCAGACTTACCCAATCAAACTCGTCGACTGGTTCAATGATTCCGGCTGCCAGCATCTTGTCCAGTTCTTCGTGGACTTTTGCTTTATATTTTGGGTTCAATCAGTAGGGTTGCTGCTTAACCGGTTCCGCATCAGGCTTCAATGTTATCTTCATCACTCCCAGGTCTCCTAGGATCCCTTTTAGCTCTGTGATCTTGGTTGGAAATAAATATTGATATTCGCGAAGCAATTCGACAACCTTCTCCATTATGGTGTCGTCCCAATAGTCCCTAAGCGTTGCATACTTCAGCTCGTCTTCTGTTCCAATATTGACTTGTCTCGTTTTCAACGGTGCTGTGATATCTGGATCTTCGATTGTGGATTTGCGCACCTGACGACTCCCTTCTGATTCTAGAAGATTAACGTTTTGAGGATCGTCTTCATCATCTTCTACCTGGACATTATAGAATTCAAGAAACTGACTCAGTTGTCATGACTAGTCAGGCCGCACCGGTTCTTTTGGTTCTAGTGGCGTCTTGAAAATGGTAGCCTTTACTAGCTGTAATGCGTCATCCACGGGATCCATCCATTGATCTTTAAAGAGGAAGGTCGAAAAAAACCCCTCGAGCAAGATATCCCACTCGCTTCTATCGTGCCAGAGCTCTGCTTCTGTATACTAGTTTCTGGGAATGACGTCCAGGGTGTGATAAAATAAGTGTACCCATTCTGGCTAAGGTTCTTCTCCATAGGCTTTAATCCATCTGGTCATATGCATGCGCGAATCATCTCGTCCATCGTATTTCTCCGTTAGGCGTACTTCTGGCTTTCCAAATATGATCTTCATCATACGCCTGCAGGCGCGCACTTCGTCGAAAGTTCCTTCATGGGTTCCCCACCATCGCGCAGGTGTCGTGCGCAACGCCCATCTCAACGCATCAAATCGTTGGTGCTCTAGTACTGCGACTTCAAATTTAGTCAAGAATTCATCTATTACCATCAGCCCATCATACGTCGGTATTTCACAATCTTGGATCCTTATGCAGTACAGAGATTTAGACACTCTGTAGCTACAACCTATGTCGCCATCGCTTTCTCTATCATGCACAGGTTCAACGTAGCGTGGTCCTTCAGCCAAGTCTAGTGGAATAACCACGCAGAGCGACTTTGTTTCAAACACCATTGTTCGCTCCTTTAAATTGATAACTCCGTTCATGTCGATGGTCCAGTCTATTCCTAACAACTCAGAATAGGGTGTTCTTTCCTCCATGAGTTCAAACTTCAAAGTATGTCCGAGTACTTGCGCCATCAAGATCAACCGTTACTCCTTGCAGCCTCCCTATAGGCAACACCTTCTGTTGATTGGCCATCCATAGATGGATAGGGGACCATTGTAGCTTAGGCTTACCCATGCATTCCCAAGTCTGTTTAGGCAGTACGTTGGCATATGATCCTAGATCCAAAATGAATTGATCCATTTTGTATTCGCCGATCTGTGGTGTGAGTCGCATTTCTCTCCCGGTCCACGACGCATGTCTTCCTATCCTTGAAACTATGAGAGGTTCACTCCATCCTGCACATCTATTTACGAGTTCTTGTAAGCCTTTAACTGCCCTGCTGTCACAAATCAATTTTATACACGTCTCTAAAAAGGTAGTTATCATCGAGGAATCACTGATTAGTTCAGGTTGATCCCTACTACCTAGGGTAGAGACTTCTGCGAAGCTTTCCTGAGCTTCCAGATATGCCTCCTTACCCACCCTTGCATCTTCCTTACTCAGGTTCCTTCTATCCATTCCTGTGGTCGTGCCACTTCTCAGTACAATGTTGGCATTGGGATCTTCCTCGCGGGGTTCGAACCTCATCATTTGTATGTTCTGGGTCGTTGGGGGTTGCGCTGCCCTTTTTTCACGAATCTGTGCTATCAACATCAGACAATCTATTAGCTCATGATCGAATTTCTCACAATAACTGCACGAAAGTTTGGTGGGGTTGGTACAATCCCGCGCGTAATGTCCTGGTCCTCCGCAGTTGTAGCAAATTAGCTGTCCACGACCCCTTCCTGGCCCCATTCCACCTCGTCCTCGTCCACCACCCTGGAACCCACTGCGCACAATCACCGCGGCTGGATCCTGATCTCACGCCTCATTCTGCATTCTATACGCAGGCAACTGGTCCATTAACAACTGGTAGCTACGACAGTCTCTTTCCTCGTGGCCTACCGACTTGCAAAAGTTACAAAATAGCTGCTGGGGGGTCTGGTTGTATTTTGGTAGTAGATGGCAGTTATCTGTGTTGTGCTTTCCTCCCACCTGAAAAATTGTGCACCAGAGTGGGGCTACGGTGCCTGATCCCGCCTATGCCTCTGGTCGCAGTAGCGTTGGTCCCCCCATTGTCATAAGATTCACTGAGACTGGGCAGTGATCTTTGTCGTGTCCCTGGCTTCTGCACTTGATACACCATACTTCCTCCCAGACTTCTAGTCGTGACACCTGTTCTTTTGTTAACTTTGTCATTTCCAAACACAAATTTTGGATCTGCGCTTGGATTTTCTGAACTCCCAACCTCGGGTCCTATAACGAAGTTTCATGTAACCTCATCGCTGTCTCTAGTGCTTCGGTTTGGGTTGAGATCTTCTGTTGTGATAAAGCCGTCCTTAGATGTAGTGATAAGGATGGAATAAACCAAGAGCAGTGCTGCGCATCCGTCAATGTCATGTTAGCCTCACGAATAGTGCTTTTCAGCCTTTGGTCTAAATCCCACGGGGTTTCACTAGGCATCATTGCGATCTCTTTGAACCCTATAATTGATTGTGTTTTTGACTTCGGCCGGCAAAATTCCTTCTTTAATTCTGTCTGGATGTCTGTTGTCCTTGCCGTTGGATGATCGCTTGAGTACTTTATGTACCATGTTAGTGCTCGGTCTTACAATGCACTGAATAAGGTAGCCTTCTTGATATTATCATCCGTAATTCGCTGCGTGTTCCATACTGATGTCAATGCGAACCAGAATTGTTCTGGGTCTTCGCCTCTTGCTCCTTTGAATACCAGTAACTCGATCACGCTCGTCATTGTTACCCTTGAACTACTACTATCCCTGATTTCTTTGACTCCCCGCGTTTCACACCAGATACCCTTTAGGCAGATCCCAGTCCCGGCAATGGAACCATTTGTTGGCTTATATGGGCCTGATATAGGTTCGAAGGAATTATTTAGCCAAGCAAATCCCGCAGCTACTCGCCCTTTCGGCAATAGTCCACGGAGCACGGACTAAGGTCTCACCCGAGGTAGCAGGGGAGGGTGTTGGAACCAGGTTTCCGCACCCTTGGGGTGTCTCGATGTGGTCTGGAGGGTTCGCGCAACCTTTCGCAACATTGTGCTGGCCTGTTCCGCATAGATCTAAACCCGGAACACTCTTTGCTAGTTATCAGTGTGCTGTTTACAGATCTACTTTATGTGATGAAGTGTTACTTAGCAAGGTCTTTAAGCAAACATTTATTATCTTGACTCAGTTTGCATACTTAGATTAACCATAGATTCACATGTTTTCAAAATGTAAGCAGATGCACATAGTAATGACAATCATTCAAAAAGCTAGATCCGCGATATTTCAGATTAACACAGAATTATATCAAAGCAACTTATCTTTATTTCATTTCTTCACCAATACATCTAGATCTGCCGTGCGCACTCAGTTGCAAGGGTCCGCGCACACAGCTGCGGACTCTTCCAGGCCTCTGCGCACGCAGCTGCAGAGCGTCTACCCACTACCCACACTCTCGACTCAGACTTACAGACTCTTACTGATTGTTGTCTCCAAAACCCATTACATCAAGATAATAATCAAAACTTAGCTACCTCTACCCATAGAACCTCGCTCTATTTATACCTTTCCATGGAGCGTGATCCATGGACGGGCCGAATCAACTTACATTTCTTTACATTATTTTCAGGCAGACTACCCTTTGACTTTGACCTACTACACATCACGCTCCGTGCTTCTCGCAGAATCTTTACCCAAAATTGAGGGCTTCATGCCCCATGACTGCTATGCGAGGCTTTCACTACCCAACAATCTCAGGGAATTTATCCATTATTTTGTTCCTCTGTCACTCGAGTGATTCTTCGAGCAACAATTTGATAATATCTCTTGGTCCTTCGTCTTCCTTTTTTCTTCTACCATCGTAGGCCATTGTTTTTATTGAGGAGGGTCTTGCAAGGGTTCAAGCAGTTCAAGTTCCTAACTCCTTATATTCCAACCTCGTTGGGGACATGCACAAAAAAATAGAGACAAAGAAAACCACTCTTATACCATTGATCCAGATTTATAAAGGAATGAAGTGAAATATTGATTTAAACCAAAAGCACAGAGATACAATGAAACTGAACTTCAATAAATAAATAGAAAACACTGAAAACTGTTTACATGTAGAATGGAAACAAACTAGCTTGGGTGGTAGTAGATTTTCTCTTAGACGATATGTTATGGCCACATGCCTCTTGAACTGTGTTACAATGAGGCTCCAAGGTTATTTTATCATGAAAAAACAATGAGAAACGTTAAACATCCAAAAACCTTACCTTAGGAGATGAATCACCAAGAGCTTGTGGGCCCTAATGGGGTTAGTTGAAATGTCAACTTCCAAGGGTTGGAACTTTGGCATATGATCTCCATTTAGGATACTTGATAGCCCATTAGGAAGTTCTAATTGAGGACAAAAATTGCGACTGTAATCGTTACTTATCAACTCTTGTTTTCTTGTTTCACCAAAAAACCCTGTTTAGGGCCTCAAAACGATTCTAGAAGTTTAGGACCCACAAAACTACAGAAAATAGAAAACTAAGATAAATGTATTTAAAATTAATCACATTATTAGGATTTAGTCGACGTTTTGAACCAACTAATGTGGTCCATCCTCAGGATAAGGTGAAAATGTAATCAATCTTTAGGAATAAATAACATGGATGCATCATTTCCCAAAATTAACCGTTGGTAAATTAGTTAATAAGGTAAGTAAAATATTATTTAAAAATCAATGGTAAGTAAAATATTATTTAAAAATCAGTGTTGTATTGTGCTAGAAAATACAAACCTGCTAGGAAATAGTGATAGAGGTCTAAGTGGAATATGGGAGTGGCCACTAATATCCTCTTGGATCAGACGTGTTTTCGAGCAGAGTGTCTAAGCACAGTGACAACGCTCAGACCGGGGGCTGTCACCCTGATCCCCGATCTCTCTGTTTAAGCCATCTCCCTAGGCTAAGGGTGGTAGACCCTATGGGATAAATGAAGACCAACTGGGAACCAGGTGGGTTGGGAGACACAGCGAGGCAAACAAGCACCTGGAGATTTTAGTGATGGATAACTTGATAGACTTAAATGATTAAATCAGATAGAGTAAATGCCAAAACAAGACACGACCACAATATAGAAATAATTTAGACCAGTGCCTTCACTATTTGATTTAACCATCAACAAAACAAGCTACCCAGAACAGTTTTCAATATGTTATAGTGTTAGGCATTTATGTGGACTATCATCAAAAATTTTAATGGGCCATAGGCCACATTTTTTTTTTTTTTTTTAACGTTAAAGCGTAAATCCATTTTGACTCATTTTTCCATCGCGTTAAAGGATTTAAGTTTTTCAGTTATTGCCTAAGGAATAATAAAAATTCAAATTTAGAGTTCCTTAGTGTTATTAAATACATTCCTCATGATTCTTCTATAGTTTGGTGCCATAAATCATATTGGTTTTTGGAAAAGATTGATTAATTAATTCTAGAACTTGGTCATTAATGACAATCGTTTTAAATCTAGAATTTTTTGCATGTGACAGTGTTAGGCATTTATGTGGATTATCATCACTTTTTGTCACATATTGAAAACTATTCTGGGTAGCTTGTTTTGTTGATGGTTAAATCAAATAATGAAGGCACTGGTCTAAAATTATTTCTATCTTGTGGTCGTGTCTTGTTTTGGCATTTACTCTATCTGATTTAATCATTTAAATCCATCAAGTTATCCATCATTAAAATCTCCATGTGCTTGTTTGCCTCGCTGTGTCTCCCAACCAAGATGGTTCCCAGTTTGTCTTCATTTATCCCATAGGGTCTACCCCCCTAGCCTAGGGAGACAACTTAAATGGAGAGATCAAGGATCAGGGTGACAGCCCCCAGTATGAGCATTGTCACCGTGCTTAGACACTTTGCTCAAAGACAAGACGTAAGGTTGAGGTCAACCTTTTTTTGAAAAATCCCATTGGTGCACACTTTCACGTCATCGACCTGTCGATCTCCCAACTAACTCAGGGTATCGACTAACTGTCGTGTCTCGATCTGCCAGAATTATGACATAGGGTGACATCATGATCATGTAATTGTAGCCACATGGCCCTCTCCCAAGGTGCCATGTGTCATAAAGTTTTGGCTTATTTGGGCCTATCAAAAGATTAAATCTGGGTTCCACATGTCACGCATACGTGGTGCCACATCACCCGCTAGTCCAATTTATTCACCGACATATCCTGAGTCCCACTATGGACCCGAAACCTTTTCCATTTACGTATTTCATGTTACCATATGTTAATTGTTTAATGAACTAAATGAGGGGTCCTACATCTTGTTCAATCCAACGATTATGACAACGTAGGGTCTTAGACTTACACAAGGGTTAATGCAAAGATTCACCCCAATAGATATAATGGTCTAGATCTGCTTAATCTAATCACTGTCGGGTACCATCAGGTCACAACTTGCTAGCCTATTAATGTGCTCCTCAATACCCGACGAGTTTTGGGGTTCCAATTCCTTACAAACCATAATACGATATGGTTCAAAACATTTAAATCTAGTGCGGGACCTACCCCCAATCATCCCATGACAGAGGTGAGCATTGTGAATCAAAGACAAGGGTGTAATGTGGACCCCCCATCTTCCATCTCACAGGTGGGGGGCTGCGTTCCTAGTTCCAGAGCATAGTTTCAACCTCATGCATTTGAAATTCCTCATTCCCAGTGGAATTCCAACAATGGTTGTACATTGCATACCACAACCCTCCTCCCCATTGAGGTGACAAGGGGGGTTTTCATTTCACTACAGTCATTTGATCAATAACCTATCACAACTGTTGATTGCTGCAAAGCCTAGGGTTCCAATCCTTATTCCAACTCTTGGCCCTGTAGCCCCCTTCTTGTGGAACTTTTGAATTTTTGGCCCATGCACTAATATATATATATAAGCCTTCCACTGCAGTGCTTGGTCATAACGCTCCATCATATGGGCGATGAATTAAGTCCTTCGAACATTTAAAATTCTAGCTCATGATATATCTATATATATATCTATATATATATATATATATATATATATAGAGAGAGAGAGAGAGAGAGAGAGAGAGAGAGAGAGAGAGAGATATCCCCTTCCATTGTGCACTATTGAGCATAAAATTCAATCCTTCCTGAGCTTACTTAGTCATGAATTGAAGCATGATACCTGTTCTTTTGATAAAATAGTTCATAAGGCAAAAATCTACCCATTTCTACTTACTCAGACAATCTAGATAACCATTCAAAACTAAGGCGACTTGAAAAACAGTTCAAAAAATCAGGCAATAACAAATAATCATAAACAAATGTATGCTGCATGAAAGCCTCTGGACTCAAATTTATGAATTCATTTCAATATAAGGATTTACGCGTCCTTCGTGCCCAAATATTGAGCTCACTGTCAAGCCCAAAATTATTCATAGGAACAATATTTCCTTCGAAATCTTTGTAGGTAGTATTAGTATTCCTCATTCATGCAGTAAACCCCATTCCTTATTATGAGTGCAACATTTATCAAGTACAAATAACATGTACAATACATTTAAACACATGAAACTCAAGTAGATATTTGACTTATACATCAAATGGTTTTCCAACTAAGAGTGAGACTTTTTCCACCCAACTTTAGACAAGCTACATCCACCTTTACTTATAGCTATCACCCTCAAGGAAAATTTTAGTGCTTGAGGTGGGGGGTTATAAGAGGAAATTTAGCCAATAATAATAGCTGAAACATGATGCTACAAGGCTGCACTGTCTTCACCCACTAGCTACACTAGCCTTCACTTATATTTTCCAGACATTATAGACATGATTGACACTCATGCCACTGTATCACAATACAAAGGATTATAGCTCACTTTCAGAATAAGAGTCTCCGCTTACAAGAGAAGTTTCATCACCTAGATAAACTACTATTTGGGTAAAGAGATCACCTCTCCAGGTACTTCATTAGTGAGTCAAACACCAAAGATTTAGCCCCAAGAAAACTTCTAGTGGTTCATCAACCCTCAGAAGTACCTGAGTGTCTCCTCCTTAACCAATAGTTTCATCAATCCATAAACTCCCTAGTGAGTTCTTCATCCTTTAGGCAAGACACTTCTCTTTATAATTCTTACCCAACAAGCTCCCTTGGGGTTCCTTAGTGGGTTAACTTTCTTAGACTTATTCTCTATGCATTCACATTCCCACCCTCTTGAAGGAAATTTCTCTCTGTATTCTTTTGTTATCTCCCCCTTCAACGTATGCTTGGGAGTATTCACCCCCGAAAAACCTCTGACGACTCTTTCTTGTGCACTTGAACGGATCCATGCAACTCCTCTCTCTTATACAACACAACCCATCCTTTCCTTTAGTTTCTTGTCCTTTCTTTCTTGCGATTATGGCCAAAAGACACATGGTCCTGTATCCAATACGGAATGACCCTATCCCACTCTAAGGGTGATAGTACCTCAGCAACAATCAAAGCAAAGCTATCTAAGATTTCTTCTTTATGAAAGTAAAATAGGGGAGAAAGAGATCCACTAACCGATGTATTTCGCTAATGGTTGATCCAATCTTCTCTCCTTGCTACTTGCTCCTAGCTCCTTGCTCTTTCACTGGCCCAGCTACACCAAGATCCTGCAAAATGGCAAGAGAGGGAAACTACAAGAAGCATACATTCATAATTGATTCAAGGATTAGAATAAATCAAATATACAAGTATAACAATACATCATTGAGACACATGCATATAGAAGAACCTCAAATGCTTTATTAATGGAAGAAGTAAAGTTCAGGAAGTGATATAACCATAAGAGGCCCAATCTAGCATCACCTTCCCAGCAGAAAGAAATCTCCTCTTCACCTCCTTCAAAGCAAATCACCCAATAGTTCTAAACTCAAACCAACAACAATTCTTTACATTCACAAGATTCTAGCCTCCTTAGACCTCATGAGAGAGATCTATATATAGGAGTTTTGGAGAAAGGATGAGTCAGCTTGAGGCTGGCATGAAGCTGACTAGTGTCCTCTCTCACTTCAGTTATTCTTCAGTTCTTGAGTCCACTTGGAGGTTCTTGCTTCCACTTGGAGATTTGGAACCTCTTACTCATCACCAGTCGAATTCTCTGATCCAAGTGTCATTTTGGAAGCTTCTTGGGCATTGACACCTTGAGGAATGACTGTGCCACATGTCCAAACTCGCCCAGCGCAGGTAGCCTTCTTTGCAGTTGACATTCAACGTAGGTAGACAGTGGAGCAGTTGACATTCAGCGCAGATGTTCAGTGGAGCAGTTGACATGATCCAGAATTGCCTTGTTTTTGAGTGTTTTCATGTGGAGAACTTTTATTCAGTGCTGTGGTTTGCTGGCCTTGTTCCTCTAGGGGTAGGAACAACATGTTTAGGGACTTTGGATCCCTTAGATTATGGACATTTCATGCTTCATGCTGTAAGGCACAAAAATGTCTATAACAGTTGCCCCCTAAAGTATGAGGTCGTTTATCAGGTGAAATGCTTTATCAGGAGGATCCGAAGTTCATTCAATCGCTGAGAGGTGACCTGTAATAAGATACAATACAATACATTATTTTTCATACTGCTTTCATGATCTAGCTGAGGCGGGTATTCCCATGCTCAGCTTTATAAATACATTTTTCTGTACATAGAACAGACAATCGTCTGATGGTAGACTGATAATTCTCTGCTGAAATTATCATCCTTTGAGTAGGATAATTATCTGCTGCACATGTCAATGTTTTTATTTCCTGAATATATATCACAGCCCGGATGGATGAAACTAGATCCGGGGTCTTCAAACTCGTTTGATCTTCACTCTAAGTACAAGTCGATCCATGTGAGAATTTCTTGGAGTCGAACATGGAAAGACATCGCTTGATTACCAGTCAATGATGTAAACTGTTAACAAGCGCGAGAGGAATCACCGATAATGATGATGACCCTCAAGGTACGACAGTACAATTCACGTGGTGTGAATAAAGGACTTGGCGTCGAACACCACGCAAAATCTTTCGGTCGAAGGTCATTGATGTATACCTGTCGCCGGAAGTGAGAAACTTGCCATTGAGGCATGCAAGTTTCAAAGTACTGAGGGGGTTGTTCCTAGATCAACTCCTTGGATAATGAGCTGATGTCGACAAGGAGCGATCCGTCAAAGGAGGGCCTTAATGAATCCCACATCAGTGACACGGAACGAAGCTAATGATTTTAATGGAGGTGAAAACAATCTGTGAAATATGATTCAGGGTGGCGGTCATGAAAGGATGAAAGATGATGTATGGTAGTGGATGGGACACGGTTGACTCTTTCTGAACAACATCTCTTGAACATATAACGACACTGATGCGATGGATCGGTAGCATTACCCCAAATGTGGATGGTTTGGCGAGACCATGGTGATGAGACCGGTGAATGAAACAACCCAACTCGATGTGGTATGGAGGAAAAGTGTCATGTTCAAGAGCGACTTGCTACCATTAAAGTTATGAGGTTCTCCCAATTTTTCCCCAGTCATTTCTGACCAGTACCTCTTTATTTTTGTCAAGCTTGAGGAGGATAACATATGCTTGTTCTATAACCTGCCCTTCGGGCAAGCCCATCGCTATGTTTTAACGAGCCTAGCGATAGGGAAACTCGTTCTCGTCTAAAGACAAGTTTGTCGCTATTTAATCATTTTAACGAGTCTAACGACAAGGAAAACTCGGTCCTTTTCATTTTTAGAGAGTCTGAAAAGGTACATAAATTTAACTCCACAATTCCTTTTTCGTCATCTAATCCCTTAAGTCCGAAAAAGTATAAAACAATACAAAAGGGATGAGTTTTCGATATCTTTAACGAGCCGAACAAAACAAGCGCTCGATCTTTTTGTGCAATAATCCCTCAGGTCCAAAAAGATTAAAATCTAGAGGAGGGATAGCTCTTCCGGTCATTTTAACGAGCTGGAAGGCCAAAACTCGGCAAACTTTTCATATTTTACGAGTCAGAAGAAAAGAGCTCAAAGAAGACTCGTATTTTGAGGAACGAGTGATAAACAGGGATAGCAGCAGATTCCAGGTACATGTTGGAATTTTCCCATCACGGCAGTGTCACAAGGATGGCTAGGTGAAATCACTCTTCGCAGCTGTTCCTCAAAATGGGTAAACAATCAAGTGGATGTGAATGATCGGCCAAATGAAAAGTGGAGGTGACGGTGCAAACACGACCAAGGCTTTTATGGCTGATGAATTTACGGTCTCAAATGGTTATTTACCGGTACTGGGTTCATTTTTTAAAGAGCTTGAATGCGCCAAAACACTGCTCAATCTTATGTTTATTTTTTAATGAGCATGAACTATGTGCTAAAACTGCTCGGTTGTGCGTTTATTTTTTAACGAGCATGAACTTTGCTAAAACTGCTCGTTGATAAGTTTGCATGCCCCCAGCATAACAACGCAAATCGAGGTGCATGCCCCCCAAGCTTCATTGCATTCAACTTGGTGGTTGGAATGAAGGTTTACCTTTGAGATTTGGAAAGGGGATCGTTTCATTTTTTAATGAGGTTGACACAGTAAAAGAACTATCCTCATGACTCCTTGTTTCATTTTTTAACGAGGTTGACACGAGATAAGAACTGTCCTCAGCGCCTAAATCCATTAGATGTAGAAGGTTTCATATTCCACTGTGGCCACTTCCGCCAGATTACTCGGAGGCGGTAGGGAAAAAGTACCCATTAAGGCAGGGTCTTTTAGGAGACCTACTCTGATATTTTGGAGCGAATGATTCCTTCCATGGATCATTGGAATGCTTCCCGTAACTTGCGAACTGTTGGGGAGAAAAGTTTGTTGGTCAATGATTGTAATTCCTCCTTGGAAGGGAAATGCAATCTTCCTAAAATAGGTCGACACAACAGCTGCCATGGCATATATCCATGGTCTTCCTAGTAGGATGTTGTAATCAAGATTCCCATTGATGACTTCAACATCTATTTCTACCATTTTTCCCTCTAGTTCAACTTTCAAGTTATTTAGTATACCATATGGGGTATATGTCCTTCCGTCGAATGCTTTTAACGTTGTCGCAGACCTCGACAAGGTTGGAGATCCTAAAGTTTTCCAGCAACTCATCGACATAATGCATGTAGATGCCCCCTCATCAATAATTGTTCGATGAACAGTTTTGTTGAGGGCTTTCACTTGAATAAGGAAAGCTAGTTGAGCTGGTAACTGAGGGTCATATCCTTTATGATCAAAGGCCACAAGATTGGAATCCATTGGGTCAATTCCACCTATTGCTGATAATAAAGCTTGCTCTTGGGAGAAGCAATTTTGCGGTACCTCAAGTGTCGACATAACGGACGGCGATTGGGCCAGGTCCTCTATCGGTGCTATTTTCGCACAAGGATTAAATGTCGATTTGTGTACTGCTCCCTTTTGCGACTTTATCATTGGCTCAGGGACGATGGGTGGCACAACTTCGGTCAAAGTTGTTGTCAAACTACTAGGTTGTTCATTAGCCTTGTTGTTCGACAGCTTTGGATTCCTGTAATCCTTATTCCTCGTCAAAGCATCATTTTGCTGCTTTGATATAGACAACATAAGCACTTGGGATCGGGAAGCATTTTGATTAGCAACCAGTTCGGTTCTCGGGTTTGGAAACGGATCAGTCAACACAGCTGAGGTTTTCGAACTCTTAAAGAATCTTTTAAGCTCAGCTTTGTATGGACAATCTGCTGTCTAATGATCCTCATCGCATATATGACACCCCGTAGGGGGTTTCCTTTTTCTCCCTTTATTTTTCTTCTTGCCCCCTGGTTGCATCAGTTGTTTGCCCTTGTTGCCCGACACGGTACTTACTTCCGAGGCAAGAAGTTCCTCATTTTCATTTTGACCGGAAATCTTACGGGCCTTTTTAGATATAGCCTTTGTCGATTTCGCGTTTGCTGTGCCAATCACGCCATCACCGGCATGAGAGTCACTATTGGATTTAGGAGGAGGAGGAATTGAGAATTCTGGTCTAGGGGCGTCAGGTATTTTGTCGTAGAGCGTGCCAGACTGAGTATATACTAAGTCTAGATATTGAGCATGAGCAATGACTTGCTCCTCTGTTACGACTCCCCCCTTGGCCACATCTTCCGTTATAGCCGGAAGTAACGACTTGATAAACCATTCGGCTAATAGCTGATCGGGAACGTACGTTTTTACCATCCTTCGACGACGACGCCACTCATGTATATGATTAGATATGTAAGTAGCTGTTGTCTCTTTGAAGTTGGTTAATATTTCGGTTCCCGTTTCATACCTTATTGGTAATTGAAAATGGGTTAAGAAAGTCGTGGCTAAGGAGCTGAAATTGTCGAAAGAGGCTCTTAGAAATTCAATATACCATTTAGCCGCTGGACCTGTCAATGTCCTCTGAAAGAGGCGAAGCCGTATCGAATCGTCGTTCAGGGTGTTCGACGAACACCACAGATGGAAAGTCATCACGTGATTCGATGGGTCTTCACCTGGATTTCCATTGAATTTAGGAATGTCAGATGGAAGTTTATGAGGAATCGCTGGCCACCAAGGGGCATAAGCAATCAGATCGTTGGTTAACCGGTGTAAATCGGGTAACTCTAAAGTCGCCACGAATGGTAACTGTTGATTCAGGTTAGGCGAAGCGTAACCAGGGTACGATGGAATCGCTTGAGCAGTGGGCCTTTGCATACCAGCATAATGTAATTGATGTTGGTATGATTGATACGGTTGGTGGACTTGACCACTGTAAAGTGGTTGGTTTTGACCGTTTTGGATATACGGTTGTCCACTGTTCACAAAGATCTGCTGCTCAGAACCTTGGTACGCCTGCTGGAATTGTGGTTGTTGGTATTGCACTAGCCACGGTTGTGAAGCCATGTTCTGTTGTGCTATGCTAACCGTTGGACCAAGGTGTGGGGTAATTGTACTCGTTTGGACCTGTGTCGCCCCACCAGTTGGCGATTGTGGTTGTGACCCATGGTCAAGTGGCTGTTGCATTACAACCTGAGAAATCTGACGTTGACATGCAACAGGTATCGCTTGAACTTGTGACACTGTTACAATAGCCAGTGTGGTTGGGATGTTCGTCATAGGTACACACTGTTGCATAGAATATACAACCCTTGGTTGTTGAGGTAGCATAGGTACCCAACTACTTGATGCAATTCCAGTATAACCTGAATACTGTTGTGAACTCCCGTATGGGTACCCCCCCGGAGGGGGTAATGAAAGGGCATACTGCCCCCCATACGGTAGCAATCCGGAACTCAAGGGGATTGATTGTCCTTGGGGACTGGATTGCCCAAATTGACCTCCAAATGGATCAATTTGGCGAGTCTCAACATAAGAGTTGCCGGGTATTACTCCGGATGAACAAACTGGAACAGACCATACTGTCGAAATAGTCCCTTGGTGGACTCCTTCTAGCGGTTGTGAGCTAGTTGGGACAGATGGTATGCCGGCAAACATTGTTGGAGTGACGGCAGGGGCTTCTGCTGTCGCTGTGTCATTCGACACAGTCCTAGATGATGACGGTTGTTCAGACATTTTAAGTCTATCCAATAGATTGCCTAGCGATTCTACAGGAACCTCCACTTGTGGTGGATTAACTTCTGATGAAGGAAATAGAGTGACCCCGACTCCAAAATGGGTTGGAGTACTTGCTTGCGGATCCTTTGCAATTTCCTCTATCGCAATCAAACCCGGTGGAAGAGGAAGACCGTCAGGTCCGTAAAATATTTCTGGTGCCGAAGAAGTGGTTGTTTCGACAGCGACAATTGTTTGAGGAACAAAACTCTCTGGACTGGTTACAGATGGAACTGGTTCAGTTATACAAGTATTTGCCCCCAGACTAGGATCAGTATTACTGTCCTTCTGTGGCTGTTGAACTTCTTCTATAGAGGCAGGGTTTCCAGAAATGTTTGGAGTAACCGGAACCTCAGATGTAGTTGGAACACTTGTTCTAACTTTGATAGGAGATTTTGAACCAGTTAAACGAGTTCGCTTTGTCCGTACTGTTTTCGATTCCGGAGACAAAGACGGTTGACTCGTAAGCCTCTGCGAACGACGGGGTTTCAATTGACTTTCTTCCACGATTGCGGATTACTCGATCAACCAAAATATTAAAAGGGGAAATTTGTGTTTCCGAACTGAATGAATTTTATTAGACGCTTTTAGACACAACTTGCTTTTTCAGTTTTAAAGAGTCGAGAAAAAGCTAAAGATGACTCTAGTCTCCTTCGATGTTTTAACGAGCCCGAAGTGACAAATGCTCGGATGGACTTTTTCAGTTATAGAGTTTGAAAAAGGCCAAAAGAAACTGCTCTGGAGATCTAGGCAGAGGGTGTGCCAAACTTTTCGCAAAACCACAAAATACGTTTTACGGTATGGGTGGTCGATATTCGTGAATGTTGTGTTCACTGCATTGCGATCAGTAAGGCGGCCGACACGGCTTCCTAAGGATAAAAGATATATGCCTATAGGGGTCTCCCAATATATACGCGACGGTACGTGGGAGCACAATCCGTATTAGCGCCACCGACTCTCAGGAGGAATCACCCACCTTCTTCGAGATCGACAGTCACTATGTTTAACGACGCCGGAACACGTCTCTAGCTTAGACCTCTATGTGTTTGCGTTATGTTTCAAAGCATTGTTAGGTTCATTCAGTTTATTTTAGGTTGATCTTTTTAAAGTTTGCCTTTCAAGGTTCACCACGAGATGTATGATACAAATTCCTAAATGCAGTCTAAGATGATAAGCAAGCTTTACAATCTTTCGACTTATGAAAATCTTAACTACTGAGGGAAAAGAAAGACATCATCTTTTCACATAGATCAAAGAGCACACACTAATGCACTTTTTCCTAAATCCAGCATGCAAACTTATCAAAATGCACATGCACAATGCAGGTATTTCTTTTCTCTTTCTTAATGTTGATGTACTACAAAAGAAAGCTGTTGTATAACTTTGAATTCAATTTCAAGTGAAAGAAAACAAGCTTTTGTCCAAAATCAAAAGACACCTTAAGATTTACTTGTTTCAACACTAGAAATACATAAATTCAAACCATATGACGAAAGCAAAAGCTCAATCAGCTATGAACAACAAACAAACTAACTCTTAAGATCAAAACGACACTTATCACAGGTCTAGATCTAAGAGGTCACAGCAAGACTAGTTCACTTTCGTTATGGGAAACTGCAAATGATGTAAGAAATACACAAAGAACAAATACAGTTTCTTTATACAACCGAGGCGGAATAGTGGCAAAGAAAGATGGTTTCAGATAGGTACATTGACTGATAACAGGCAGCAAAAATAGGGATGAAAACAGGGCAACAGAAAGCAGAGAACCCCAGTTGCACAAGGCCACACTGGTTCAGCGCAGGTAGAACACTGTCAGTTTGACATTCAGCGCAGGTAGCCCCTTCGGGACCTGCGATGAAATGCAGACTGCCTTCACAGTGCCTGCAATGAAGAGAGAAACTCTCATTTTTCTCAGGTTCTGGGTCACAGATTGCTCAAAAATCAACAGTTTTTGGCCAAATCAAAGCTATCAATCAAATACACACTAAAGGATGAAAAGGAGGATGAAAAGCTATCACTAAGAGCTGTTCAGAGTCCTTGTGGATCAGCTCTTCAAATCATAAACATGCCGAGAAACTGAGCTAGAGTAGCTGCCCTCTACTTTGCATTTGAAAGATCCAAATGCAGTTCGATTCGGTACTCCCTGTGTTTAGGAAATGAATAGAAAAAACACAAACAACCAACAAGATACGATCCCCAGCGAAGTCGCCAATTTGTTGTTGGGAAAAGTATCCAATACGGAATGACCCTATCCCACTCTAAGGGTGATAGTACCTCAGCAACAATCAAAGCAAAGCTATCTAAGATTTCTTCTTTATGAAAGTAAAATAGGGGAGAAAGAGATCCACTAACCGATGTCTTTCGCTAATGGTTGATCCAATCTTCTCTCCTTGCTACTTGCTCCCAGCTCCTTGCTCTTTCACTGGCCCAGCTACACCAAGATCCTGCAAAATGGCAAGAGAGGGAAACTACAAGAAGCATACATTCATAATTGATTCAAGGATTAGAATAAATCAAATATACAAGTATAACAATACATCATTGAAACACATGCATATAGAAGAACCTCAAATGCTTTATTAATGGAAGAAGTAAAGTTCAGGAAGTGATACAACCATAAGAGGCCCAATCCAGCATCACCTTCCCAACAGAAAGAAATCTCCTCTTCACCTCCTTCAAAGCAAATCACCCAATAGTTCTAAACTCAAACCAACAACAATTCTTTACATTCACAAGATTCCAGCCTCCTTAGACCTCATGAGAGAGATCTATATATAGGAGTTTTGGAGAAAGGATGAGTCAGCTTGAGGCTGGCATGAAGCTGACTAGTTTCCTCTCTCACTTCAGTTATTCTTCAGTTCTTGAGTCCACTTGGAGGTTCTTGCTTCCACTTGGAGATTTGGAACCTCTTACTCATCACCAGTTGAATTCTCTGATCCAAGTGTCATTTTGGAAGCTTCCTGGGCATTGACACCTTGAGGAATGACTGTGCCACATGTCCAAACTCGCCCAGCGTAGGTAGCCTTCTTTGCAGTTGACATTCAACGCAGGTAGACAGTGGAGCAGTTGACATTCAGCGCAGATGTTCAGTGGAGCAGTTGATATGATCCAGAATTGCCTTGTTTTTGAGTGTTTTCAGGTGGAGAACTTTTATTCAGTGCTGTGGTTTGCTGGCCTTGTTCCTCTAGGGGTAGGAACAACATGTTTAGGGACTTTGGATCCCTTAGATTATGGACATTTCATGCTTCATGCTGTAAGGCACAAAAATGTCTATAACAATCATCAAGTTAATAAGGCACGGATGAAAATTTAGTGGTTACAAAAAGTCAAATTGATTAACCTCCCTCACTCATTATACTTTTCATTTAACTAATTTCCAAGAAAAGTCTTAAGTACCTAAAATCTTAAGTCAAAGGGGCTCAGAGCATTTCTCTTACTTCTGGAGGGAATGGACCCTCGGCTTAATGACTTATAGACCTTAAGTACAAAAAATTCCCTCATAAACATTTAACCCTCTTCACTCCCCTTCATTCCCCTCATAAAACCCCTTTTCCTAAGGTTTAAACTCTATTTTCCCAAGGGAAAGCAATTACTCCCATGTAAACCCTTTTTGCTAAAAAACACCCTCAAAAATCACCTTTTTAGCCTAAGTTACAATGTTTTTATGAAAAGAAAATGAATTAGATACATTACACTTAGCGATAAAACCCATTCTCCACCATCTTCATATTAATTTCTAACACCTATATATGTATTAAATCCCAAAAAGAAATATAAACCCTTCTCGTATATATATCAATAAAACCCTTATATTAATACTCCACCCCGAAAGTTTGAAATATAAACTTTATGAATAAAACCCGACATAATTAATCAATCCATGGTCAATTACAAGTCAAACCATCTGCCAATCAAATCACCCCCGATGTCATTAACCATCCCTAATCAACATTTAATTAACCTTTCCGCTTATTAAAACCCCATCGGGCCCCTCCATTAAACCTCCGATCAAATCATTCCTCGATCACCATATGATCTGACCCCTTAAGATCTGACGGATGATGCTCATATCAGGCGGCCTTCGATGCTGAATGTTACCCGTTCGATGTGAGCGGTTTTACTGTTCACCTCACTGCTATGTGGCACCCGATGAGTGGAATCGGGCGGCCTCCCCTCAAAACTGGCCATGACTCATAAGCGGTGTGATGGCCCTTTCAATACCGCTTCCTTTCCATTTCGATAAACCACCCGTCTGTTCAATTAATTGTCTTTCGCGCCATATTTCAAAATTCTGCCCGTTAAACCTTATAAAATGAAAACCTTTGTTTTCATGGTTTTCATCCGTTTGACTGTGTAAACCTATGAAACCTTCCAGTGCCTCCCCGAACCTTTGCAACACGATTTCACCATCTGTTTTTAGTCCAAAAATCCATTGTGACCCCTTTCCCAGTGATCCCTGTGCCAGAGAGCCATCAAGCGCCCTTCATGAAGATCTGTATTCTCTTAAATAATATTGAATTTTTTCAGGTTATCAAACTAAGTTAAGAGCTTGGATAAGCAGTTTTGGTACTAGTCACAGAATTGGTTTATTCCAAGAATCAACAAAAAACCATATTTAGAACTTATCCTCAGAGGATGAACATAATTGTACAAGGAAACAAAGAAGAAGACAACTACACAGAGCATTGACAGTCAGAACAAAGCAACCAGACAGAGAATATAGTTACAAGGCAGATGAATACAATAGGCATGGAATTAACCTATATCCACTACCTAATGCTGATATACACAAGAACAAAAGAAATTACTGATTGAAATACATAGTAAACAGTAAAATATACAATGAAGGTAAAAGGACACAGTAAAGAACAGTCAAAGTGCATCAGGGTTAAAGAGTATTAGATTGAAGACCAAATCAAGTAAATTAGCTAGCATGAAGATAAATAGCAGGGAAGACAGGTACAAAGCATACAGATTCATGTCAAAGTGAAGATAGATGAAAAAGCAGAGCGGTAAAAATAAACAGTTAAATTAAACATGAAGACAATAAATGTTAAATAGAGATGAAAACACTTTCACCAACAAAAATGAATTTTATCCAAAGTAAAAGTGAAAAATAGTTAAAAGAAATTTAAGGTTAGAAGATGAAATTAGAGAAGAAATGGTACATTCTTCAGAAATTTCCTGTTTAAGTCATAGTTTTGCAGAAACCCTGCCTGAGGCAAGCATCTCAAATTTCCAACAGTTTCTCATATTATTCCTTGATAAATGGATAATCAAATTCAATCTGTTTGTGATCATAAAATAATATAATCAGTTAAAAAGACATCCAGTGAAACAATACAACAATTTTCAGACAGATTTAATCAAATCTATTATTCAATGCCATCAAATATAAGACCTCCCCCTGATTCAACTCTTTTGCATTACCCAAGAGCATTTGATCCAGAGATAGAATTTCATCTAAGAGAAAGAAACCCCTCAACACTGGAACAGATGCAGAACATGGCAGTAGATGTAGAAGTTAATCTGCAAATTAAAAGAGAAAAGGTGAAAGCAGAAGCAGAGGTAAAACTCGACATTTTGGTAAAGAAGATAGAGGAGAGGATACAAAAGATCACCATGAAAGATGAACATTTTGTTCAAAATCACCATGACACATTTGTTTCACAAAAAGAAGAGGTTGATAGCCATGAAAAAATTCCTGTTAATTCCAACTACCATAAATATGAAGATAGAGTTATAGAACCATATGTGGAGAGGCAATCTGCTAATCTAATATGTACATTTGGTGACATTACTTCTTATAATGATGTGCCTAAGCTTGATCACTATAATAATGATTATGTTCCCCAAATCCAAATTAACCTTGCAGAGGAATCAAAAGCTAATTTGAGGAATAAGGAAGTTTAGGTTCAACAGCTTGAAAATAGTGATCAACTTGTTCATTTCAGCTATGAGAATGAGGAGGAAAGTGCAAAAAAGTTTGAAATCAATGAAGGAACTTTACCATTATGTTTTGCTTCATTTCAGTTTATCTGATATGAAAATCACTTGTGAGTGATCTCAGTTAATTAATTAATGTAGGTATTACAGACTCATGTGCTGGTGGGTGTCTATGTTATTTTAAGCAACAGATCGATAAGATTGCAAAATACACAGACACTAGAAAACAGTAAGAGAAACATAGCAAGCAATGCAAAACTCGAAAATTTAATAAGGAGTTCACCCAATCCTCCTGGGCTATGTCTCCGGTCCAGCTCTCAGTGGTGGCCTTCTTTATTGTGTCTTTAAGCAGAGTTTTTACAATGAGGAGCTCAATTTGAGTCTCCTAAAATAGAGGATGTTTAGTAGGGTGGTACTTAGATTCCCCAAGCCACTAGAGTGCACAGCTTCCCCCTTACCAAGTCTTGACTTCAACTGGTCTTAATGGGACGAGTCCAATTTGGTACTCAGTTCCCGACAGATATCCTCACAGGGATTACTTGAATCTCTCAAGCCTTCTGTCTACTTGATGATGCCTTAGTTCTGCAGGTCAACTCGACCCTCTGCTTCTTGCTTTTCTCTCTGTTTTGTCTCTCCGTCTCACTGTCTCCTTGTCTCTATTATTTGTCTATTCATGGCTTAAAGCCAATCCGTCCCTTGACTGTTCACTTCCTCTTCCTTCTCTTCTGTTCGCCTGCTACTGTCTGCTTGGAATTCCCTGCCTCTATGTCATCGCCACTGTGTGACGTTTCACAAGGAGGTGGTCACTTGTCCTCTCACGAACTAAGTGCCAGCTCTTCCTTGAACAGTTCATTTTTTCGGTTACTCTATGAAATGATTCATCCGCCAGCTCAGCGGTAAAATCAGACTTCAAATCTTTATATGCCTCTGCTTATTCTCTCGCCAAATCCGGTTTCCGATTAGGTGCATTCCTCGTCGTTAGATCTGGGGCCTCCAGATCCTACGCTTATCGCTCTTATCGCGTGGTTGACTTGCTCGAATGCTAGCCTGTGATGAGAGTGGTTTTATCTCTCATCTGCCGGACACACGTCATTCAACGTATGGAATCGCTGGGTCTTCGGCCAAACCCACATACTGCCCGAAATTCCTTCGATATTTTTCCGGTTTTGGAGCGTAGGACCCGCCTATCATTTCAGTGCTTTTCCCATGGTTTTCGGGTTTTCCTTGTGACCATGCTCTCGGGGCTTTTCCTTCTTGAGGGTTTTTCCCAGAAATAGTCGTGCATCAGAAACGGCCTCCATTTTCTGATTTGGATTTCCCAGTTTCTAGTTTGCGCCACTGCGCAGTCTCCATGGGCCTTGGTTAGCGCACTTTGATCGAGGTCCTCGTTGTTCCGTGCTGGCTACAAACTGCCATTGTCCAGAGGTCCTTCCTGATAGCTCTTGTTCACAAGTTTTTTGAAGTCTGTTATGATTTGAAACAATCATATAACTTTGATAATTTTCATGTATCCAATTCAGATCATTATCAGAGATAACTTTCATGCAATTAGAACTCAAATGTCAACAAGTTTTGATATTAACCATCTAGAGGGCAATAAAATCCTTGTTCAAGACTTCTCATATCTAGATTTGTAGCCCCAAAATTCCATTGAATATCAAGTTGCAGAAGAAGACTTGGAATCTGGAACATAAGATCAAATGATCCAAGATAATTCCCTACCATTCTGTTATGAGTCAGTTTAGTTTTTGAAAGGAAATTTGCATAGTCTGCTTGTAATAAAGGATGAGCAGTTTCTAGAAAATCATGCAGTTTCATTGGAACCAATAGAAAATAGGTGGCAATAGTCTTTCCAAGTCTTTCATGATCCAATAGCTGATGTGTTGGATGGCATTTGTAGTCAAAGTCCTTCTCCATTAGCTAACTATGACTTTGAAAAAGGTATTGATACAGACTTGATTAGGCAACTAGTTTTCTTGCCATTTTCAAAAGAAACATCATCACAAAGCTCATTTGAAAACACGAAGGGTGATAAAGATGAAGATATTATTTCAATTTCATGGCATGCAGGCCATACACAACAGATGTATAGTTGTTTGAATTAGTTCAAGAATGATGTATATATTTTACAAGATCCTTTTGTACAGTTTCTAGAGCCAACAAAGGAAATCATGAATTTCCTTATCTTCTCAAAGGTTAACAAAGTTATATTTGATTTCAGAATCTCAATTTTAAGCACCAACAAGCACAATCAACAAAAGTCACCAATGTATATGATGCTTGAGTGGTTGCATTGGTTGTTTCATTTTACCTAACCAGCAGTCAGAAAGCTAATTAGAGTAAGTAGGTAGGATTTCAGTTTGAATAAATTCAGTTTTCAGCAGCAAGTTTATGTTAGATCAGATTTTAGTTTGCAGAAAAGGGTGTAGTTTCAGTTCAAAAGTTTTAGTCACAAAGATTATACAACAAGGCATGTACATGTGTGGGATTGGCCCAATGGATTAGGCTACTAGTTGACGATGTTCTTGACATTTCACAAGGAAATGCCATCCCCAAGTGGAGCTGCTGTTAGGTTCCTATACCAATAGGAGTCATAATTTTTCAATGACTGAGATTAAATCTGTAATATGTACATACCTTTTCTTTCTGCAAATGTTTTCCATATTCTTAAAAAAATTAAAAAATGTAAAGAGGGTATGCCCTAAAAAAAAAATCAAAGGGCAAAAAGAATAAAGAAGGTCAGAAAAAATAAAAAAATGAACCCCAAAAAGAAAAGACCATGAAAGTGTGCAAGCCCAAATGCCACTGCAATTTACTTTTATGCATAATAATGATTGTGTGCAACTTGTTATTTATGCCACAATCCATGGTAATCAAACAGTTTAATCTTGATTATTCCATGTTTTTAATTTCATGTTGATAGATAGAGAATAAATATCTGACCAAACAGTGTAATCTTGGCAGATAAGTAGATAGGTAGAGTGAATAAAAGGAGCTCAACAGTGTAATATAAGCCCTTGGATGTAATAAGGATAGACTTAGATAGATTTCTATTGTAAAATAAGAGAAAAAGTTTTGATAAGGGTTTGCCAACTTAAGTGCACCCTAATAAAGAGTAGAAAAAATGGTAGGATGAGTAGATGGGTAAGTAGTTGAATGGTTGCAGAATTATGATGAATGGTTAGTTAAAGATCATATCATATGCTTCATCATCAAGTTTTTTCCCCTGGAAAAATCGTAATCTTTCATTAACTTGAAAAATTACATATTGTAGATGCACTATGCATATGCTATAGAGTCTGTCAGCCTTTTGAGGGCTCAGTATATGGTCTAATATATCAGATATATATCCAAAATCATCACGCAGGATGTTCTTTTTGTTGTTCTATTTATATATACATATTTGCCACGCAGGGCTTCTGAAATGTAGTTCTGTCAACTATATACAAAAAGATGTTAAAAAAATAACAATATCCTGTTTTGCATCTTATGGGCTAACTGCCCTATGGTAATGTGGATCTATATAGGGTCGATGATAGTATTCATATGCATTTGATCCTTGCTACTCCTGTATCATCCACTCTCCTCTGGGTAGTGTCGTGGCCTCCTTGGAAAGTTGGTCGGCACTGCTGTTGTGTTCCCTGTAGATATGATTGCAAGTAATGTCAATAAATTGTGCCTTCAATATATTTATTTCATCCAATATGTTACTGAGTGTATGTGTGTGACAAACAGTAATATTGTTGAACCAATCTATGATGATCTTCGAGTCTCCAAATATATGAATGTGCATGCAATTATGCCCCAATGAGAAATGCATGAGATGACGAAGAGTGATGATTTCTGCAAAATTGTTTGAGCCTATCCCCAAACCCATCCAGACTTTATAGAAATGATGTTCGTTGATGTATAAAATAAAACCACCCCCGCACCCCTGCTGCTGGGCAGCACCATCAAAAAAAGCCCATGGAGAACGTTTATCAATATGCGGAGGGTCGCGGGGTCTTCGAGTACGAGGTTGCGGAGGCTCAGGCAATTCATTATAGGTAGATATGGTGAGTGCAGTTAGATGAGGCCAGCTGTTATAGACATTTTTGTGCCTTACAGCATGAAGCATGAAATGTCAATAATCTAAGGGATCCAAAGTCCCTAAACATGTTGTTCCTACCCCTAGAGGAACAAGGTCAGCAAACCACAGCACTAAATATCAGTTCTCCACCTGAAAACACTCAAAAACAAGCTAATTCTGGATCATGTCAACTGCTACACTGGCTACCTGCACTGAATGTCAACTGCTACACTGGCTACCTGCGCTGAATGTCAACTCCAACACTAGCTACCTGCGCTGAACGAGTTTGGACATGTGGCAGACTCATTCCTCAAGGTGTCAGAGCCCAGGAAGCTTCCAAAGTGACACTTGCATCAAGGAATTCGACTGGTGATGAGTAAGAGGGTCTAGATCTCCAAGTGGAAGCAAGAACCTCCAAGTGGACTCAAGAACTGAAGAATAACTGAAGTGGGAGAGGACACTAGTCAGCTTCATGCCAGCTACAAGCTGACTTATCCTTTCTCCAAAACTCCTATATATAGAGCTCTCTCATGAGGTCTAAGGAGGCTGGAATCTTGTGAATGTAAGGAAGTTCTGTTGGTTTGAGTATAGAACTATTGGGTGATTTGCTTGAAGGAGGTGAAGAGGAGATTTCTTTCTGCTGGGAGGTGTTGCTGGATTGGGCCTCTTATGGTTGTAATACTCTTAGAACTTTACTTCTTCCATTAATAAAGCATTTGAGGTTCTTCTATATGAATGTGTCTCAATGGTGAATTGTTATACTTGTGTATTTGATTTATTCTAATCCTTGAATAAGTTATGAATGTATGTTGCTTGTAGTTTTCCTTTCTTGCCCTTTTGCAGGATCTTTGTGTAGTTGGGCCAGTGAAAGAGCAAGGAGCTAGGAGCCAGCAGCAACGAGAGAAGATTGGATCAATCATTAGCGGAAGACAACGGTTAGTGGATCTCTTTCTCCTCTCTCTTACATCTCATAAAGAAGTAATCTTGAATAGCTTTGCATTCGGTTGTTGCTGAGGTACTATCACCCTTAGAGTGGGATAGGGTCATTCCGTATTGGATACTTTTCCCAACAACACCAGCTCACTAGTTTATTATCAAAAATAACCCAGTTTCGAGCCAGCCAGAGGTACCAGCTGATAATAATGGGAAGGCTTTGTAGTTAGGAGCTTTTGTGTCGATAAACCATGATTCCCAAGCTCTGTTAATATCATCGCCTTCCCATTTGCCTGTGAAATGTATAGATGTGGATATGGATTGCCACAGGTTCATCAGCGCTGTGCAATTCAGGAACAGATGGAGACTCGATTCAGAAGTGCATTTACATAGGGTGCACCAGGTAGGCTCGTATACTGCTCTGTGCATGAGATATTCCCTAGTGGGGACTATACCTTTGAGGATACACCAAAAAAGAGTTTTTTCCTGGGGGGTGCAGTGAGCTTCCATAATGTCTTCCACCAAAATGAGATCATATCCGGTACCTTGTGCGATATCAGCGTTAAATATCCTGTCTTTGGTGTGTATATTCCGTTCTCGGATTGATGCCAAATTAGCTCATCCGGCCCCTGTTTAATCCTGATGTGTGACTCTGTCAAAGCATTAATATAGTCAGTCCATTCCTGGTGCCAGTGGGGTGGAAGATTGATCTGTAGTGCAGATTTCCAGCGCTGATCTAAAATGGATGAATTGTGAGGATCAGCAATGTCAGCTAGCACTTTGATCTCTTGAGAATGTAGGTGCTGTATGAGGGCCTCGGATAGTATATGTCTGCCTCCACATCCATTCCATGGGTCTGTACCAATACGAGCCATAGATCCATCGTTGATTTTCCAAACCAGGTTGTCCCTGATGAGAGGCATGGATTTTAGAAGTGCTTTCCACACAGATGAGATGCCGGATTTAGGCCAGTTTGGAAGTCGGATCCATTCCATTATGTGAAGAGGCCAGATGTACTTGTGGTATGTAATGCTGGTCCAGAGATTGTGACCTGTGAGTAAAGTCCACCCCATTTTTGCAGCAAGGGCTTGTGCAAATGTAGGCAGGTCTTTTAATCCCCAGCCTCCCCATTTTTTGGGTATAGCTATCTTCTTCCATCCTACCCATGCAAATATGCGCTTGTCCTGGTTCCCATTCCAAAGATATCTGTTGCATATTTGGTGTAATCTTGCCAAGATGCTCCTCGGAATCCAGGCAAGAGCCATCCAAAAGACCGGTGTGGCCTCCAGGACAGATTTAACCAATACAAGTCTACCAGCTCTGGATAGATATCGGTGGCTCCATATGTTAAGGCGCTTTTCCAGTTTGGCTACAAGCCAAACCCAGTCAGCTATCTTTTGGCTGATAGGCTTGATCCAGAAACCTAAATATTTGAGACCACGATCTAAGGGACTAATGCAGAATGGAAACAATTGACGAGAAAAATGGGACTCGTGGATAGAGGTTCTGGAAAGAATGATAGATGATTTTGAATGGTTTGCAAGCATCCCAGTGGCTGATGAGAAAAGGGTGAGGATTTTCGAGAAAGTGCGAGAGTCCCTGATGCTGCCATCAAGGAAAATCATGACATCGTCCACAAAAAGAAGATGGGTGAGATAGCAGTCATCAGATATTTTGAGTCCACTAAATTCCCCATTTCTCTTTGCTGTAGCAATTAATCGACTCAGACCATCCATGACAATCAAGAAGAGAAGGGGAGACAGAGGACAACCCTGTCTGAGGCCACGTTCAGAGTGGAAAAACTGAGATGCCGACCCATTTATCAGAACACTGAAGGTGGGGGTGGAGATACAAGCCATGATCCAGGTAATGAAGTTGATAGGGAAACCCAGGTGGATGAGGAGCATCTTGATGTAGAGCCAGCTGACACGGTCAAATGCCTTTGCCAAGTCAATCTTTAGGATAATGGCTTTATGGTTCCTGGTCCAGATGGTGTGAAGTGCTTCCTGAGCTGAACCAATGGCTTCATGAATCTGACGATGTTCAAGGAAAGCAAATTGTTGAGGGGCAATATTACGAGATAGAATAGGTCGGAGGCGATTTTCTATAATCTTGGAGATGATCTTGTAGAGAACATTACACAGAGAGATGGGGCGATAATCATCAAAAGAGGAAGGAGAGTCCAATTTGGGGATCAGGGCTATGAAAGTCGAATTGATGGCATTGTACAGTGACCTAGATACCCTGCATTCCTCCACAACCCTCAATAAATCATTGCTGAGCAGATCATAGAAAGTAATGTAGAACTCAATGGTCCAACCATCCGGCCTCGGGATTTTTTCCCTTTTGAACCATTTTAGAGTGCTCTCAAGTTCCCCAGGTGTCACTGGATCAAATAGTGCCTCCGACTCATCCTCATTTACAAACCTGGGGAAGTGTCCAGCAATGTTAATAATATCAGCAATAGTTGAGCCAGGAGGTTGTTTGTAGAGGTTCCTGAAATGTGATGATCCCAGGTGTGAGAGCTTATTGAAGGAGTCTGCTACTCCACCTTCTGGCAATGGGATATTCCAGATTGTATTTTTGACCTTTCTGCCTTTTGCATAGTTATGAAAGAATCGAGTGTTGTCATCCCCTGCTTTTAACCAAATGGCTCTGCTACGAAGATGGATGGATTCCTCTCGATCTCTTAGTATTTTTGTCTTCTGGTTTTCTAGTTCCACCAGGTGGATTTTGTCCTCTGCTGTGGTAAACCCCAATCCTCTTTCATCCGATAGTGAGGATAGTTCAGATTCTATAAGCAGTAGGGCTGTGTTTTCCTTTTGGTATTTTTCTCTGGCCCATTTAATAGAGAGGTGCTTGAGCTGAGAAAGGTTAGAGCAGAACCCTTTTGCCAAGGTATCTGACCTATCTATCGGGTTTTGAGTCCAAAAATCCTTAACCATCTTGATATATGAGGGATCCTGTAGCCAGCCATGATTGAACTTGAAGGGGGCTTTTGGCTTTTTATGAGGACCCAATATCTCCAGGTATATTGGGTAGTGATCCGAAATGCCGCCAGTACCCACCCATTGTTTGTAAAAATGCAGCTGTTGTATAAGGGTACCTTTCATTATAAATCTATCTAATCTGCGGGCAAGAGCAGCTTCACCAATTCTTCTGTTCCTCCAGGTAGGGAGTGGTTTGTGCATAGGGACATCGATCAGGTTGTGTCGCTCCAGAAGGTCTGTCATATAACCTGTGATCGAGTCTACTTGAGCCATGGATCCCCATGATTCACTATATCCCAAGGAGAAGTTTAAATCACCCCCAATAATGATGTTGTCAGCAGTGAAGATAGATAGGCTCAGTAAATGATTCCAAAAATTCTCCCTTTGTTGACAGGGGCCATATATGTTAATAACTCTGAGGCTGGTCCCAAGGTCTGCCGAGAAGAGGTCTAAGCCCATAAAACTTGACCTCCCCAGGAAGCTTGTGCTTTGATGGATGCTGGATTGAAACCAATCGCAAGGCCCCCCGATCTACCAGTAGAATCCATAGCCAAAAACTGCCATCCCGGGATGATGGAGGATAAAGAGACGGTAATAGGGTCAGTCGGGCCAAGGGTTTCTTGGAGGAGGATAATGTCAACAGGAACAGATTCAAAAAGTCTATGCAGAGCTAGTTTCTTGGAGGCACTAGCCAAGCCTCTGCAGTTGAAGGAAAGGCACTTCATGGGGGGAGATTGCCAGGGGTGTTCGCTGCTCTAAGAACCCCATCAATAGTAGATTGTCGCCCAGAGGAAACCTCCGCTCCAGCCCGCCTGATAGCTTTTGACAAATTAGATTTTCTCCCCCGGACAGTCAAGGGAGTCGACCCAGATGATACAAGACCCAAACCAGCAATCTTAAGATGAGATCCGTGAGAGTGTACTCGAGGGCGCAGATTATAATGGTGTTTTGACCCCCGAGATGAGGAAGGAGAAGAGGATGGCGAGGGGTGAGAATGCAATGAGGGTGCTGTTGGAGCATAGACCGGGGATGAGGGTAAAGTGAAAAATGCAACTGACATGGATGGAGAATGCAATGAGGAGCAAGGAGAATAACAAGATAAGGGAGAGAAGAGAGATGTACCTGATGTGGTGGCAGCTGCTGCAGCAGCTCGAGATCTGGTGACCGGCAGTGATAGTGTTCTGTGAGCAGCTCCAGGTACATTTTGAGAGTTGCTGATGGGGGGTCCTGGTGCCGGAGTGCGCAGAGAGATCGGCGATATAGTCCTCGAGGGTACATTGGATGGTGCAGGGGTTTCTTCCTGTTTCTTGTTGAGTGGACAATCCTTGAATATATGCCCCACCCTGTGGCAGCGACGACATCTAAATGGAACCCCTTCGTAATCCAATATCTGAACCCTTGTGTATTTCCCCCAGTGTAAAGTAATCTTCTCCTCCAAGCCTTCGCAGGTATCCAGATATACCAGGATGCGAGCGAGAGTTCTGTTCCTTGACTCTACGAAGGTTCGATCATGATCAAGATATGATCCCAATGCATTCCCAATGCGCATGAAGACCTCCTCACTCCAGTACTGTAGGGGGAGCCCCGGCAGACGAACCCACAGTGGACCAGCTCCAATTTGTTCTCTCTCTGGGTCAAAGAGAGGGCTCCATCTCTTTAACAGTACCGGCGCCATCTCAATGTGCCAATACCTCGCCAGCACCAAGTCTGTGTAGTTCTCCTTTGCAAAGTGTAGGGCAAACCAGCCTCTGGGTAAAACTTGCACCTCAGGTAATTCCTTGAGAACCCCTCCCCAAATTTCCTTCACCCATAGGGTGAGGCGGGTCGCCGAATACGCTCTCCCGCGAACATGCCCAACAAGTATGGTGCTTGCCATGATAGCTGCTTCCCCAATAGCAGACGTATCTCCAAAACGAATTGATATGTCCCTTGAGGTCGCTTTGACACACTTGGTTCTTTTCTTCCCAGTACGCGGTGCAGATGGGTGATCCACTAATGGATCCGGGGAGCCTTCCAAATGAATTGATTTTGAAGATCTAACCCTAACAGCAGGAGCCTCAAAACAGCCCGAGGGCGAGTGAAGGGAGGCAGAGGGAGCTACAGCTGCCGAAGTGGGAGGACCCGAAGATGTCGCAGCAAAGAAAGTTGTATTGTGCGGATGCGGGTCAAATGAGGGCGACGGGGGGATAACAGTCGACAGAAAGTGAAGGGTCCCAGGGGACAGAGGGGGGAGGTCCAAGGCAGGAGGCTCCCGGGGAGAATTTCTGGCAGAATGCTGTGCAGGACGGTGATCCGGTAGGGTTACCACTGGAGAAGTTTGTTGCGGCGATGGGATCGAAGGTCGGCTAGGACCAGCTTCAGTAGAAGAGAAATTAGGGCACCCAAATATCACCTGCTCAGGATGCGGGTCTTCTGAATAATCTACAGCCTCCTCCGTTTCCATAACATCACCCATTATAGCAGTAGTCATCCTGAAAGCGACAGATGGACCTGAAAAACCGGGCCGGGTAACAGGCAGCAACAGGTTCGCGGTCAGAGAGTTAACAGGTATCAGTGAGGGAGCTAGCCGAAACCCTAGCCGAAACCCTTACGGTCTATCACAGAGCACTCCATCTACAAAAAGCCCCCGCTTCATCATTAAGTTACTAAAGCATGGATGAAAATTTAGTGGTTACAAAATGTCAAATTGATTAAACTCCCTCACTCATTACAATTTTCACTTAACTAATTTCCAATAAAAGTCTTAAGTACCTAAAATCTTAAGTCAAAGTGGCTCAGAGCATTTTTCTGACTTCTGAAGGGACCGGACCCTTGGCCTAATGACTTATGGACCTTAAGAACAAAAATTTCCCTCATAAACATTTACCCCTCTTCACTCCCCCTCATTCCCCTCATAAAACCCCTTTTCCTAAGGTTTAAACTCTATTTTCCTAAGGGAAAGCAATTACTCCCATGTAAACCCTTTTTCCTAAAAAAACCCTCAAAAATCACCTTTTTAGCCGAAGTTACAATGTGCTTATGAAAATAAAATGGATTAGATACATTACACTTAACGCTAAAACCCATTCTCCACCATCTTCATATTAATTTCTAACACTTATATATGTATTAAATCCCAAAAAGAAATATAAACCCTTCCCATATATATATCAATAAAACCCTTATATTAATACTCCACCCCAAAAGTTAGAAATATAAACTTTATGAATAAAACCCGACATAATTAATCAATCCGTGGTTAATTACAAGTCAAACCATCCGCCAATCAAATCACCGACGATGTCATTAACCCTCCTTAATCAGCATTTAATTAACCTTTCCATTTATTAAAACCCTGTCGGGCCCCTCCATTAAACCTCCGATCAAATCATTCCCCGATCACCATACGATATGACCCCTTCAGATCTGATGGCTGATGCTCATATCGGGTGGCCTCCAATGCCAAACGTTACCCGCTCGATGCGAGTGGTTTTACTATTCACCTCACCGCTACGTGGCACCCGATGAGTGGAATCAGGCAGCCTCCCATCAAAACCGCCCACGACTCATAAGCGGTGCGATGGCCCTTTCAATACCGCTTCCCCGCCATTTCGATAAACTGCCCGTTCGTTCATTTAATTAACTTTCGTGCCATATTTCGAAATTCTGCCTGTTAAACCTTATAACATGAAACTTGTGTTTTCATGGTTTTCGCCCGTTTGACTGTGTAAACCTATGAAACCTTCCAGCGCCTCCCTGAACCTCTGCAACACGATTTCACCATCAGTTTTTAGTCCAAAACTCCATTGTGACCCCTCTCCCAGTCTTCCCTGTACTAGAGAGCCATCAAGCGCCATTCATGAAGACCTGTCTTCTCTTAAATAATATTGAATTTTTTCAGGTTATCAAACTAAGATCAGAGTTTGGATAAACAGTTCTGATACTAGTCAGAGAATTGGTTTATTCCAAGAATCAATAGAAAACCTCATTTAGAACTTGTGCTCAGAGGATGAACACAATTGTACAAGGAAACATAGAAGAAGAAAATTACACAGAGCATTGACAGTCAGAAGAGAGCAACTAGACAGAGAATACAGTTATAAGGAAGATGAATACAATAGGCACAGACTTAACCTATATCCACTACTTGATGCTGATATACACAAGAACAAAAGAAATTACTGATTGAAATACACAGTAAACAGTAAAATATACAATGAAGGTAAAAGGACACAGTAAAGAACAGTCAAAGTGTATCAGGGTTAAAGAGTATCAGATTGAAGAACAAATCAAATAAATTAGCTAGCACGAAGATAAACAACAGGGAAGATAGTTACATAGCATACAGTTTCATGTCAAAGTGAAGACAAATGAAAAAACAGAGCGGTAAAAATAAACAGTTAAAGTAAACATGAAGATAGTAAAGGTTAAACAGAGAGGAAAACACTTTCACCAGCAACAATGAATTTTATCCAAAGTAAAAGTGAAAAACAGTTAAAATAAATTTAAGGTTAAAAGATGAAATCAGAGAAGAAATGGTACATTCTTCAGAAATTTCCTGTTTAAGTCATAGTTTTGCAGAAACTATTGTGACCGATGCAAGATGAATTTTGAGCACCGGAAGACGTTTGTGTTCCTAAAAGTCTAATATACAAAAAAATATCTCAAATTTTACACAGGTATTACCAAAACGGAGATAAGTACATGTCACAACCTATTTTTCAGTTTGTGAAAAGTCCTGTTTTTGACATCTTTTTGCAGAGAATATTGTGAACAAATGGAACTGAATATTGGGAAACTAAGAGAGGTTTATCTCAAAAGAGTTCTTATCTACAATAACCTATTTCACTGTTTACATATCTATCACGGATTAAGATATACAAGTGTATCATTGGACCCTAAGTTTGCAGAATTGCTGGAGCAGAATGCACAAAGAAAAGATGCAGTTAGTGACTGGGATGCCTCGTCATCACTTCAAAGTTGCTATCAAATTCGAAATTCTCTTCTTTGTCACCATAAATACATAAAAATAGTTCCAAATAGATTCATTAGTTTTGAATGTCCTTTATTTAAGTTCTATTAATGTAAAACAGTTTGAGATATTTGTAAAACCAATCTTGATACTTCTTTAAGATATTTCAGTTTATAATTAGTATAAATACTTATTCATTTGAAGTATTTTGGGTGGATTAAAAAGAATTTCTAGAGACATTTTGTTTTAAGCTAAGGAGCTATTGTACTCAAGACTGGACTGGATTACTGGATTATGAAATAAAGCTGAGGAAATTTCACTCGATTCTTGTGCACAGTTGGAACAAATAAGTATTATCTCTTCATGTTTAAATATTGTTTTCTCTTCATGTTATGAATATTCATATGTGTTTCTTATAAAATTTGTAAAGCAAACAAGGATTAATATCTCAAAACTAGCTTAAGTGCTCTCTGTTTTAACTGTTTGATTTCTTTATGTTTTCAACTAAACTGCCTTGGTCTGGGAAATCTTAATTGCTCCCTTAATTCCGTAGTTTACTCCCCCCTTTGGTCCATAGTGAAGGATTCTTCATTTCCCTTTGCTACTGATCATCCTTCCTTTCTTCATCTTAATCCCTATTAAGGATTCTTCATTGCCCTTTGTCCTGGTTAGGACTACCTCATCCATTTGAACCTGTAGATTTGCTTTTTGTTGTGCTAGCCTGCCTTGTGAACTCTTACCTTAGTGATTGGTCAGATCCAGTTAAGCCACTCTTTGATTGACTCCATAGCCCAATGGCTTGAATACTTGCTCTGCCCATCTATTTCCTTAATTCCACCACCCAATCAAAACCAAAACATCACGATCACTAATAACTAGCCTAAAATCCCACCCAAAACAAAGTTAAATTATAAAGAGAGAGCCCTCTCTGGACTTAGGTTGGCTAGAACCCAAGTCTAAAAGATTAGGTTTGTGGTTACCTCGGAAATTTCTTCCTTTAACCTTGAAAAAATTCTAAGTGATAACACACTTCACTTTGACTTGCTCGATTACCCAATTCTGGAGCATGATCTGCCTCCGGTCTAAGATGAAGAGAGGTTCCATCCAAAATTCTTCTTCTAGTTCCACCTGTAACACATACCAATCAATTACATGATTAGCATCCTCTACATATCTCTTAAGCAATGGAACATGCCAAACATCATGAACTTTCATCGATTGTGGTAAGGCCAACCTATAGGTTGCTGGACCTATCCTTTCAAGAACTTCAAATGGCCCAAAAAATTGCAGTGCCAACTTGGCACATGACCCAATCTTTAGAGAACTCCTCTTCGGTCTAATTCTCAAATAAACATGTTCTCCAACTTGGAACTCCTTGTGAACTCTATGCTAGTTGACATAGCTCTTTTATTCGTCCTATGCGATTTCTAAATTTCACCTAATAGCTTGCATTTCCTATTCCACGTCCTTCAACATATTAGGCCCAATGAGGACCCTACTAACCAGATCACTCTAGCTGATAGGAGTGTTGCAACTCCTGCCATAGAGAGCTTCAAATGGGCTCATTTGCAGTGATTTTTGATACCCATTATTGTATGCAAATTCTACAAGTGGAAGGTACTCTTCCCACTTATTTGGATGGTTCCTTACATACATCCTCAACATATTTTCAAGGGTCCTATGTATCCTCTCTATTTTCCCATCAATGTGTGGATGGTAAGCAATACTAAAGTCCAACTTTGTTCCTAAGCCTGCAAATAATTTTCTCAAAAACTTTGAAGTGAACTTGGCATCTCTATTCGAGATAATATTCTTGGGAACTCCATGCAATCTCATGATCTCCTTGATGAAAACTTGAGCCACATCACTTGCTGAATTTGTAGACTTAAAAGCTACAATTATTCCACTTTGCTCAAAATTTCAACCACGACCATGATTGCATCATTTTTTTGGGAGTCCTCGACAAACCTATAATAAAGTCCATAGAAATCACTTCCCACTTCCATGCCATAATGGGAATAGGTTGCAATAAGCCAGCTAGGTTCTTGCACTCAACTTTCACATGTTGGCACTTCATGCATTTGGAAATGAAATCAACCACCTCTCTTTTCAGATTAGGCCAATAATAAAATTTCTTGATTGTTGTTAGATTCTTTTGATATCCTGGATGGCCAAAATATGGCTTTGCATGAAACTCTTTTAATATGAGTTTCTTCAATTCACCACTATTTGGCACATAAATTCTTTTCTTGAATTCAATCAAGCCATTTTCTGTAAGGCTATACTCCTTACATTCTTTGCCTTTAGAACCTTGCTGCAATTTCTCTTTTAACTATTGATATTTCTAATCTTGTTTCCCTGTATTTTTAAATATTTCTTCCAGGTCATGTCCATTGGAACTTATGGCTAATATGTGATTCATTTGCAACCTCTAGATGAGTGCATCAACCACTCAACTTTCCTTGCCTTTAATGTATCTAATATGAAAATAGAACTTGCTAAGTGTGGGCTATCCATCTAGCTCGACTAACATTTAATTTAGGCTAATCGAACAAATACTTCAACCCTCCATGTTCAGTTATTAAAATGAATCTTTTTCCAAGAAGGTAATGCCTCCACATTTTTAGTGCATGGATAATGACAACTAGCTCCAAGTCATGGGTTACATAGTTCTACTCATGCTCATTTAGCTTTTGGGATTCATAACAGACCAATTAGCCTTCTTACATTAAGACTCCATCAAGTCCCTCCTTACAAACATTTGGGCACATCACAAAGTCTTTATTTTGGTATACTATTCTTAGCACTAGTGTATTGGTTAGCAATTGCTTCAGTCGATCGAAACTTCCGTGTAATCAATTGTTCATTCAAACTTATTCCCCTTCTTTTGTAAGGATGTGATTGGATAACCAATCTTGGGAAATTTCTAATGAATCTTCTGTAGTAGCTTTCCAACCCCATGAAGGACCTAATTTCAACCACATTCTTTGGTGTTGGCCACTCCATTATGGACTTAACATTCTCTGGATCAAAAACTACCCCCTCCTTTGAGACAATGTGTCCCAAATAATGGATTTGTGACTGGAATAAGTCACATTTACTAAAATTTTCATAAATCTTATGCTCTCTTAGCAACTATAACACTGCAACTAAATTCTCTTCATGCTCCTCCTTTATCTTTGAATAGACCAAAATGTCATAAAAAAAAACCACTACAAGTCTTTCCAGGTAAGGGCACAACTTGCTGTTCATCATACAAATAAATGTTGCAGGTGTGTTGGTAAGCCCAAAGGGAACTACCATGAACTCATAACGCCTATAACTTGCCCTAAAATATGTCTTATGGATGTATTCATTCTTAATGTGCACTTGATGATATCTTGATCTAAAATCAATCTTGAAGAAGACGCTGCTCCCGAAATTGATCAAATAGGTCATCAATTCCTGGCATGGGATACTTGTTCTTAATGGTTACTTTAATCAATTGCCTATAATCAATGCACAACCTGAGTGTTCCATCTTTCTTCTTCACGAATAAGACTGGTGCTCCCCATGACTACACACTTGGCCTTATGTAACCTTTGTTCAACATCTCCTTGAGTTGCAACTTAAACTAAATTAACTCAAGGGTATTCATTTTATATGGGGCCTTAGATGCTAGAGATTCTCTCATAATTAATTCAATGGAGAAATCCACCTCCCTATGAGGAGGAAACCAAATAATTTCTTCAAGGAATATATCTTGAAACTGGTTCAAGACAGGGTATTTTAACAGAACATTACTATCATTATTCCTAACATTGTTGTTAGCTTCAACATTGTTGGAAATTTGCACAAGAAATAAGATATATGCCTTCTTTTAGCTTCTCTTGGCTTGCATGGCTGAAATTAATCGAACTGACATGGGCTTTAATTTTCCCTGTAATACTCTATGCTCTCTATCCTCATCAAGATATTCAATGACCTTTTCATGTCCACCTTTTTATGATGTCTGGACAACCAATCCATGCCCAACAGTGTGTCATATACTTTGAGTGGCGACACATTGAAATTATAAGCTGTCAAAATGACATTTAGTTAAATTAGGCATGATCTTACTATGTTCTCAACTCTCCTTCATGTCCCCGTGGCTAATTGAATTAGCTAAGACTCAGTATGCACTTCCTTTTTTAATGCACATTTTTCAACAATGGTAGGAATGATGTAACTAAAAATTGAACCAGAGTCAATCAAAATACTTTGGTCACAAAGCATACCTTCCATTTCTATAATTGTTTCCTAGTGATAAGCTTGGAAATTATCCACTGCTGCATAAATTCTGGGTATATTTTGGACCATGTATTTTACTTTCTCAACCTCCTCTAAGTTGTAGAGTCTCGGGCCAATATTATTGTTCTGTGGGCAATACTTCCTTAAGTGATTCTCTCCACAATTCCAATACTTTTACAAATCTTTCCCATAATTATTATTTTTTCCCCCATAGGATGAGTATAATGACATTTGTTAAACTTTTGCTAATGTTCTTGATTAACAAGTGTTGTATTTTCATCCTTGACCGCTTTCTAACTTTTTCCTTTGAACTTATCATTTCTCTTGGATTTCTAGTTTGATTTTTATTGAGGCCTACACCTAGACTGCACATAACAATGCTTCAACTTTCTAATATCATCTTCAAGGCTCTGTGGCTCATCGAATTCAATTCGGTCTTTAAATGCTAATGGAAACCCACTAATGTATCAATGAATAATTTCCTTCTCATATTTAAGGTAGGGATCGTATCTCAACAACTCCAGAAATATAGTGGTATCATTCTTTGTCCATCATTTGTCCCATCTTGAGTTTGTAGAACTCCTTAGCCTTGTTGTTGAAGTACCTCTTAGATAGGTATTGTTCCTGAAGTATTCCTCAAATTCATTCTAGGAAAACTCTTCTTCTTTGATTCCTTTTACATTTTTTAGATCTTCCCACCAGATATTAGCGTTACCCTTTAGGATGAAAGTAACAACCTTCGCTTTCATGTTATCTGGGTAGTCATGGGTTACGAAGAAATTTCTCATTCCCAGTAGCCAGGCTTTTGCATCCTCCGATTCTTCATCTCACCATCAAATGTGGGAGGTTTGGCATTCTTAAATTCCTATGGTACATATTTTCTTTCCCTCCTTTCTTCATAGTGATGGTGACGACAATGATGAAGTGGCCTTTTGTGAGTGTTTTCATACTACTGCTCATGGGTGCTTAACTTGTTTTTAGGAGTATCCAATAGAGTTCCTCCTTTCACAATGTCTTCACTTGAAAACCTATGCCTCTTTATAGTTCTACTCCATTTGTTCTTTCTTCTTGATCCTTTGGACCTTGTTTGTCTCTCTGACTGACTCCTAACTCATGTTATCCTTGCCTTTTCAAGTCTTAAAGGCTCTGCAATATGACAACATTCACTTATTCCTATCTTACATGTGCTTTGAAAAACCTCTCTTGTGCCTCAAAAACATCTTATTATCAACCTTACAAATCCTTATTTTAGCTCTCAAGCTCCTAAATGTATCCATCCAATCAGGAGAGGCCACCCCTCCTTGCTGCTCAACTGAACTCTCCTCTCCAACTGATATTTCCTCTTCATATATGTGCTGTCACTGGTAAGATATATATTGCACCATTCCTATCCCCATTCTTATTGGCCTTTAGTGTCCTCTTATTTGCTGTCATACACACACAATTGTTAGATATACCACAACATAAATATATAACAAAATCATCACCTTGGCTTGCTCTTGTGAAGTTGTTGGGGTAGGGAGAGTTGAAACAAATCATCTCAAGTTAGTGCATCAATATCAATAGGAACATTAAATCATCAATATATTCTGTATGCATGCATAATAAACAAAATACATTAATCAACACATAAAATCAGTTCACACAATAGTTAGCCTTTTAACATTCATCACACTCTTTCGAGGCCCCATTAGTCTCCAAATGTCCAGCGTTGAACCTTTGCTTTGATACCACTCTATAACATACCCCTTACTATCCCTAGCCCCCACTAAATGTAGAAGGAGGGAGTTACTATGCTGACCCAACCTCCAAAGTCCAGTTATGGAAATGAGGTATCAAATTTTTTCTCTGTTTCAACCTTTTCATAACACAAAACCAATAATTCCATTGTGTTCGTCTCGTCGAGACTTTTCTGATGATAATAAAAAATTTACCTCAATCTAATTTATGGATCAAAAGTTATGGCCCTTCAAAATTTCGTCATTTAATTTCTAGCCATAGCAACAAGGATGCCATGTGGCATCCACGTGATGCCCTCGTGATGACCCCACCCCACTATGGGTCCACCTTATCCACGTGATGCCCTCGTGATGACCCCACCCCACTATGGGTCCACCTTAGCAAAAAATTCCACTGCCATTCCATTATGGCCTAACCATGTTTCTAGGTTGATGTAAGGTCAAGGTCAATGCTTTTTCAAAAAATCCCAATGGTGCACACTTCTGCGGCCATGACCCTTGAGCTCCTAACTAACTCAAGCTCCCAACTACCCACCGAGTCTCGATCTGTTGGCCTTCCAACTTGGGGTGATGTCATGCTGACGCCACTTTGGCCACATGTCATCAATATTTTTCTTATTTGGGTCTACCGAAAGACCAAAAAAGGGTGCCATGTGTCATATCTACATGGTGCCATGTCACCCCTTGATATATGTCATTCAACCACATAGCTTGGGTCACTGTTAAATTGGAAACTAGGGAAAAAATCCATGTGGGTCAGCTTATTTATGGCAGCTGATATTTTTATTAGATCCCTCTCGTCGAGAGGTGTTGGATTGATCCAAAGATCATCCGATTCCGATAAGTATTTATGGAGATATGAATTTATTTTATTTATATAATTATTATCAAGCCGACCAGCTCTTATGTAGGCTCTAGAAGCCCAAATGTCATGTCTATTCAAACATCCACCTTTAGTATAAATAAAAGAGGATTTGGAGTCATTAGTACAACACATTCTTGAGTAGTCTCCTCCTCTCCACATCCGGGTTTTTGGTGAAGGTGAGAGACATCATGAATGATACGCTGGTCACTCAAGTAATGCCCTCGATGCTGTACGTTGCCCCAGCTGTAGATACCTATCCACAGGTGATACCCTAGATGCAGTGATGCCCTAGCCGCAGTAAGCAGCAGGCTTATGAAGAAATATAAATGCAGTCAATGGGTTAATAAAACGTAGTCAACGAGACCTGTTCACGCAACAGAACTTCGCATTCCTCTCTACCATTCTACGTGAACTTGAGATACATATATACGCTATACAGTTATGATCTCGGCTGTATGGAGCAGTAATGACTTCAATGAGGACGTAGCAGTGAGGCAAGTTCTGGGCTAAATACATTCTCAAATTGCAGGTGAAAATCTTGGATAGATGGACCAGAGAAGATCTCAGATGAGGATGCAGTTTTGGCATGAAGTCTGGGCTAATCATATTCACGGCCTAATAGAGATCACAGTGATCCTGAAGATACTGTCTCAGTCTCGGCATATAATCTCGTTGAAGAGAATTTCAATGATGACTGTGTCTACTACAATCTAAGCAGTGACAATCAAATCAAGAGTTGCAGTCTCGGTATACTCAAAGGGAGCAGTGATGGATCTACTCTCTCGGATCAACGAAGGTCATGTTGAATATTATCTCTATTTCATATATATTACTGTCTCATCATAACCAGATTAATGAAGTATGTTTCGGTGATGACATTGATTCTCGGCATCCCTGAAAAAGGAGATATACCATATCAATAGTCTCCATTGTATTCGGATCTAGTGATCTCGACATGACTATGATCTCAGAAGTAGTCACAATGACAAGGATCACAAGAAGTAGTAACATGATTATTACAGTTTAAGTATAATGAAAGAAGCAGTACAACGAAGTGTTGTCGTGGTCTTTATGGTGCAGAGATCCTAAAGGCAACCATAGCTTAACAATGATACACTAAATGATATTGCAACAACAATGAAGTTCTTGGTGATGCAATGATGTTAGAGGAGCAGCAAGATGGTGATCTCAGCAGTGCTCAAGAAAGAGACTCATAATCCGCAGCTTCAGAAGGCCTGAATCCGCAGTCTGTTGACCCTATACACATTCACAGTATAAGGAGGTCTGGAAGGACAGTGTTTCGGTTGCTATAGATAAAAGAAGCATGGTGACAACACATTGATAAGGGCTATTCCTTAGGACTGTTTCAAGGTTGATAAGTCACTGTCATCAGATCAGCATATGTTATTAGTTGTTGACTGTTTGAGGATCATAGGCCTATCTTGCTGCTGGGCTAGGCCACAGGCCATAGCGAGCAGCATAGGTTGTTCTATCAGTCTTGGATTGCGTGGCCTACTGCAGACTTGAAGGCCTTCATTATTGATGAGAAGGATAATTGCTGAAGCAGTGTCAGTTAGTACAGCAAGAAGATCACAGTGTTCTGGAAATTATATTGAGTCAAGGTTTGACTATGTTCGACTCAGTTTGATGAGCTTCCTATTGATGCCACCTGGATGGAAGATTCTGTCTAGTTTGACCAGCATTAGCTTCTTTGGTTAAGGGTTTTCTACTACTGTCATAAATATCAAATTTATGTATTTGTACTATCTCTCTCTCTGTTGAACTTTGAAGATAAAAGAAGATTTGATCAAAGGGTTTCCCCACACATAGTGGGGTTTGTCCCTGGCTTGCGCCATATCTTGTGTCCTCTTGTCTTGGCTTGTCTTCTGCATATTATATTTATGTTCTATCTGCAGTTTATCGTAATGCTGATGTGATTGCTAACTGTGAAAATTTAAATAAATTGCTCTACCATAGAACATACCCAAAATTAACAGTCACACTATGGACCCTAACCCTTTGCCATTCACATATTTCATGTTACCATATGTAATTGTTTAATAAATTAAACGAGGGGCCCTACACTCTGTTTGATCCAACAATTATGATGCCATTAGGTCTTGGACTTGTGCAGGGGTTAACATAAAGATACACCCCGATAGATCTGAGGGTCTAGATATGCGTCATCCAATAACTGTAAAACACCATCAGGTTGTAACTTGCTAGCCCATTAATGGGCTCCTCATGACTTGACTAGCTTTAGGGTTCCAATTTCCCACCAACCATAATACCATATGGTTCGACAAATTTAAATATAACGTGATCCCCACCCCCCAATCAATCAAATGGCATAGGTGAGTGTTGTGAATCAATGATAGGGGTGCAATGTGGACTCCCCCGCCCTCTGCAACGTCATTGGGGAGTCCACGTTCCTATTTCTAGAGCATAGTTCCACCCCGTGCATCTAACATACCTCATTCTCCACGGAAATCCAATGGTGGCTGTCCATTATGGACCCCCCTTCCTCGCTTATATCACGAGGGGTAGGCCCACATTTCACAACAACTATTTGATCAAAAACCCACCACAGTCATTGAGAAGCCTGGGGTTCCAGTCCCTGGTTCGACTCCTACCCATATGGTCCCCTTCTCGTGAAAATTTTAAATTTTTGGCCCCTGCACGAATATATATATACTGGATGGAATTTGAGAGAGAGAGAGCTTTGTTGAGTTCCCCTTCCCTTTTGCACTATTGTTATGAAACCAGCTCAAGAAAAGATAGAAAAGATAGATCAACGCCTTAGAATTCAGCCTCTTCGAGGGGGAAACCTCCTTTACATTACATAAATAAACAATTCTTGGATGATACAAATGAAAAGACCTCCTTTCTATATATAGGAGTCTAAGGGGTTATAACATAATCAGAGCCGACATAACAATAATAATTTAAGGGCACAATAATAACAATAGTGGGCTTCTATGGGGCACATTAGTAACAATATGGGCACTACATGGGTACAACAATATAATAAGTGGGTTGTACTAATAACAATAAGGGGTTACACTAGTAGTATAGGGGCCTAACATGCCCTCTCCTTCAAAAAGCGTTGTCCTCAACGCTTGAGTAGTTCTTGATGCTTCTGTATAAAATTCTTGTCCTCCCATGTGGAATCTTCAGTGGGTAAGTTCTTCCACTTGATGAGATACTCTAAAATTGATCGATTTCGTAGCTGTCGGGTTCTTGTTTCTGTGACTTCTCCAGGTTCCAATATGATTTTTCCTTCCTTTTCAATATCTGGAAATATTGTTTGAATTGGGATCTTTTGCAACTTTTGAATAAGTGGCCATACTTCTTTGTCCTTCTTCCATTCATCCCTTGCTTCGTTTATCCAATCTGATTGGATAATAGAAATAGCACAAAACAATGCTTCCACATCCTCATCCTTGAAGAGTCTTCCCATTCGGTAAGGTCGCCATTTTTTAAGTGCATGTAGTATTGCCAACATTTCCTTCTCATAAATAGCTTGCTTTAGATGTAGCAGTAAAAATACCCAGTCGCCTACATCAAAACATTTTTCACTATGATGTTGATCTACTTGTTGTTTCATTTGATTTTGCACCGAAGTGGCGTTATCCTTTAAAAGTTGGAGAACATGTTGTTGATGCTCGATGTGATCTTTCACTTCTTGAACCTTTTTCTTCTTGATATGTCCTTCTATCTTTAGAGTTTGAGGAGTGGTAATTTCTTCCAATCCTTTACAAGATATGGTCGGATTCATTTCTTGACGCTCGAGGTGATCTTTCACTTCTTGAACATTTTTTTTCTTGATATGTCCTTCTATCTTGATAGTTTGAGTAGTGGTAATTCCGACCAGTGAATTAAAAGATACGGCTGGATTCATTTCTTCTTTCTTGATGTTATCTTTCACTTCTTGCACCTTTTTCTTCTTGATATGTCCTTCTATCTTGAGAGTTTGAGGAGTGGTCATTCTTGCCAATAGTTTACAAGATAAGTTCTGATTCATTTCTTCTTTCTCTGGGGTCAGGTCCTGGCATATATCCTCTTCTTTTGATGTTTCTTGATCCTTTTCTTCCTCCTCTTCATACTCTATGTAAAATAATTTCTTCTCAGCACAGTTATGACCTTTAGTGCATTTGCTGTCACAATTGTAACAAAGCCCTTTTTCTCTTTTCTCTTCCAATTGTTGTGGTGTAACCCTTGTAGGTTGTGGAAGGCTAGGAGAAATAACACGTCCATCTTTAAAGTTGGCAGGGTCAGAATTCCTTGTTGCCATAATTTTACTTTCAAATATGTCACAAAGCCCTTTTACTCTTTCCAATTGTTGTGGTGTTGCTCTTTGTATCCTCATAATGTGCTATCATTTCCTCCGTGAGAATTGACCACGTAACAAGTCGTTTACGAGAACAAAGCCCTTTATACCATAAAAATTGATCCGGTTCTAAATATGGAGATGCAATACATACCTTTTGTAACAATGATACACCATGTAGATCAAAATATTGCTCCATCTAAAGTATCCAATTTACCGGATCCTTGCCATCAAACTTCCTCATCTTGCTTTTTCTTGATTTTAGGACCTCGATATTGAAACGACTGTAACTCTGTACTTGCGGATATTTAAGTTTTGAAATTGCTACCTGTAGTAGCCCTCTGTGTCCTCTTTCCAATGCCACCAGTCTGATCCAAATTGGATTCTCCAAAAAAGAGTTATGCACAATCTCCCAAGATGACCTGATTATAGACCTTTCCAGAAGAGCGAACTTGTATGAAGTGCCACGTGTCAATTTTTTGACCTTTGGCTCTGAAAAATATATACAAGAAACTACAGTCCGTCCTCTTTCTGTACCTTCTTACGAAATTTCAATCCAATGCTCAGAGAGAAAGTTATGACTATTTTCCCCAGGTCACCTGTTTTGAATGTAATTCAGGAGTCTGCAAAAAGACCAACTTCCTCAGATCATATCTCCGCAAATATCGCGCGAAAAGCTCTGAAATTCGGACCCAAGGTTCAGCGTGATTTCTTCTCAAATGGGTTTTTTTTACGACTTCTGAACGTCACAGAAAAAAGTTATAGCGAAAATGCCACGATGAACTGTTTGGAGCAGCAAAACCCTAGAATCCAAAGCTCTGATACCAAATGTTATGAAACCAGCTCAAGAAAAGATAGAAAAGATAGATCAACGCTTTAGAATTCAGCCTCTTCGAGGGGGAAACCTCCTTTAAATTACATAAATGAACAATTCTTGGATGATACAAATGAAAAGACCTCCTTTCTATATATAGGAGTCTAAGGGGTTATAACATAATCAGAGCCGACATAACAATAATAATGTAAGGGCACAATAATAACAATAGTGGACTTCTATGGGGCACATTAGTAACAATATGGGCACTACATGGGTACAACAATATAATAAGTGGGTTGTACTAATAACAATAAGGGGTAACACTAGTAGTATAGGGGCCTAACAACTATTGTACCTAAAATGAAATCCTTCCTGAGCTTACTTAGTCATGAATTGAGGTTTGATATATTTTCTTTTGATAAAATCATTCATACGACAGAAATATACCCATTTCTAATTACTTAGGAAATCTAGGGGCGACTTGAACAACATTTCAGAAACTTGGTCAATAATAGATACTCATAAACAAATGTAGGTTGCATGCAAGTCGCTAGACTCAAATTTACGATCAGATTAACATAAGATTAATTTCAACACAATGATTTACGCATCCTTCATGCACATATATTAAGGTTGCTGTTAAGGCCATAATTATTTATAGGAACAATTCTTTTCTCCAAAATATTTGTACAAAGTAATAATATTCCTCATTCATGAATTAACCCCCATTCCTTATTACGTGTGTAATATTTAACTAGTACAAACAACATGTATAGGACATCTAAACATCAGAAACTCAAATATATACTTATCTTATACATCAAAACGGTTTGCCAACTAAGAGTGGGACTTCAACTCTCCACCCAACCTTAGACAAGTTACAACCACATTTACTTATAGCTGTCACCCCTGAGCCAGATTATAGTGCTTGAGGTGGAGTGTTTTAAGAGGAAATTTATCTAACAATAATAGCCGAAACATGATGCTACAAGGCCAAACTACCTTCACTCACCATCTACACAAGCCTTCACTTAGTTTTTCTAGGCATTATACACAATATTAACACTCATGCCAGGATATCACAATATAGAGGATTATAGCTCACTTTTAGGAGAAGAGAGTACACTTACAAGGGAAGTTTCATTAGCTGGATAAGATACTATATGGTTAAAGAGATCAATTCTCCAGGTACTTCTTCAGTGAGTCAAACACAAGAGATTTATCCCCAAGGCAACTTCTGGTGGTTCATCATCCCTCACAAATACCTAAGTGTCTCTTACTTAACCAATAGTTTCATCAATCCAAAATATCTCCAATAGGTTCTTAAGCCTTTAGGCAAGCCACTTCTCTCTATAATGCTCACCTCACAAGCCCCCTTGGGGCTTCTCAACAACTTAACTTTCTCAGACTTACTCGTTGTGCATTCATATTCACACCACCAATCTTGGAGGAAATTTCTCTCTGTATTCTTTTGATATCTCCCCTCTCAACATATGCCTGGGATTATTCACCCCCAAAAAACCTCCGCCGAATCTTTTTTGCGTGCTTCAATAGAATAACCACCTATTTTACTGAGGATATATGCAATCCCTCTCTCTTGGACAACACAAGCCATCCTTTCCTTAAATTTCTTGTCCTTTCTTGCTTTCTTTTATGCCTAAAAGACACGGGTTTGTCCTTTATTTTTTAGTTAATTTATTACACAAATAACTCATTTAAAACCACTCAACCAACACATGACTTATATTTAAAGCAACTAATTCCTTAAGCAATCTCACTCCCCAAGAAAATGGAACCCATTTCCCTTCCTCTCAGCCATTACATTATTACAAATATTTTTAACGAGGAATATTAACCATGGACTGTCACAATTAGATTCATGGATTGTATATTTTACGTAAGTTTCATTCACTTTAAATTTTAACCACTCATTTCTTAAAACATTATTTATGGCCAATCTTTATGTCATCATAGAAAATCTATATATACAATATCAAATACAGGGAACACTCCCTGTGGTTTGAGAAGGCCTGTCTCCAACGTAAAGTGAGAGGATTGTTGGTTCCTCATTAGATGCCTTTAGGGTTGTTTCTTGTCACCAGGAACAATCTGAGAAGCAAAAAATAGCTGAAACACCAACCAAGATATATCTTTCATCTTTGTGAGCTTTCCCAAACCTATTATAGATAAGATGCCATCGGCTGGAGTCCAAGTATGCTATAATTGTGATTAAAAATAGGGTTTTTATTATTATCTAGGTATATTATAAAACCATCGATATAACCCAGTTTTGACCTTGAGCTACCAATAATTCAAACACATGCTAGAAGGGAAGTTTCCACACTATGGAGTACTTGAAAAACTTGAAGAGTGAACCCATTGCATGGATGGTCGTGAATGCACAGACATTAGTCCCACAGTTTCACTAGTACAAAAACCCTTCTATTGGTACTGAAAGTGAACTATGATTCCATCATTAGTAAAAAAACCTCAAAATACACTTTAGCCTAGTTAAAAACATAGTATTTTAAGAAATTAAGCAAAGAGTACCTGGTCACACTATTTGTGGGTATTGAGGATCAATATTATAGGTTTTGAAGGAAAAAAGAGTATAACATGTAAGAGAATAATGTAAGGAAAATGTAGTTAGGGATGACAATGTTGAGGACCAAAAAAAGCATCTCAAGTTAAATGTGGTAAAATATACTTATAACACAATGTTTTCATTTTGGAGGGAATTCGACGCTTGAGACAAGGATCCGTGATCATTAGGGATCCTAGAGACAAGTACCCTTCAATCAAGGACTAGATGAAGGGACAATTTATGAGTCCTTTTGTATATATATTAGTTAGGTGTTAGTATTTATTTGAAGCTTATAATACCATGCATAAATTTCCTACAAACGAATTCTTAAAAAAATAGAAAATATACAATGACGAGAACAAAAAATATACATAGATATTTTCTCCTGGAACCCAAAGCTAGGAAAGCCAAATTGATTTTTTGTTATCTTCTTTTCAATGTTGCAATACATTATATACATGCCAAATAATTCATAAAACCCTAATCCATTAATATTGGATTAGAACATAACTGTAGTTCCCTTGACCATATCTAAAAAATACCATGGGAAAAACCATCATCTGTAAAACCACGTGTAAAACCATGGGTGGGACCCACTGCACCAAGAGTGGGTCCTCCCAACCATGAGTGGGTCCACATAGAGCTAGTTTTGCAATGAATATAACACATAACCAAAATTAATCTCCTTCTTTTATTCACTCTTAGTTTATTGAAAAATCTCCTTGAAGCTGGTGCATTTGGATATGTCATACAAATTTTGCTACTATGAATTGATTTGCTAATGCAAAGTTCATATTTCTAGATTTCAAGATCTTAGTGTTTACTTCACACTCCCTATAGACGCCTTAAGTAGTGCCCACTCAAGGTTATATAAGATACCTCTATTTGCTATTATGTTTCACATTTCCAATTATGTTTAGTTAGCTTCATCACTTTTTTTTAATTTACCATTTCCTACAAGTGTTCTTAGTTTCCCGTGGTAGTTTTCAAGCGTGCCATTATAGTAGGATTAGTTTTTTTATTCACTTCATTATTAGATTGTTTAAAATATATTTGATAGCAATCTTAATTCCGTTTTTCTAGCAAGCACATTCAATTAATTTCATGTCATTTCCAATCTTTTAAATTTATATACAATTACTTTTTGTTCATACAATATTGTAGCTTTCTTTTTCAAGCTCAATATCTCAACTTATCCCATGATTTTCGAGGTGATCATTCCTTGGAATCCTTAGTTAATTGATTATACTTATAATTATTGTCTTATTCCTATCTAACATAGTAGCAAACACTTTCCTTACCCCCTTAGGCTCTTGGTTCCTTTGACTTGGGGTAGAAAGAGTGTAGAACCACTAGCTCTGGAAAGTAAGGAAATAGAGGTTAAGAAGCTAAGATTGGGCATACTCTTCACTGTTTGAACAATTCCTACATTCCTAGAATTAGCAAGCTCAACTTATAATAGATGGTAAACCATGAATAGGGTCTTATAGAATACCTAGGTAACATGACAACGATGAGGGTTTTTTAGTCTACGACACATGCACCTATAATCTACCAAGATATATGTTAGAAAAACCTCAGGGTAACTAGCATAATGACACGAATACCTCCTTTAAGAAAGGGAGTGAAGTTCATGAGCAAATCCATTGAAGGAAAAGGAAAATAATATTCAATCTATCCTCCAACTTTACTCAAATTGACTAGTGTTGTTTGCAAAATTGGTACACAATACCTCATCAAAGTAGCACATTCCTAGGTTGAAAATTTAAATTCAACCTAAGTGGTTCAACATTATTGTTGTAATTCCTTAGCCCATTAAATGACCTGTTACAATTCAAAATAAAATGCATCAAAACCAAAGCTACTTAATGTCATAAGATCATGTAGTATCAATTCATAACAGAATGTGCACTACACTAATGAAACACAATCAATTAAACAAAATGAAGCTACGACATAAATATGAAAATCTTATTAACCATTTCCAACGGAATTCTTGTGTAATCCAACCCTCGATTTTTTTTATAAACCTCATTTGCATGTAGTTGGGGGTAGGTGGAGGAACTAGGAGCGGGCATTGATTTCGAGGCGAAGGCACGCAGTTCGAGGAAACATTTTGCAGGAGGGACGAATTTTCACTTTGTCAGATTTTGACAAATTTTATATGGTTTCAGCACTTGTTGATGCCACGAACACAATGGTGTTGTCCATTTCTCCATCAAAGTTATGCATTTTTCGGCCATTTTTCACTATGTAGGTGGAACCATGATTTGCAGAAACAAGGAGCGGAACCATGATCCTTGCAATTTTCCTGAGGAGGTAATTTTTCTCCATGTCGGAATATAGTCAAGTTTACAGTCATTTTTCATGGTTTTCCGCAGGGATTGCAATGGCAAGGTCAGATTCACCTTTGGAGTTGCAGATTTCTAATCCACCCATGGAGCAGAATCTTTGAGGAATCTAGGGGGAATCTAAAAGATTCCTTGAGCCCTAGATTCTCAACTTCTCAAAATTCAAAAATTGGACAATTGATTTTGCACTATTCGATGCCACAAATCTGATGGTGCATTCAGATTTCTCATTTTCTCATTCTATTCTTCAGCCACTTTTCTAAGTGGAATGCAGGTGTCAGCATTCATGTGCGAGCAACCATTTCCATGTGATTGATGTCGTGAGATTGATGGTCCGAGTAGCTTCAACAGTTTCACATCTGCTTCTTTAGGTGTCCCTTGGTTGTGAGGTATATGCAGTGTTCATGTACTTCTTTTGCTATGCATTGTGCTGCATAGTTCCTTGCTTGATGTTTGATGTGGGATCCTATTTCCTACTTGTTTTCATGATTCCTACTTGATGTGATGCGAAATTGTCTATGTGATGTACTTGTTGTCATGATTTGTCATGTTATGTTTTGAGATCCATTTGTTGTATGTTGATGGGATACTCATGTGTCGCCATGCATGTTTGCATTGAGATCCCTTTTATGCCTTGTTGGCGGGATGCTCATCATGCATGAGTTTGTGTCATACTGATAGGAGTCCTTTTTTGACTGAAAGTTCCAGTAAGGAACATCTCTTGGAGCCACTCCTGCGTGAGGGCATTTTCCTTGTATGATAGCAACATCACATCTTATGTACATCATCACTATTGACAACACTTATTGCAGTGGTGTACACCATCTTGACACCAGGGCCCGGAGACGTAGTCTCTCCTGGACGAACTCCATTATAAATGGCTTATGTTTTCATGTGTTGATGATTGACATGTTCCTCTTCTTTACAACATGCAGATGTATTCATTCATGTTCTTTTAAAAAATGCAATTTAACACATCATGAAAGTAAAAGGTCTTGGAAGGGTCCTTCGTCAAACCTAGACCTGGATTAAGTGGTATCAGAGCGGTATTTGCATTGATGTGAATTGCAACGTGAACAATGGAACGTGCAGCGACAAAGGATGAAAAAGAAATATACGAGACCATGCTCAAAATTTCCAAAAGATTGGAAATAATGTATGAAACTCTACAGAAAGAGACAAAGGAAAATGAGCGATTGCAGCTTCAGTTGCAAGCCACGAAAGAGGCCCTGGAAGAACTGAAGCACAACAAGCAAAGTCTTCAAACAGAGAACGCTGAACTGAAGATGCGTCTACATGAAGAGAGAGAGGAGAAACAAAGTTTGCTATGAAAAATAAAAGAAAAGGACGAGGCCTTGGAAAAGTTGCAGCGTGACCCATGTGAGGTAATAAGTAGTTTTCTGAATTCATGTATGTGTCCTGATGATGATTTCACTAGTTTTGAAAATCATACCACAGGAATTGGCTCCAAACTGTTGAAGAAAATAGGGTATGAGGGAAAAGGCTTGGGCATTAATGGCCAAGGCATTGTCAACCCCATCAAAGTAGAAGAATTACCCCGTTAGGTAGGACTTGGGTATGTCAGTAAGGAAGTTGGGGAATACGCCGAGACAGCTAGCGAATCACTAACAACAGATGATGAGAAGCCCTCATCAGTTCTTTCCAAATCAACAGAGGAGTTAAAAAGATGTTGATTTCCTTTTGGTTTCATCATCACATAGTATGAGTTCTTTTGGAGATTTGGAGATCCCAATTACAGGGACAAACAAGAGGCTCCTTACAAGGATGAGGCATGAGGAAGAAGAACTTGGTGTTAATAACCAAGGCATAACTCAACCTTTGGAGGCTGTGCATGAACATCGATTTGCAAGCTCAAGATACACTAAAGGAAAATGCTTGAAGGTGTCAGATCCGTCCGAGGCATCATCGAAATCGTCGAGGAAAGAGAATGATGGGAAAACATCCCCATCATCCCATGGCAGTTTCCATTGCAGGGAAAGTGCTGAGGCCAGGTCTCATCGCCATACGTACACCAGAGACAACAAGGAAAAGTATAACCAGTTTCAACATTCGAATGTTCATTTCGATCATAATCATGTTTTTAATGATGAACGTAAAACATGGCATTGAAAAACATGTACCTTTTGTGGATTACATAACCATACATTTCTAAGTGTTGGAAAAGAATGGTAGCACACAAAAGGATGAGGTATGAAATACCTTCTCAACATCATGAAAAGAAACAGGTTAAGAAAATCTAGAGGAGGAAGATGTATTGCAGTCGTTGCGACAGAAGTGGCCATCAAAGAGCCACTTGTTGGAGGCTCCATCCAGAGCAGCGCCTTTACGACAAAGTGTCGATGCATGAACCAGGTGAAGCAGTTGTTCGACCATTGAATGTACCACAAGGAGGCGACCCATTCACATTGATAAGTGAAAAATGGTTTCTAGATATGTTAGCATTTCATGGTCATGCTTTTGTAAATCATTTGTTTCAGTTTAAAATGTAAAAGTGATGATGTGTTTTCCATCACTTGTTCAACAATAATGATGTCTAGTCTTATTTTGAATTGCATGTTGAACTGTGAAAGTGATGTCGTGTTTCCATCACTTGTCAAAACAATAGTGTTTGGCCTTATCTTTGTAAATCATGTGTTGCAGTGATGATGTGTTTTCCATCACTTGTTGAAGCAACAATGATAGGTTGGCCTTGTTGTCATAGCTGGGGTCTTGCATCCATCTTGATGTAAACTTGACCACCGAGTATGTGTTATAAACTCGTGGCAAGTGTGGGACGTTTGGGTCATTAGTTGGTCATGAAAGTCAAGCATGTAATTTGCAAAACAATGTACTATAAGTTGCAGAGGTTGCAGGTGTCAGCTCATCGCTTAAGGCTCCGAAGAACAAAGGTGAAGGAGATGAAAGCGAGACCTTTTTAGGACGGTTGTGATGCAGACAAGGTACAAAGAAGTTACAGATTATTTTTCATGCTTTTGGAGGACTAAAAGCTCCTCAGTGGGGAGGATTGATCCAGGTGGCTCTAGAGAATCACACAGGACAAAAAGGACTGATGGAAGCTCAAAAATCAAAGTGTTCAAAGGTTTCTCAAACCAGGTTCAGGTTGTAGATCTCGTCGTCTTGATCGCAACGATGTGAACGGTTCGTCAAACTAAGTCCGTCTGGAGAAGTTAGAGCCATTCAAAGTTCAGGGTTGACTTTCTGACTGGGCAAGGTTAAGGAGAACACATTTTGGACAAAACCCAGCCATCGGATTCCGGCCAGCTCCGGCTAGATTCCGGGCGAATTTGTTGCCTCCTTAAAAGCACTCCTTCAGCCTATTTTCAAATATTAAATAAATAAATAAATAAATAAATAAATAAATATATATATATATATATATATATATATATATATATATATATATATATATATATATATATATATATATATATATATAGATATATATATATTGTTAGAGGGCGGGCCATGACCCCAAGTCGGGAACATGACCCTGTTAACACCCAGGTTGTTCCCTATGACTCCCAAGGGAATACGGCCGGGGTAACCACTAACCAATCTTTGGGTTACAGTTCCTAGCCTAACTGCAACCAGAGAGGGCTCTCTCTTTATGATTTGTCTCTGTTATGATGGTGTTTTAGGCTAGCTATTATGTTCAGGTTTTGGTTTATGTTTTGGTTGAAGGATTTCTTTCAGGTCTTATGATGCAGCTTTTAGACAGTATAATACCATTGGGCAATGGAGTCTGAAGTTGTGAAGTGATCTGATACGCTGGTTTGGTGGTGTTCAAACTGCAGGGCCTATTGTGTATTTTAAACAGACAAACTTGATTAAATGGTGATGTATGTTGATCAACAGAAAGCAATTACGAATTTCCTATTGAGCTGGTGGGTGAAGGTGAGCACACTGCACAGGAGCAAAACTTTGAATTCCTGTGACAGAGGTCACTGTGATAGATGTACTCTGAAAGTGCAGCATTTAAGAATTGCACTTAACTAGATTACAGCTGAAGAAAACATTGATAAACAACGCAGATTGAACTCAGGTTACTCAGTGAATAAATCCTGAAAGCTATTCTTTTTCCTTGTTGCTTAGTATTGAAAACAGATAACATATATGGATTTTAACAAAAACAACTAATTAACAGAGAGAGATACAGAGACTTATTGTATGATGAAATACACAGGGATCCAGTAGTTATCAACAGACACCAGAACGCATCCAACACCTCAGAGATCCGAGAAATTCCATTGCTTTGCTCTATTAACTTCTGAAAAGGATTACAGCATAAGAACTTCTTTCGGAGAAATCAACAACAACCCTTGCCATCTTATGCGAAGGGGACTTTATAGAAATTTGTATACAAAATATCTCAGGCATTGAGTCATCTGAGAGAGAAAATATCTATATTATTACGTTCAGAAAGTAGGCAAGGAGTTATTACAACTTTAAATGCAGCGTAAATGCCCTTTATGTCTGTCAGAGGATTGCTTTGACTTTTGAGAGTCACTGAGTCGGTTGCATTACTCTGTGTTAATTCTGGAGATACGCATTTACTTTTGGCTGCGCAGTGCGTTCTCGGGTTTGCCAGCTGTGGTTCTCTTTTTCTGCTTTGTTGGCCGCTACATCCGCTGAGTTGGCTCAGCCTTGATTTATGCTGCATGCTGACTTTGCTGAGCTGTGCTTTCTACAAAAATTTGTAATAAAACAGAAATTTGGTGAATGCCTTACTGATTACAAAATTCTGTGTATTGCATCTGTCCACCATTCCTGTGTAGGGAGCTGATGCTTGAGGATGGCCTCCATTGTCTCTTCAGCTTCTGTATATTTGAAAAAATTTGGGGCTACATCAAACAAGTGATTAATTTCATTCATTATAAAAAGTAGATTTTCTATCTTACTATAGAAAATCTGCCCTGTAATAGGCCCCGTGTCTTCTGAAGTGCTGGCTTTCTCATTGACCTGTGCTGAGGCAAAAACATTTACTCTTTTAGCATACTGTTAATGGGTGAATAATTTCCCTCCGCTGTTTAGTAAGCTAGGGAGTCCTCTACTCTGCAACACCTGAAATTTCTCCATGAACTTATTTACCTCTGTTTGCATATCCTGGGTTCTTCTGTCCAATGTCTGCACCAGATTTCTAAGAGTAAGAACCCTCTTGATCATTTGAATGGCCTCAGTTCTATTTGTGATTCCAATGGTGGCTAACTGAGAACTTGTTTTGTGGTTAAGCACATTGATCATTCTTGTAGCAACTTCAGGCATATTTCCTAATAAGGCCCTTGATGTTCGGATTTCCTTCTGTGCCTTTGGGATGAGCTCTAGTTGCTCATGGATTGTCTCGATATATGGCCATTGGTTGTTGATGGATTGACCAATATTGGACCATATCATTGCTCTGATCTCAGATATGATTTTATCTAGCTTGAGCTCATTCTCAAGCTCTTTGATCCTGTCTTTAAGGGCCTTGATTTCCCTGGCCTTTTCTCCCACCTCTCTTTTTGTCTTATCATGCCTTTCATTTACCTTGGCCAGCTTTTCCTTAGTTTCATTCAGCTCTGTCATCTGGGCTTCCAAAATTTGTATTTCATTCTTTAGTTTCTGCATATCTAGGCTCTGATCTGTGCTGATGGGTGCTGCTGAAGTAGATGTGGCTGTTTGTTCAGCCTGCTGAGGTGGAGGCACAGTGGAAGGAGGAGCATCCTCAAGATTGATAACTTGAGGAGAAGGCTGAGAAGTCTGACCCTCTTGTCTTTGCTTTAGTGCTGCTTGTAAGGCCGCTTGAGTAGCCTCAGACTCTCCTAATTTCTCTTGTGTCTGCAGGAGTTGTTTATAAATAGAAATCAATAAATCTGTGGTGTCCTTCTCCTGTCTTTGTTTGGCTACCTCATCTGTTTGAGGGTGCATGGTGGCTGGTAGTTTCATTTTCTTCCTCATGGCGGCCAAGTCAGCATCCCTCAACTTCAAAAGTTCCTGTACCCCTGAGAGATCTTTGGGATCATGCCCAATTTCAATAATTATGTCTTCCAGGGATCTTATTCTGTTGTCCTTTGCCTGGGATGATGCCTTCTCCAGTTCTAGTTGAGAGGCTGTGGCATTGAGACTGCTTTTTAGCTTATAATTTTCCAATGTCTCATCTGCTAATGAGGCATACACCATTTCGCCAGTTTGTTTATGCAGCTCAATTTTATCCATTGGGTGTATGTCTTTGGCCATGACCTCCAGGTTAGTCCTGAGGTAATCCGAGGTAGATTGGGGTTGTAATGCAGTAGGCATGAAATGGCTCATTATCATTTTGCCTTCACTTACATCAAAAGCAGACATAAGTCTCTGCTGATTGGAAGGAGCCATGTTTAGCAGGTGATTGTACAGTTGCACTTTAATAGGATCACTCCTCCTCTTGATGTCTATAAATTGCTGCTTGATGCTTACTTGTCCTTCTTTTTGCTGGCTGGAGGAGCTAACCTCTCCTCCCATGGTCCTGTCCTATTCCTGCTGGAAGGAACTTGCTGAAGCTTCTCTGCTGGGTGGGCCCATGCCCAATGCCTCTCTTATTGCTATATCCTCCTCTGGAAAATCATTTAGTCTCTGCCTTTTCTCTCCTTGGTTTATAGAAGATGTCAAGGGAGTTTCTCTGTCCCTTTTTCTAAAGACAAATGTATCCTCCTTTTGAGGGGTTTGGAGGACCGAGGCATCAAAGGTAGTTTCTTGTCTTGTAGGCATCGTTCTTTCAGTGGTTTGAGGAGTCTCCACTGTTTCCTTTTGCTGGGCAGACTGCTCCTGCCTTTGTTCTTCTTGATGTTGTCGCTCTTGCTGTTCTGATTCTTCTTGTTGCCCTTGCTGCAGCCCTTCTGCTTGCTGCTGTAACTCTGCCTGCTGCTGTAACTCTTGTTTATTTATTGGCTCTGTCTCCATTTCCGTCTCTTTGCCACTGCTGGATATATTCTCCGTTACTTTGGTATTTTGCTGCTTGGCAGTTGAGGAGGATTCAGCCGCTCCCGTTTGTGTACTGGGAAGTGTGAATACCTGTGGACAAAGCTCAAGGTCAGCCAACTTCTTTAGATTCCTTAGTGCCCTCTCATTCAGCTCTTCTTGTGACAAGGGCTCTTCTAAGGTCCCTCTCCTCCATTTATCTTGGTTTGCATATTTTTCAATGTGAGGGATGCTATGGTGATCATAAGCAGACAACTTATATTTGAGCCTCCTTGTAGTTATGAAATGGTTAGGGTCATAAGGTACCCATAGGAAACTGGTTTGCAGGCCAAGGGCCTCAAGCATTCACTCTGCTTCCCTCCATCCTTGTTCTCTCTCATTATAGATAATATGGCCAAGTTGGCTTCTGACCTTCAACTGTGCCTTTTTGCCTTTTCCTGAAAAATGAAGCACATCAACTCTGCCAAATTGTCTAAAGTACTCTAGGGCAAATAGCCTCATAGGCACATACTTGGGTAGTTTGAAAGGAGGAAGATCACACCCATATATCCTGATGACAGTGTGGTTTTGGTAGAAGTACCAATCCCCAATGCTATAAACTTTTGACAGCTGAAGAATCCTTTGCATATCCTCAGTGAGTCTTGGTGGGGGTGAGCTCAGCAGCATTGCCATGGCTGGATGGATGAACAGATCCATGAATTCACAGTATGTGTATGGAGACTCGGGTCTGATATGGAAGACAGAGGACCAATAGACTATTGATCTGGGATTGCCTTGGGCATCCATTCTTTTGATTGAAAAGTGAAATTTCTGATGTTGATGATATAAGATCAAATGGTAAATGTAGGAGGTGTATCTGAACACCCTATCTCTCCTTAAATTCATCAATTGCTCATGAATCTTGTCTGATATGTAGGTGGCATAGTCATAGCAGATTGGTGACTTGCCAGGAGCAAACATAAGCATTAATACCAGCACAGTTGTATCAATATGCTCGACTGAACTATACCCCAAGATGGGAGAAATCATATCTGCAAGGTCTCTGCCCAGCTCATTGAGATATACATGAAGAATTGGAGGGGCCATTACAATATTGGTTTTGATGTATAGTTGATTGAATTTAACAATTTGAGCATCTGTGAGTTTATCCCCTTGTTTTATCAGATTTATCAGTGATAAAGGAGCCAATTTCTTCTGAGGGTTGAAGCAGAGCATGTCTCTGATAGCCTGAGGGGTAACATAGAAAATTGCTGCACCGGATGGGTCAAGAACAGCTCGCTGAGAAACATCATATTGTTCAGCACAGAGGTGGATTAGTTCAGGGAACTGGTTGACCTGAGGGAGCTTAAAGATAGGGAGAAAAGAGTCCCATAAGCCCAGTATATCTGTCCCATTTTCATGCTTGGCTTTTAATTCATTTAGCAGACGAAGGTGGAATTTGCTGCTCATAAGCTTCTCTTCCTCAATTTGGTAATCCATATCTGCTAAGGCTTGCCATTTCAAGTCCTTTTGAGGAGCATTCAGAGGTTGAACATTTAGCACTACAGGTGTCTCCATTGCACAGGAGGATTTTGAATCAAGTGTAGAGTGATTTTGTTTTGAGCAGGACAGCACAGGGGAATGCCTCTGCACCAGGGAGGTTAGATTATCAGAAATAGAGAGGGATTCTAAAAATAGCAGTTGAAATACTATTTATGGCAACTGGGACCAATATTTGGCTTTTCCTTTCTCTCTCAATGGCGAAATTTGGTTTAAATGAACCTGCCGCGATTGCGCAGACAGAACTTAGTTTTTCACCAGAATGTAGATAGAACAAAGCTCGGCTGGTGTTTTTCGAGGTGGTAGTTGGAAATTGGAAGCTCTGCGGAGGAATCCACTGGTGAATTTATAAGTTTTAACGTCCTTTAAGCTTTCGGAGTGATTTATAGAGAATTGCAGGCGCACGGAGGATAAATGATGAAGAATACCTGGTAAACAGTGAGCAGAGGTCGCATATGCAGGCTGGACTCGTACGCTGGAGGCCTCCTGGTCGATTTAGCAGGTTGACAGCAAGCTCGGACGTGAACCGCATGCAGCAGAGAGAATGAAAAATGAATGAAAAGAACGTAAAAATGCGATTTTTGGCCATAATATAGACTTTTAGCAATTTGGCGCCTTTTTGCGATGACGTCAGCATGACGTCATTGGTGGGGTCAAGGTCGGATGACGTCATGCTGACGTCATCGGGTGACGTGGCGAGCCCTGACTGGCCCACGGGGATGATGAGGTGGCGGGACAGATCGGCCAGCGACTGGAGCGCAAGTTGACGTGGCGGCATATGTGGCGGTGACGTAAGGCGACGGGGAGCTGACGCGGCGAGGACGTAATACAAGCGGAATGGGGAAACCGGAAACCGGCAGCGGTTTCGTATCGCACCGCTTACGGTACGGTGGCGGTAAATATCAGTTGTACCTCCGACGCGCTGTGGCGAGGGCGCGTGGCAGCGGAGTGACGTAGTCAAAATACGGCCATCGGACGATATCATTCGTACAGCAGATGCGCTCCGATGCCGCGATGGCCGTTGGATCTGAAGGGGTAAGATCTGACGGTTATCGGGAGTTTGACATGACAGGAAGGTAGCATAGTTAATGATCGGGCGTCGGAAGGGGTCCGATGTGATAAAGGCCGTCGGATCTGGAGTTCCTTGATCGGACGGTCGTCGGGAAGGTGAAGCGATAGGCGGGTACGGGGAGCGGCATAGTTATTTAATAATAATTCTGGGGATCTGTGCAAGGGCGGGGAACCTTGGCAAGGTGGGTTTTTTACGAATTTTAGTGGAATGCACCCGCCCTTTAGACTTAGGATAAACGAAAAATGTTGGTTTTTTGATGTTTTTAGCCATTTTGAAGCGGGTAAGGGTAGAATTTAGGCTTTTTAGGGGTTTTTATGTGCAAAAGGGGTCAAAATGAAGGAATTAGCTCATGAAGGGGTAGAGGTACTTGGCCTAGGTTCATCAACATGACCAGGTGTCATTCGATCCCTGACTCAAGACTTATTGGCTATAATACCAAGGGGTGGGTATTTATATAATGCTTGGGGTTTATACACCATGGTGTTAGTACTAATAGGGGAAAAAGGTAATATAGGGGATTTACATAGTAGAATTAGAGTTAATATGGATGAGAGGGTGAGTGGAGGGGAAACCATTTAAGTTTATGTGAAACAAACTTGGTTTTGAGAGTAGATCAAAATGAAAAGATTTTTAGACAAGAAATGTGGCTTTTAAAGATTAAGAACCACCATGAAAGCTTAGTCTTTTCCATGAATCTTAGCTGATGGGGAATGTTAGAAATGAAATTGGAGGGGAATGAGGGAAATTAGTCATGCTTCCTGCTGCAATTCGATGAAGAAAAAACACCTTTGTCAATTGATTGACTTTGCTTTGATGCCCACAGTTACCATCTCTGCAATGGTAGGGAGAACCTTTCTGCGACCCCGACTACTTACCCAGCTATTTGCCTAGCATTTTTATTTCTTCTTGGAGGGTGCACTTGGACTTGCAGACCCTTACTTGCCTTTTCTTTTCTTTGGCTTTTTCTTTTGCTTTTTCTATCTACTTCTACCCTTATCTCTTCCAAGGTCCCAGATTAAGCTGTTGGGAGCCTTTTCTTCTCTACCTGAACTAGTTGTCTGCCAAGATTAAGCAGTTTGGACAGACTTCTTTCTCTATTCTATAACTGAAAATTGAAAACATGGCATGATCCAGGTTAAACTGTTGGATCATCCACCAAAATTGAAATAAGGTCATCAACATAGAAACACTTTACACACCTCTTGTTCTCTAGGAAATATGGGATCTTTGTGATATCAAAGCAGAGCATATTTGGACTTTCCCTTGCCAATCATGAAATATGAAACCTATTGGTATAGGTATCCAACAGACCCCACCGACCCACCCAACTGAAAACAAAATTATTTAAAAAAAATGTTTTATGTGTAAAAAAAGGAGGAGGCGGGGTTTGACCGCCCGACCTCCTCCCTATTAAATAGATCCATAACCACTCCGCCCAACAGAATTCTTGGGTAATTTGCCCTCAATTTTTTTTTATAAACCTCATTTTCACGTAGTTTGGGGTAGATGGAGGAACCAGGAACGGGCATAGATTTCGAGGCGGAGGAAGGCAGTGCAAGCAGTTTGAGGCAGCGTTTTGCAGGAGGGCTGAATTTTCACTTTGTCAAATTTTGACAAATTTTATATGGTTTTAGCACTTCTTGAGGCCACGAACACAATGGATCTGTAGATTTATCCATCAGAGTTCTACGTTTTTTAGCCATTTTCAGTATGTAGGTGGAACCATGATTGCTGCAGAAACAGGGAGCAGAACCATGATCCTTGCAATTTTCCCGAGGAGGTAATTTTTCTCCATGTCAGAATATAGTCAAGTTTACAGTCATTTTTCATGGTTTTCCGTAGGGATCGCAATGGCGAGGTCAGATTTGCCTTTGGAGTTGCAGATTTCTAGTCCACCCATGGAGCAGAATCTTTGAGGAATCTAAAAGATTCCTTGAGCCCCAGATTCTCAACTTCTCAGAATTCAAAAATTGGACAGTCGATTTTGCACTATTCGACACCACAAATCTGATGGTGCATTCAGATTTCTCATTTTCTCATTATATTCTTCAACCACTTTTCTAAGTGGAATGCAGGTGTCAGCATTCATGTGCGAGCAACCATTTCCATGTGATTGATGTCGTGAGATCGATGGTCTGAGCAGCTTCAGCAGTTTGACATACGTTTCTTTAGATGACCCTTGGTTGTGAGGTATATGTAGTGTTCATGTACTTCTTTTGCTATGCATTGTGATGCACAGGTCCTTGCTTGATGTTTGATGTGGGATCCTATTTCCTACTTGTTTTCATGATTCCCGCTTGATGTGACGCGGAATTGTCTATGTGATGTACTTGTTGTCATGATTTGTCATGTTATGTTTGAGATCCCTTTGTTGTATGTTGATGGGATACTCATGTGTCGCCATGCATGTTTGCATTGAGATCCCTTTTATGCCTCGTTGGCGGGATGCTCATCATGCATGAGTTTGTATCATACTGATAGGAGTCCTTTTTTGACTGAGTTCCTGTAGGGAACATCTCTTGGAGCCACTCCTGCGTGAGGGCATTTTCCTTTTATGATAGCGACATCACATCTTATGTACATCATCATTATTGATAGCACTTAATGCAGCGGCCTACACCATCTTGACACCAGGGCCAGGAGACATAGTCCCTCCTGGAAGAACTGTGTTATCAACGGCTTATGTTTTCATGTGTTGATGATTGACATGTTCCTCTTTTTTACAGCATGTAGATGTATTCATTCATGTTCTTTAAAAAAATGCAATTTAACACATTGTTGGGTAGCAGAAGCCCCACGCAGCGGTCATGGGGCATGAAGCCCATAATTTTGGGTAAAGATTCCACGAGAAGCGCGGAGCGCGATGTGTAGTAGGTTAAAGTCAAAGGGTAGTCCGCTTGAAAATAATGTAAAGAAATGTAAGTTGAGTCGGCCCGCCCATGGATCACAGTCCATGGAAAGGTATAAATTGAGCGAGGCTCTATGGGTAGAGGTAGCTAAGTTTTGGATATGATCTTGATGTAATGGGTTTTTGAGGAAAGCAATCTGTACATGTCTGTAAGTCCGAGTCGAGAGTGTGGGTAGTGGGTAGAGGCTCTGCAACTATGTGCACAGAGGCTTGGAAGAGTCTGCAGCTGTGTGCGCGGACCACTGCAGCTAAGTGTGTAGGGAAGATTTGAATGTATTGGAGAAGAAAGGAAATAAAGATAAGTTGCTTTGATATAATTCTGTGTTAATTTGAAGTATCGCGGATCTAGATTTTTGAATAATTGATATTACTGTTTGATCTATGCACATATGTTTACATTTTGAATACATGTGAATCTGTGGTTAATCTAAGTATGCAAATTGAGTAAAGCTAATAAATGTTTTCTTAAAAACCTTTCTAAGTAATACCTCATCACCTAGAGTAGATCTGTAAATAGCACGCTAATAACTAGTAAAGAGTGTTCCGGGTTTAGATCTACGCGAAACAGGCCAGCGCGACGCTGCGAAAGATTGCGTGAACCCTCCAGATCACATCTAGACACCCCAAGGGTGTGGAAACTTGGTTCCAACACCCTCCCCTGTTACCTCGGGTGAGACCTCAGTTCGCGCTCCGCGAAATGTTGCTGAAAGGGCCGGTATTTGCGGGATTTGCTTGGCTAAATAATTCTTCTGAACCTCGGTTAGGCCCATATAAGCCAACAAATGGTTCCGTTGCCGGGACCAGGATCTACCTAAGGGGTGTCTAATGTTGGGATGTTGGAACCTGTTAAGTTATGGTATGTTCTATGCTTATAACAATTTACTTCTTTTTCTTATTATATTCCACCGATTAGCAATCACATGTACATAAAGTAAAGTGCAGATAGAACATTAAACGATCGACAGAAAAAAAGCCAAGACAAGAGACATCAGATGTGGCTGCTAGCCAGGGACAAACCCCACAATGTGTGGGGAAACCCTTTGATCAAATCTTCTTTTATCTTCAATAATTCAGCAGAGAGAAATAGTACAATAAATCTGATTCATATCAGCAGTAGCAAACCCTAGATTAGTAGCATCAGCATTAGCGGCTTCATTATCAAACTAGGGCAGACCATATCTCACAAACCAACAATCGGATTGACTTCATTCCACCACCAAAAGTTTTGGCTTCCAGAGGAGGTTCAGATGAACCTACAACGCAGTTCAGATGAGGAGATCTTCTAGGCCACGCAAGTCAATCTTTACTTCTGCAGTTGCAGCTTCAGTTTCAGCAGTTTCCGGCTTCAAACTAGGGCAGTCGATATCTTGCAAACCGTTCGTCGGATTGACTTCATTCCACCACCAAAAGTTGTGGCTTTCAAAGGAGGTTCAGATGAACCTACAGCGCAGTTCCAAAGAGGATATATTCTAGGCCACGCAAGTCAATCTTTACTTCTGCAGTTGCAACTTCAGTTTCAGCAGTTTCCGGCTTCAAACTAGGGCAGTCGATATCTTGCAAATCGTTCGTCGGATTGACTTCATTCCACCACCAAAAGTTGTAGCTTTCAAAGGAGGTTCAGATGAACCTATAGCGTAGTTCCAAAGAGGAGATATTCTAGGCCACACAAGTCAATCTTTACTTCTGCAGTTGCAGCTTCAAATTCAACAGCTTCCGGCTTCACATTTGTGAGAGAGAGAGACCCATTTCAGCGCAGTAGAGAAGAGACTCATATCTGCGCAGTAGAGAGAGAGAGATGTGATGAGATGAGTGACTCTAAATGAGGAAAAGTCCTCTTATATTTATACACAACGTTGGTGGGTGAATAGATGCGACTGTTGGGCTTCTGAGCCTATATGAGTTGTAGGTCGGCTTGATAATAATTCCATAATCAAAATAAATTCATATCTCCATGAATACTTATCGGAATTGGATGATCTTTATATCAATCCTACACCTCTCGACGAGAGGAATCTAATAAAAACATTATTAGCCATGAATAAGATGACCCACATGAAGTTTTTCCCTGGTTGCCAATTTTAACACTCCCTCTCAACCATGGAGAACTTCATCTGCAATCTGTCTATCGGTCGTTACTATTCATCCATCAAATGCACTGCCTTGTATAGCCTGACCCTTGCCCTGCTCTGCTCTATTTTTCCTGTTCTGCTTTGTCTTGTTCTGCCCTGCACTGATCTGTATTGTTTTGTTTTGTTCTGCTCTGCTCTTGCATTGTTCTGTTCTACTCTACTTTTGTCCGAATTATGAAGAAGAAGAAATGATCGAGGGTGTATCATACTGACTCAAAGTCAGTCTCAGAGTATGTACCACTGGTCCCAGACCAGTCTCAACCAACCCAAATTCAGCGTCATAGTGAGTACAACTCCAATGGTCCCAGACCAATATCATCCTCCACTGACTCAAAGTCAGTCTCAGAGTATGTACCACTGATCCCAGACCAGTCTCAACTGACCCGAAGTCAGCGTCATAGTATGGTACAACTTCTACCACTGGTCCCAGACCAGTATCATTGATCCCAGATCAATGGAGGTCATCCTAGCGTAGGGAGTACGGTAGTTACAACGATGCGTCCATCGGTACTACTATGGTCCCTAACTTCATTTCCCTGCTCATTGATCAGATGAGAGGTACTTCCCATGAGTCCCAGACTGCATGGGTAGGATGCCTCGACAAGAGAACTAATCAATCCTGTCCTCACAGGAGAACACATCAATCCTGCTACAATTGCCATGGAGAACACATCAATCCAGGCCTCACAGGAGAACACATCAATCCTGCTACAATTGCCATGGAGAACACATCAATCCAGGCCTCACAGGAGAACTAATCAGCCTGCTACACAGGAGAGCGAATCATCCTGTTCCACAAGAGAGCGAATCATCTTGTCCCATAAGAGAGCGAATCATATTGTTCCAGTGTGCACCACTAGGGGAGGGTGAGTCACCCTGTGGTCGTATGTTGCTCCAGTAATAACTACAAGCCCTCAGAGCTCCCAAAGCTCAATGTATGCAACATGCAGGACCCTTGTACAAGGGTTTCTTACCGACTCCAAGTCGTTTGGGAAAATCACAGATTAGATCTTTCCTCGGGGCTTTGACAAGGTGTATCAACCTGTACATCATCTTAATGCGATGGAGCCTCCTTGCTCATCAACTTACCATATCCAAGATGATGTCTATCTGCTGGAGCAATCGACGAATACGGGATTCCTCAATAATCGAATCCCACCTTTGGTTGTTATAGAGAATAACAGTGGTATCCAAGTTAAATCCAAACGGCTCACTGAAGAGCTTTCGCAACCAGACTACCTCACACGAGGTTATGCTAGCAACAATATATCCTGCTTCGGCGGTGCTCAAAGCCACCAACTTCTGCTTCCTGCTCATCCAGGATATCGAAGCAGATCCCAAGGTGAAACAGCACCCGGAAGTGCTCTTACGGTCCACCACACTGCCTGCCCAATCAACATCAGTATATCCAAGTAGTCTCACATCTCCGGCAGTGTATCTTAATCCATGAGAGATTGTGTCCTGAAGACATCTCAGAAGATTCCTGGCATCAATCCAATGAGGCTCAACCAAATATGAGCTCACAATGCTAACTGCAAAAAATATGTTCGGACGGAGGTTCACCAAGAACATCAATGCGAATGAGTTTATGAAACTCAGAGGCATTTCCCAAATCTGGTCCGACATCACTACCATATAACTTCTAAAAGTTAAGATCCTCGAGGTAGTCACAGGATTGCAGTCCATCATACCAAATATTTCCAATATCTTTACCACATATTTCCCTTGAGATAGGAAAATTTCCCTTGGCTTCTGCCATACTTCAAGTCCTAGGAAGTAGTGCATCAGTCCTAGGTCTTTCATTTCAAATTCAGAGGCCAGCTCCCTCTTACATTTGTGAATGAGAGGGTCTGCACCTGTTAGAAAGAGGTCATCCACATACAATACCAGTATGAGAGGCTTGTCATCTTCAACCTTAAAGTAAAGGTTAGGATCGGCTTCACTCCTAGTGAATCCCAGCTTCATCAAGTAGCTATCGATCCTCTCATACCATGCTCGGGGTGCTTGCTTCAGCCCATAGAGAGCTTTCTTCAACCTGTATACATGAGATTTTCAATCATAAATCTCAAATCCTTCGGGTTGCTCCACGTAGACCTCTTCTTTGATCGAGCCATGCAAGAACGTAGTCTTGACATCCATCTGATGTAGGTTCCATCCTTGTGAAGCGGCAAGGGCTATGATCGAGCGGATGGTCATATATCTAGCAACAGGTGCAAATATCTCATCATAGTCTATATCTTCCTTTTGGGAGAAACCTCGAGCAACAAAACGAGCCTTATACTTTTCCGCGCTTCCATCTGCTGCATGCTTTATCTTGTAAAGCCATTTTGAAGTAACAATTGTCTTGTCCAGGGTCTGGGAACTACTTCCCAGACATCATTCTCCATAATAGACTCATATTCTACGGTCATAACATCCTTCCATAATTGATGCTTGATGGCATCTGAGAAAGACGAAGGCTCATTTTGTATGATAATGCTCATGATGGTCAGGTATCCTTGATACCTATTAAGTTTCTTACTTTGACGGAAGGTTCCTCAGGGTGCAGCATGTCCTTTAGCATCATCAAGTATCCCCCTAAGCCATGAAGGCCTCTTCCTAGAAGAGGAAGGCTCATGTGGATGACAATCTATCAGATCCATGGGTTCTTCTACACCAGGCATTGATTCATCATCCTTTTCTTTCGGTTCCCTGGTGTTGGCTTCTTGAGAGCTCCTCAAAGTCGAAAGATTGTTCACCTTGCGGTGAACTTTTCTTTAGGAGTCTTGGAACCCAATGCTTGATGAGGGCATCAATTTTGTACATATACGACGGTGATTGTAGTTTCAGCCCATAGAAACATCAGAAGTCTTTGATCATGTAGCATGGCCCAGACAACTTCCATCATCGTGCGGTTCTTCCTTCCCACCACACCATTCTGCTCAGGAGTATGTGGTGTAGTAGTCTCCCTCTTAATGCCAACCTCAGGTATGCCTGAGTGAACCAATTGTAATATATCATAGGTCTTGCTTTGGCTTGAGGGGAATGGTCCCCTTTTGAGCTTTCCTTCAGCACATCCTGGACATACACCTTCATTTTCTATTTAGAATTCGGGCATCCCTATCTCCATTTGTCTTACACCGAGTATAACTTTATAATGAAGGGGGGAAAACCTCTAATGCCAAAGTTCGGACTGAAGAGATGTGTCATAAGACATGACACCTAGCAGACTTCCATCGACCTGATATAATGAATCAACACTAAACCCAAGAGTAAAGGCATCTTTAACATTATTTTTCCATATACATACCTTGCCATCGCTGAAAGCTACCTTGTAGCCTTTGTCTTCCGTTCCCGAGATGGACACTAGGTTCTTTTTGAGGTCAGGTGCATTTAATACATCCTGGAATTTCTGGCCTTCTTGAATGCTTGTCCTCTTCCTTGATTCCCAGCTCTCCTCTTACCTTTGCTGTTGAATTTGTCATTCCTTTGATTGCCATCAGAGGGATTTTGATCATCGTCCTAGAGTGAGTCCTTTCTATCAGGGCACTCCCTTGCATAGTGACTTGCTTTATCACAAATGTAACATCGTCATTTTCTTCTAGCCTTAGGTCCAACCTTTCCTTTTGATTTAGTCCCGGAATTATTTCTTTTCTTTGCATGAAAAGAAAAGGCAACAGGAGGACCTTTAGGCATGGGCATTTCTTACACTTCTTCCCTTGTTTCTTCTTGAATGCATCTAGCCATTAATTCCTCGAAACCAGGAATTACATTATAGTTTAGAAGAGTAGTCCTGAACACATACCATTCAGATGGTAATCCTTCAAGAGTTGTGAGTGCCATTTCTCTATCAGTAATAGTTTCCCCAATAGATAGGAGATCGTTTTTTATCTCGGTGATTCTTAAGAAGTATGCTTGCATACTTTCATCTTTACCCTTCTTGATTTCCCTCAGCTTATTTCTAAGAAACAAAACTTGATTTGCATCATTAACTTTAAATAAACTCACCAGTCTGTCGTAGATTTCCTTGGAGGTGTCTAGATCAGAGATGTAGGCCACCAAGCGCTTGTCGATAGAGTCCCGGATGATCTTCTTTGTTTTGACTTCTCCATTTTTCCATTTGTTCCAGGCAGCAGCAGATGCATTTGATGAAGGCTCAATAATATTGCCTCTTACATGGTCCAGCACTCCTTGATCTTCAAGGATTAGATCGATAGACATCTTTCATCCGTGATAGTCAGCTTTCTCACGGAGCTTGTCTTCGGTAGGAAAGAGTGTTGAGGACCCCATAGTTCTTTTAGGATAGCCTTGCCAATCTTCTCTTCAATGATTGATCTTGCTCTTGCTCGGGCTTTGTCTTCACCTCAGCTTTGATACCATGTTAAGTTATGGTATGTTCTATGCTTATAACAGTTTACTTCTTTTTCTTATTATATTCCACCGATTAGCAATCACATGTACATAAAGTAAAGTGCAGATAGAACATTAAACGATCGACAGAAAACAAGCCAAGACAAGAGACACAAGATGTGGTAGCTAGCCAGGGACAAACCCCACAATGTGTGGGGAAACCCTTTGATCAAATCTTCTTTTATCTTCAATAATTCAGCAGAGAGAAATAGTACAATAAATCTGATTCATATCAGCAGTAGCAAACCCTAGATCAGTAGCATCAACATTAGCGGCTTCATTATCAAACTAGGGCAGACCATATCTCACAAACCGACAGTCGGATTGACTTCATTCCACCACCAAAAGTTTTAGCTTCCAGAGGAGGTTCAGATGAGCCTACAACATAGTTCAGATGAGGAGATATTCTAGGCCACGCAAGTCAATCTTTACTTCTGCAGTTGCAGCTTCAGTTTCAGCAGTTTCCGGCTTCAAACTAGGGCAGTCGATATCTTGCAAACCGTTCGTCGGATCGACTTCATTCCACCACCAAAAGTTGTGGCCTTCAAAGGAGGTTCAGATGAACCTACAGCACAGTTCCAAAGAGGAGATCTTCTAGGCCACGCGAGTCAATCTTTACTTCTGCAGTTGCAGCTTCAGTTTCAGCAGTTTCCGGCTTCAAACTAGGGCAGTCGATATCTTGCAAACCGTTCGTCAGATTGACTTCATTCCACCACCAAAAGTTGCAGCTTTCAAAGGAGGTTCAGATGAACCTACAACGTAGTTCCAAAGAGGAGATATTCTAGGCCATGCAAGTCAATATTTACTTCTGCAATTGCAGCTTCAAATTCAACAGCTTCCGGCTTCACATGTGTGAGAGAGAGAGACCCATTTTAGCGCAGTAGAGAAGAGACTCATATCTGCGCAGTAGAGAGAGAGAGATGTGATGAGATGAGTGAATCTAAATGAGGAAAAGTCCTCTTATATTTATACACAACGTTGGTGGGTGAATAGATGCGACTGTTGGGCTTCTGAGCCTATATGAGTTGTAGGTCGGCTTGATAATAATTCCATAATCAAAATAAATTCATATCTCCATGAATACTTATCGGAATTGGATGATATTTATATGAATCCTACACCTCTCGACGAGAGGAATCTAATAAAGATATTATTAGCCATGAATAAGATGGCCCACATGAAGTTTTTTCTTGGTTTCCAATTTTAACAGAACCCTACGAAGAAAGAGATTGAAGAGTGGTGGGATTTGAAACTCCACGAGTTCGCAACTCAAGAGAACAGAAACCCGCGAGTATCAGAAGAAGATTGGCTGGACTGGTATATATTCACAGACATTCACGAGATCTTCTTTGCGACATTTCTGGTAGAACTGTACGAGTGGATCGCAAGGCTAGCTGACAGCGGGGGAAGGTGCATACTAGACCAGCCTATTGTGTGGACCCCGGAACTGGTGCGCAGGCTAGAAGCCACAAAAGGTAAAATTGCATGCGCAGTAGACCATTGGCTGGATCGGGTAATAGGAGGATTTATTACCGAGTTTGCGATAGATACAACTGTGAGCTATAGCGAAGCAGAAAGACAGTTTCTTCAAGGACCTCGAGGTAGGTATATTAAATCCTTAAATACTTGGATTAAGATGCTGTTGTGTGAAAAAAAAATCATGCGCGTATAATGATGTTTGGTGTAACGAGGAGTGAAAGAGGTTATCACGAAACGGAAGGAGTAGAGAACAATCCTTTAGCTTCTATTTCCCGGGAAAGCAAGAAAGAGTTCATGAGGTTCTCACCAGGGAGCACGGTCCAGTTGATCAGGGAGCACTTCCCACTATTACCACCTCCGTCCATGCCACCCCCTGCATCGCCTTCATCGAACCCATCCACCCCACCCCCAACCCCACCCCCACCAAAAGTCGGGATGGCGAGTGTGATCAAGCTGCCAACATTTAAGGGTGTAGGAAATGAAGAACCAGGATGGTTCTAGTTTGTGATACGGTCTGTATGGGACACCCAGGGCATAACAGATGAAAACATCAAAAAGGCCACCCTAGTTAGTGCACTATAGGACCATGCATTGACGTGGTACATAAAATACTCGGCCAATCATTCGAATGCGGGAATAGCGGTAATATAGGATGCCTTAAACAAAGAGTTTGGCTGACCAAAATCAGAACCCAGTTGGTTATTGGGTTCAAGGAGATCGTAATGTTGCCTGGCGAAACCCCGTGGGATTTGGACTAGAGATTAAAGAGCACTATTCGAAAAGGTATGCGTAGCATTGTGCATGGTTTGTGGCATCATTGACACCACATTTGAGGACGACTCTATCACAGCAAAAGATCTCAACCCAAGCCGAGGCACTAGAGACAGCAATGAGGTTGCACGAGACCCCCATACCAGATCTAGGGTTGGGAGTTCAGCAAATCCACGCACAGCTTCAAAAACTGAGTTTAGAAATGAAAATCCCGAAGCAAGAAAAACTGTCTCGACTGGAGGCACGCACAGAGGTAGGATGTCTTAAATGCAAGAGCCAGGTGCACGACAAGGACCATTGTCCTATTTTTGCGAGTTATCTGGCAGGGGGAGGCCCAATGCCATTGAAATTGGAGGTACAAGCAGGACCAAGTGTTGCGCCTGCGCTCTGGTGCGCGATTTGTCAAGTGGGTGGAAAACATGCAACAGATAACTGCCACTTATTACAAAAGTATACCCAAACCCCGCAACAACTATATTGCAATTTTTGTCAATCAGTAGGACACAATGAGCGAACATGTCGAAGTTATGAATTGAAGATGGAAAGAACCCCAGCTTATCAAATGTAGGCTGAAGTGTGTGGAGGATTTCAAGGACGCGGCCGGGGAAGAGGAATGGGACCCGTGCTGGGCCGCGGAAAAATGATCTGTTATAACTGCGGAGGGCCAGGACACTACGTTCGTGACTGCACTAACCTGACCAGGATTTCATGCCCCTATTGTGAACAGTTTGATCATGAGATGGTGGACTATCCAACACTAATTGCCCAAATGCATGAAAAGGGAGTGCTACAATCTCCGCCGACCTAGAATGTCCAGATGATGCGATCAGAATCTCGAAGAGGACCCTAGTATAAATATGGTATTGAGGAGCAGCACAACTACAGAAGGAGATCTACGAAAAGAGGGTGAAGAAAGTGGAAAGAGGCACGAAACTTGTTCAAAGGAACCAGATTCTGAGTCATAACCAAGGATCAAATGGGGCCAGGTGTGGACCCATCCATGGTTACTACCTTTCTCAAAACATGCATGAAACTGCTGCGAGATAGTAAAGCCATTCAAGGACTGTAGGAGCTGATCATGAGGTGCGCCGAATCGGGTGAGCCGCACGTAGTCCGCAAAATAGGAAGGCATGCTCTACGCACCGGACGGGAAATGAGACTGACAGTGCAAATCGGTGAATATGAAATGGACCAGGTCATCCTGGACCTAGGCTCAGATGCGAACATATTACCTAAGCAAACCTGGGAACGCATGGGCAAGCCCGCACTGCAATGGTCCCCGATTCAGCTACGAATGGCCAACCAACAAAAGATCTTACCAATGGGCCAACTGCAAGGGGTAACCGTGGATATTGATGGTGTAAGTACACAAACCGATTTCGAAGTCATAGAGATTGTTGATGACAGTAATCCTTACCCTGCACTGCTCGGGATTGATTGGGTGATGGACATGAAAGGGATCATTAACTTAAAAAGGCGGAAAATGACATTCGAAAAGAAGTCACTGCGAGTAGTAGTTCCGTTGGACCCAGCCGAAGGAGAATGCTACACCGAACCCGTGCGCAATGAGGGAAGCGACGACGAACTAGATTGCATCTATCAGATAACAGTGCAAAACCAAGATCCGGTGCATTCCGCAGAGGATCAAGGAGTCACGTGGGAGTGCGATAGCACCTGTACAGTGGATTCTGATGAGGAGATTGAGCGATGGCAGAACCAGTTGCAAAAAGCTACGACATTGAACTGCAATTTGATGACTCGGTCATTGCGACGTGTAACCACCAAGGAACAACAAAGGCCGGAAAAAAGCACCGCAACAGAGGAAAGGCAGCTCATCCAACTTGGCACGTTATGCGTAGCATGGGAGCAGTATAGTGGGTCGAAATACGTGCTGTGCACACCTAGAAGGGGGCCACGGAAGCTGAAAGGACATGCGTGGCAGCCAAGTTGGTATAGAGTGGGCATACCTCAACAACGAAGAGTACGGGTACTTATCAAGCGACCATCCACCCACTCGGATCTGCACAGATTGGAGGATCACACAGCCGGACAAGAAAGTCTCGTTACGACCAAGCAACCTAGCACAGATACAGCCCACCCTTCCAGGGACAACACCCGCGGAAGGATTCAACAGCTCTGGGAAGCCATTTGGCAAGGTAAAATGCAAATTGAAAAGTTAGAAGCATCAGAGGCCAGACTCCGTGCACAGAGTGTCAAGTTAGATGAAGCAATTGATAAGCTACAGTTAGAAGTCGCCTATACGGAGGAGCTAATGAAGAAAATAGACATGGCTGACTCTCCTACCCTGCTACAAGCAGTGGCGCCGCTAGCATGGTTGTGCCCGCACCCGGGAGGACAACGATGCACACACTGCAATTCGTTAGTAGAATCAGGGGAACGTAATGGGTGCTCACAGCCCGGGCTAGCCAGGAAATGGAAGACTCGTACGAGAGATTCGCCCACCTGACTATCCGTCTGTGGCACAGTCCCAGTGCCCCGCGCAGTTGGAAGAGGGCGTGGGACTATAAAACAGGCTGTTGTGAAGCTGCGTAATATGGCCACATCATACACACAAGAACCGCACTTGCGTCCTTGGGGATTCGCTGCCGCGAAGGAAAGGTGGAAAGTGACTGTTACCGGTACTGTTCATGATATGATGGCCCATTTAAGACACCATGGAGCGGGCAACGGGCAATTAAGATGGAGGAATAATTGCCAAACTCACATTTATGAGCTGCCGCATGCGAAAACAACTGAATGCAAATTCGAAATCCTATATAAGCATAATAGGGGACACACTTCCATGATTTACCGTCCTGCAAGAAAGCTGCCTTGGGTCCGAGACAAGTGCAAGATGAGTGACGAGCACCTCAAAGAAAGTTTGTGGTTTAAGGCATTTCCAAAACATTACCAGGAAGCAATCCTCAAAGCAACAAACCCTCCCGTAAGTAGTCCACATGAAGCCATGCCGCAAGCAGTCAAGCCTCCTAAATCAACACGGATGCCAAAGACTAGGAAGGACCCTCAAGTTCCAGAACCAGTAAGACGATCGCCATGACACCTGCACTTTGGCAAGTTTACAATGGAGGAAAAAGGTAAAACTGTCACAATTGAAAGCGATGAGGAGGAGGAAGGTTCTCCCACATATGTCGAAGAAGTAAACCCTAAAGAGGATCCCATCCAGCCAGTGCGGTGACCCAAGTATGTGCCTCCAAGCAAGGGAAAGGTGAAAGTACCTGTGAATATGGACGAAGTCGACACTGTACTCGTTACCCCGACTCTTCCAAAAGCAGTCTCGGTGGAAAGCTCGGTGGTTGGCCGAATCGCGACAATGAAATTTGAAGACTGGGACCTTGCAGATACAGTAAAATTTCCCAACTTGGTGACTGACGCACTGATGGAGCAGAGTGCCGAAGGGACAGTGACAACGCTACAGCCAAAGGAGTGGCTGCGGAAGGTGGATAAATCCGGGTTGCTCTACCTCTTGTCTATTCCTCACTATCACCGACCTCCTATCACGATGTTGGTCATAAAGCAGTTGCTCTGTTTGGTTCATGAGGAAGTATTATGGGTCGGCAAACCTGTCTATATCACAGCTGAACTGGTTCATCAGGTTTCGCACCTTCCTTGTGACGGGAGAGACCCCGCGAAATTGCTGATTGAAGTGGCGATGTCGCGATGATAGAGAACTTGAAAAAGAAGTATAAGCTAGCTAAGGGGTAGCGCGGGTACGTTATTGACAACATTTTAGATAATGTGGTCCGTGTCGCCACTCAGTTGCTAGCTGGAAAAGTAATGAGGAAATGTCGTGGCACTGAGGTTCCGACAGTAGTCATTGCACTCGCTGAGGAATGTGCAGCTGGAGTCTGGTTCAATTGGTCACAGTTTCTCTGTGAAGAGTTTTTGACCAACTGTCGGGAGGTTCAGGAGGAGGGCAAGACCTTCCATTATGCGTGGCTACTCCTGTCTATTATGCTGGTCGCTACTGACTTACCTAAAGATAGCCAGTTTCCTACCTTGGAACCGGAGTGGCCGGAAGCGGCTAGATATGCTTCCCTCTGGGCGACAAGGGACGCGGGGTGAATTCAAAATATTAAAATCTTTTGGATACTGATGGACGCAAATGTGCGCCAATGGATTAATGCGCTACCTTAGTTGTTTGACGGGATCTATGAAAGCATGAAGCATATTGCCGAGTTTAAAGCAGACATGCATCGTATTTACATTAGGGCGCGCAAGGACCCGACACAGGCATGGACCTCACTCTGCTTTATTGCCATTGATGACGTTGTAGATGGGGTTGTGGACACCTGGCCACTGGCATGGCATGGACCAGAGGCAGTAGAGCGCAATGAGGCTGCCATCCGACGACAAAAGGAATGAACAACTCGCTGCGGAAGTTTAGGCAGCTCGAGAAGCGTTGCGGGTGGCAGCAGGAAAGCCACCACTAGAAGGCGCTATGTCGACAACGACCAAAACTAGCCCACTAAGACGACCGAGGATGTACCACCAACAATTGGCACAACTTCGCCTTTGAAGCTGCCAACACAAAAGAAAAGGTCAAAACCATGAAAAAAGGCAAAGGCATCCAAGACAGACAGTGGAGTGACCACCCTAACTGAAGGGGACTTCAATGATATTGAAAACACTGTGCAGGACGTCGCTCGGGATGCCGTCGACGAAGCTATGTCCGAGCAACAGATTGTGTTGGGGGAGCTTGGTACGCAGCTATAGGAACTTGGAACAAGGATCATGCTAATAAGCACCAGCGCTACACAGGGGATTCCTGGTATGATAGTTGCTGAACCATTGTTGAAGGTCCAAATGGCTCATTCCATCTCAATTTTGGCACGAGCACTGATCACCACAAATGCGGAGGACTGCGCTGTGCTAGGATGAATTAAAGCGCTGGGATTAAATGTCGCTACTCTACCGCGAGAGAGTTTGCAGTAGCTCTAGGACAACGCCACAATGGAGCTCCGCGCTAGGGCTGGCCGCACCGAACAGGTACTTTAGGAGCAGAAAATCAAGATCGATCAACTGCGCCTCCAATGAGACGAAGCAGTTATACAAAAGCAATAGGTGGAGAGCGTCGTAGCAGAAGCTTGCTCGAGTGCCTGTGAACTAGATATTGTGGTGGAATTGTCTATCGAGACACAAATCCAGAAGTTGGCTACTGGGTTCCGACACGCAAAGGAGGAAGCCGTGCGGATCCAATGCGAATTGAGCATGCAGATTGCGGACTTAAAACTACAAGTTCCACCGACGATGCCACCAGAGATCCTAGAGAAATGCAGGAACATTATTACTATGGGGCGAGCGATGCTTACCCGGTCTATGGAAGAATGTACCAAGCTGCTCACTCAGTCAATTGTTACGCTCACATCCCTTCAGGAAGATCCAACAGTTGGTTGATTGGAAACCACGAGCCGGGAACTTCAGCAAGCTTACGATCAGATCTGAGGAACCATGCAAACCGTTGCAATTACACAGCACTTGGCTAAGGTATGGGAGGCTCAGGATCTGAAAATCCAAGTCGATGCCACCAGGCAAAAGGAAGCAGTGATTAAAGCCCGTCTCCAGCCTTGGCTGGATGAAGCATTTGCGGTTTCAACCACTATCGAGCGCTAGGTAGCCCACATGCAAGCCGAGTATGCCACCATGGAGATAGCAGAGACAGGAACCGAGGTGTCCACAACACATGTGGAATGAATGCAACGAATGACGGAAGAGTTTGCCACTAGCACCAGCAATGCACAGAGGCTCTTAACTGATCTCTGCGCAAAGTTGGCAGCACCAACTGAGTGAATCGGGACGAGCCATGATTATTGTGTTGGGGGGCTGTTGGGTAGCGGAAGCCCTACATAGTGGTCATGGGGCACGAAGCCCGTAATTTTGGGTAAAGATTCCATGAGAAGCGTAGAGTGTGATGTGTAGTAGGTCAAAGTCAAAGGGTAGTCCGCTGAAAAATAATGTAAAGAAATGTAAGTTGAGTCAGCTCGCCCATGGATCATGGTCCTTGGAAAGGTATAAATAGAGCAAGGTTCTATGGGTAGAGGTTTCTAAGTTTTGGATATGATCTTGATGTAATGGGTTTTTGAGGAGAGCAATCTGTACGTGTCTGTAAGTCCAAGTCGAGAGTGTGGGTAGTGGGTAGAGGCTCTGCAGCTATGTGTGCAGAGGTCTGGAAGAGTCTGCAACTGTGTGCGTGGACCCCTACAGCTAAGTGCACAAGGAAGATTTGGATGTATTGGTGAAGAAAGGAAATAAAGATAAGTTGCTTTGATATAATTCTGTGTTAATCTGAAGTATCGCGAAATAACTTTTTTGATTGATATTACTGTTTGATTTATGTGCGTATGCTTACATTTTGAATACATGTGAATCTATGGTTACTCTAAGTATGAAAACTAAGTGAAGCTAATAAATTTTTGCTTAAATACCTTTCTATGTAATACCTCATCACTTAGAGTATATCTGTAAACAACGCGCTAATAACTAGTAAAGAGAGTTCCGGGTTTAGATCTATGCGAAACAGGCCAGCGCGACACTGTGAAAGATTGCGCGAACCCTCCAGATCACATCTAGACACCCCAAGGGTACGGAAACTTGGTTCTAGCACCCTCCCATGCTACCTCGGGTGAGACCTCAGTCCATGCTCCGCAGACTATTTTCAAAAGGGCCGGTAGCTGCAGGATTTGCTTGGCTAAATAATTCTTCCGAACTTGGGTTAGGCCCATATAAGCCAACACGCATCACGAAAGTAAAAGGTCTTGGAAGGGTCCTTCGTCACTCCCGAACATGGATCATTCTCCTCACATCAAAGTGTGTTAAATTTCATTATTTCACCTATTCTATTGCAATTCTAATCAAAGTTTGGAGAAAATTCTTAATTTTCTAATTTTCCTGTAAATTCAAAAATAATATTCTAATTTTTGGGAAGTCTTATTTCTAATTTTTTATTGGATGAATGAGCTCTCATGGGACATAATTCCCCTAGTGGAGGGCATTTTAATTTTTCTATTTGTCAGTGTCTGACATATAATTTAAAAATCAGAAAAAAAACTAATTTTGTGAGTGGCCATTGCATAGGTGAATGCTTAGACATTGACATTGAGACTGACACTATTATGCAACTGCATTGCCCAATGATGCCATAATTGATGCAGGTGTAGGTGATTTACGTAGACGGGGGGAGGGGGTGGGGTGATAAATGAATTTCCAACTCATTGTGTGGAGTAAATGTCTTTTATGTTGATGAGGGGAGGGGTGGCTGCACGAGAACAAATGTCCAATTAATACTACTGTAACTCCTCTGGTGCTAAATATCTTTGCAAGGTAACTCAAAAACAACGAAAAATCTTTGCACACTGCTCGTCCCTCCTCGAAAAACTTGATAAACACTTTGTAGCATAGAAGCAAACGATGCCCCTTACGGATGCATGGTAGATCAAAATTATATGTTGTAAAACATGTACCTTTCAATTATGGCTTATTTCCTTTAATTCTAGCCAATTATGAAGATGGATTGGATATTTTATCTATGATATTATAATAACCATTGTTATATATCAATTATTCATAATTATGTATGGGTGAAAGTGTTCGGGAGGATGCTGTGCCAGAGAATACATTTGCTCCGAACCTCCGCACTTCCACCTCCGCATCAAGTTCGCTTATAAAATTTTCTGCCGATTTAAGATGCTATGTACCATTGGTACACATGTGCGTGTTTGTACTAGTTTTCTTACAAATAAAGCGTTTATGTTCATTGAAAAACATAAAAAAGGCAACTCATGAACCGAAAATGTCGAAGCTCCTCTACAAGCAAACCTCCACACACCTTTTAATTTCTTAAAAAAAAATGTGGGCCACATAAATATTTGCTACAAGCAAAAATCTTGGCATCTTGTGTCTGCTGCATGGGTTACATCATAAGTGTCATGCTTTGATTATGTTTATTTATTTATTTTCAACACATGGTTGGACAAATTATTAAGTTATAAGAGTAAAAATTAATATCCTTAAAATTAAATGTTAAAATACAAAATTATAATTTAGTTATTTAAATATAATCCATTAACCCATTGTGCGGAAGTAGATATGTGTGACTTTAACTGTGTGGAATTTTGCTTGTGCAAAGGTTTCTGTTGGAGAGGTAAATCCCCTCTACGGATAGAGGCGATCCCTACTAGCCCAGAATGGGTCTAGCAACAATCGATCAATGCTACTGTGCAAGTTCCTAATTGCAATTAAAAGAGAGGCAAAGAACACCTACTTGGATTCCAACGCTATTGTTTGATGAAGAGATGCCGCTCTCGCTCCTTCGCTCTAGCCGGTCACGATCTTCCACGATCTCCGTGAATAGATACCTGCACACACGAAGAGACAGACAAACACAAGCGTGAAATCTAATAAAAGCAATTATACATCAGTCAGAAAGGATGTAATTCACATTAATCATCACAAGACAAATGAGAATGGAACCATAACAGTAGTCATCTATTATTCAATCAATAACAGAGAAAGGTACAACCAATGTTCTGACGCTGAGTCCTTCTCTTGAGGGTCCAGCCAGCAAGTCTCTTAAGCTTTCACCCTTGGAGGTAAGTTCTCCCAACACAAAAGCTCTCTCTCACACAAGCAATACTCACAACCTTCCTTAAGCTTCCTCTAGCAAAACCACACTTGTCACACCAACTACCTACTAGCAGCAGTAATTCAAGCACTATGAATTCCACACTATCCAAAAACTAGCTGCTCATGGTAATGGTGGAGGTTTAAGTAGAGAAGGAGTCTCCATGAATGGTGGGAGGACAAGCTTATCTTCAAGGAAGGTGGTTCCAAATGACGAACAAACATGCCATACAAGGGAGGGCGACACTCACAAGGCTAACAACCAGGCCTGGAACCATTTGGAAGGCTGGCTGTTGGAACAAATTCGCCCAAACTGGATCAGCGCGGGTGCAACACTGAACTGACGCGTTGACAGCGCATCACAATAACAGTGGAGGCTGTGTCAGCGCGGCTTGATACTTTCATAGGATGCGCTGGCGCACAAAATTCGACCAGCGCGGGAAACCCGTGTGCTTCCGCGTGGTCAGCGCACCAGTAACACTATAAGCCGCCCGTCAGCGCGGTTATTTTAATAACAGACGCGCTGATGCAGTAAACTTTGGAAAAGTGGGTCATTTGGCCAGTTTAGAGAGCATGAGCATGGTGCATTTGATTCCATGAGACATTAGGGAGACTGATAGGGAGACAGTGATAAATTACTGCGTAACAGATGCCCCCTAAAGCATGAGACCCGAGAGAGTGGGAGGGGTGAAATTCTTTACAAAACTGCTGAACTGGAACACCACCAAGAAGGACCTGCATGAATGTACAACTGATATCTCGATCACATGTAGTCTAGGCATGGGCGCAGCCATCCAAAAGACATACGAAGAAGGTCTGTGGTATGGACATAGCCACCCAGCTGAAAAGACCATAAAGATAAGAGGGTATGGTCGCAGCCATCCCAAAGACTCAGGTATGGGCGCAGCCATCCATCAATGAGTCATGCAATAACAATCCACAAAATCGCAGCCTGGTTCATAACAGACAAAAACCAGGGTCTTGCGCTCCATCCCAACCCGAACAAAGTACAAGTTCAAGCATGTGAATACATGAGCTGAAGTCGAACGTGCACGAACATCGTCTGATTACCACTCAATGATGAAAACTGTTAACAGACGCGAGAGGTACCACCGATAATGACAATGGTCCTCAAGGTACTTATAGGTACAATTCGCGTTGTGTGAATCAATGAGCTGGTGTCGAACACCTGCAGAATCATCCGATCGGAGGCCAATGATGAAAACCTCCCGTCGAACACGAAGAACCTGCCATTGAGGCATTCAGGCTCTAAGGCACCTGAAGGGAGTCTCTAGGTCACTTTCCTGGATAATGAATTGAAGTCGACAGGAAGTAACCTTGATCGAAGGTGGGCCATAGTGTTTCCCACATCATCGACACGAGACAAAAAAGGATAAAAGATTTTGTGTGAGAAATCAGAGGGAGGTGGTAATCTTGCAGAGGTCAACTTCTCTTGAACATATCGGCGGCACAATAGTGGATTTGGCAGTATCTGACATCAAGGGAGCAGAGGTCATGGTGACAATGGCAATGAGCAGATGAGAGGTCAAATAGGATAACCCGAACCCACGGAGGCTAGTGTAAAACAAGATGAGAAACGCCCACCCAGACACGAATGCATACGAGTGCCATGTTCAAGAGCGACATACTGCCGACACGACCATTATTGCAGTTTTATTTTCCCCACCATTTCTGGCAGGTACCCCGATTATTTTTGGATGACAAGCTTGATGGGGATAGCATATGCTTGGAGAGGTGTCATTTCGACAATGTCCGATGCCATTAAGTTTTAACGAGCCTGACAAAGGAGGAGCTCGGCGTCTTTTCCTATTTAGAGAGTCTGAAAAGACAACGGAAAAGGAGACTCCAGGGGGGGTCCTTTTTCGTAAAGTTGTGTCTCTCGAGCCCGAAAAAGTATAAAACAATGCCCAAAAGAACCGCCCGACCATTACGATCGAGGAGTACTTTTCGTAAATAGTAGCTTCGACCCGAAAAAGTAAAAAAGCGATCGAATGCACGTTGTTTTAGGGCCAATAACGAGTGCGAAACGACAAACACCCGGCAATCTTTTTAAGTTACACGGTCGGAAAAAGAGCTTAAAACGACCGCCTCTCATTCCCTTTAATGAGACGAAAGGAAGCTCGGCCATCTTTTCTTGATTCATGTCGGAAAAGAGCTTAAAGACGACATTTTTTTGGGACCAAGCGTACGAAGAATCGTTATGACCATGCTGGTTACTAGGACCTGCACAAGAACGCCACTCGCATAAATCCGTTCGATATGCATAAAAACATAGTAAAACATGCATAAAGGCATAATTCAGTGACATTAGTGCTAAATCCATGGTGAAAATACGACAAAAACCCACATTGATAAGAAATTATAGTGAATTATGAATTTTTTACCATAAATAGGGGGGTAAAAGTCATTTTTTACCATTGTTACCATTTTGAGTTGTGAAGAACGTGGAGGACCTGCAAGGTTGACGGAGTGATTTCCAGCCCGTACAGACACCATTCATCCGGCAGCTTGTTCCAGGTAGGTTCTCCTCTCCCTGCGTTTCATTTTGAGCCCTTTTTGAAGCAATTCCACGGTGGGATGTGGCCCTTCGGGCGGATTTTTTGAGCGTTGGTGCGCTCTCGGTCAGCGCGGGTTTCCCACTCGGGACCGCGCTGATCGATTTATATTTACACGTACCACCTCATGGGTCAGCGCGGAAAACGCATGTTCTTCCGCGCTGACCCAAGGAAAAAACAACGGAGCGCCATGATCAGCGCGACTGTTTTAAAAACAGTCGCGCTGGCGCCGTAAAAATTTATTTTTATGAAAATGAACGTTCAAATTTCAACGACTAGCACTCTAATGTTTTTTCATGGTCTTGCAGGGCAAAATGTCTTTTGTTTGGCAAGAGAGAGCTCACGATGATGAGGATATAGCCGCCTATGCACTTGCCGAATGCCGAAATGCAATGCGGGCATGCGGATTCTTGAAATTCTTCCTTACTCCGCGCCTGAGGGTGCAACCTGACTTGCTTGAGCTCTTAATTAGAGCTTGGAACCCAGTGGATGGCAAATTCATGATCTGTGGCCAGGACATTGAGTTTGATTCCATGGACATTTATTTCTTGACTGGATTATTGCGCCGGGGCTGAATGCCCATCCTGGAGGGGCAACGACCCAGCGGTGAGACTCTTGATGAGCTCATGGCTCGAGTGTGCCCACAGGCTGTGAAAACACGGAGCGGGAAAGTTGGTATCCCGACAGTGGCGGACATGCCTCTTCGTACCATACTCTTTCTAGTGACACGGGCAGCGGGTTCTTTGGCCAATCATGAGGCCTCAAAGACCCAACTACTACTAGCTCTGGAGTGCTTACAGCCCACCATTTTCAACTGGGCAGCAGCTGTGACCACTAGCATGAAGAGGCAACTGAACAACTGCCGACGCGGAGAGTCGAAGCAGTTTGCATATGGGTCGCTTCTACTTCCGCTCATGTTGGAGCGGGTGCCGGCCCTACAGCTACAGACCATGGCCGTGGATCCACCTAGAGGTCCTCGGGAGACGAGGGCCAGTCGATGGGCCCGCGTCATGCCACGTGGAGGTGGAGGCCGCCCAGTGTCTTGGGGAGTGTATTTCCGAGAGTGGCTGGATCGACAGGTTGTCATCGTGGAGGACTGGCCATATGCTGGCATGGACTTCCGTAATGATCCTGACATGCTACTACCCGCGGGCGAGCACTGGGACGATGGAGGTATGACATTTGATCTCTTTTCAATATTTTTGATGTTTTTGATTTTTCGTGTACATGTCTTGATAAATGTCACGGTGTGCAGATGTGGGACCCGTGAGACCCATTGGCCTAGCTCCTACGGCTCGGAGAGAGGGGCAAGGAGCTGGAGCCTTGGCCCTAGTTCCTCCAGGAGTTGATACGTCGGAGACTGTAGCTCGCAACCTTGAGGGTTTGCTGGAGGGGGTGCCAGATTACCAGGGAGTCGAGGAGGTCCCTATAGAGCATCAGATCCACACAGTGGGGGTGGCACCCAGGATGCACCGCCTTTTGAGGCGAGTGGCACGGGTAGCAGTATGCTATAGAGAGCATAACCCAAATCAGTAGTCACCTAGGTTTTACTTCCACTGATCTTTTGAGAGACATATGTCTCGGATGTACTGAGGACATCGGCTTTATTTTTTGGAAATATACACTTATTTTTGAGCGCCTCAGTGCGCCACACGATATATATGTATATACTGTTTTTGGATGGATTGTTTCACATGTGATGATGTTTTTATATGCTATGCAAATGTGATCTAATGTATCAGTTGCACAACACACGACCCATGTATTTTAATTTTTATGCAAGCTTAAAAGCACATATGCAGGCACACATGCAAACTATGCTTGGAAAAGACTTTGTTTACACATGCTTATTCCTAGATGGATCTTTTCTTCACGTGATGATGTGTTTTATATGCTATGCGACTGTTCGACACACGTGTGATCTGATGTATCTACTTGCATAACAAACGACCCATCGTGGAATGTATTTACGCACACGCATATATTTTATTTTTATGAAAGCTTGAAAAATGGATTTTATTTTTGATGCAAGCTTAAAAGCACGTATATACATGCAAACTATGCTTGATGGAAAAAGAAACGGGCATGCCCCCCAGCATCGTCTCAATTCGAGGTACATTCCCCCCAAGCTTCAGTCCATTGAAAATGGGTTGAAGGTTGACATAATGGTTATTGCGCTCGAATTGCACGAGCTCATGCTTCATTGTTTTAATGAGGTTGACACAGGTAAAAGAACTGTCCTCGGACACAAGTCGTTTCATTATTTTAACGAGGTTGATACATTAACAAAACTATCCTCGGGATTCTCTATTTCATTTTTTAGCGAGCTTGACACAAGATCAGGAACTATGCTCGGAACGCCCTGTTTCATTTTTTAGCGAGCTTGACACAAGATCAGGGACTATGCTCGGAACGCCTTGTTTCATTTTTTAGCGAGCTTGACACAAGATCAGGAACTATGCTCGGACCAGACTGCTTCATAATGAATAGGAAGTCGGTGCTTCCAAGAGCGTGATTCCTGATGGAAGGACCACATCTTGGAAATCAGGACCTAATGCCCCCAGGACACTATGCACAACGGTGTCATCACTGGATATAGGCACAGGGTAGGTGGCCACGTAGTTGATCTGCGGTGGGGCAGATACAACTGGTGGATAAAAACTAGGAGGGGGCGACAACTGCGCAGGAGGCATCGAGGGGCTAGCGAACGACAATTGATCGATAGTCACAATTCTTCCATCGTGTGGAAAGAAAACCACACGGAAAAGTGAAGAAATAAGTGCCCCCATGGCGTAAACATAGTCGCGACCAAGGAGAAGACTAAAGTCTAAAACACCTTGGGTAACCAAGACGTCTATATAGATGGTTTTTCCTCCCAAAGTAATGGGGAACTTCGGGAGAACTCCTAGAGATGGACAGGCTCCTCCGTCGAAGGCCAACAGATTCTGTGTGACCGGCCCGAGCTGCGGGGAACCTAAAGCTTGCCAAGTAGTGTACGGCATAAGACTGACCGACGCACCTTCATCCAGAAGAGTGCCAGGTACTGCCTTATCACAGGCAAGTACTGTAACCTGGAAGGGCACATGGGATGGAAGGCGACCGACGATCAGGCGATTCCAATCAAAGGAAGCGACCAGACTACTTGGTGGGGGAATCGTATGATTGCCCCCATGTGCTAAAGGGAACGAAGGAGAACCTTCGGGAGCAGCTGGGTTAGGAGAGTCATTTCGGGACTCCGGAGAATCTGAAGAGACGAGAAGAACATGGGCATGATTCTCTTCCGAAACAGAGTGAGCAAGCGGCGGACTCGAGTCGTCACTCTTTCCGACCAATGGTTGGTCTGGAACAGGCGGGACACTGCCGGGTTCGGGAAGAGGGGTCCGGACAAAAGAGGAAAGGGAACCAATCTTTTTGTCGGGAAGCAGATAATCTGCGACTGCAGTAAGACGTTGATATCCAACGGGAAGTTGGGGTGAGGGAGCTGAGAGACTTTCCCAGAGACTGGAGGCTTTATCCATGAGTGGACAAAGGTGAAGGGGGTGATTGCCTTCACAAAGTCTACAAGGGACTCGAATTTTCCCTTTGCCTTTACCATTCCCAACTGATGAGGTAGCATCGCCATGATCTTCAGTGGACGATGAAGGGTGGGCCGGATCATGAGACCAGACTTCTAATACCCGGGGAATGCCAGGACAATCACGAAGAAGATGGTCTTCCTTGCATAATCGACAAGGAAACTTAACCTTCCGCGGAGGAGCAGAAAGTGGCCCTACCTCAGGTGTACTGGAGGAGATAGCTGGACTTGAGGGGGGGACGGCGCGTGTAGGCTCTCCCTTAGGGGACTTCTTCTTCTTGGTCTTCTTCTTCTTCTTCTTAGCCACCTGGTTACTCGCATCGAGAGTTTCACCAGGCGAAGTACAAGAGGAAGACGTAGAAGTAGGCGTCGAAGGGGAGAGATCCACCTTAGGATCAACATGATGTTGTTCAGGTGGAGGGACTGATGGACTAACAGCCGATACGGTAGGGACCAAAGAGGTTGAAAACAACCAAACAGGCAACCCGATAGTTAACCCTGGTAGGGACAACGTCGCCATATATGGAGCACCAACATTCCCGAGAGGAGGGAATTGACCTGGATTCCCGTCAGGGGGGGAACCTGGGTTAGTGAACCCCGGAAAAGTTGCCATGACAAACCAGAAGAAGCCTACTCAAGCTAACAAAATCTAACCAGGTAATGTTATCGTGGCCGAATAAATTTTTAAGACACAGGAACTGAACTTGACCTTTTCATGTTTCAAGAGTCGAGAAAAGGACGAAAAGATGACTCTAGTCTCCTTCGAATGTTTAATGAGCACGAAGTGACAAGAAGCTCACTGGCACCTTTTCATTTAGGGAGTCCGAAAAGGATCAAAAGTGACTGCTCTGGAGATTCTAGGCAAAGGGTTTACCAAGCAATCCGTAAAACTGCTTATACACCTTGGCAAACGTACGAGAACCAAGGACTTTCCATACTGCAGTCAATCTTCCCGAATGCTGTGTTCGGTGCGTTACGGCTCGCAAGGCGGCAGACTCAGCTTCCTATGGATCAAGGATATAAGCCTAGTGGGGTCTCCCTATATACGTGACGGTACGTGGGAGCACAGTCCGTGTTAGACCACTATCGAGTCACAGAAGGAGGAATCACCCAACCGTAATGTGAAACAATAGTGACTATGTTTAAAGACGCCGGAACACGTCTCTAGCCTAGACCTCTACAATGTGAGCGTTAAGTTCCAATGCGTTTTTAGATTTATTCAATTTATTTTATGGTTGATCTTGAATTAAGTTTCGGTTTCAGGCCTTATCGTATGATCTCTCACAATTTCCTAGATGCAAACTACATGCCAAAGAATAGCATTTTGTTCGATGAATTCTAACTATGAGAAGGTTAAGAGATTTCAATCAAACAAAATGAACTCAAACAATCAAACAAACTAATGCAGCTAATGACAAAGAAATGAAATTTTTTCGTTTTAAGAACACAAATCAATGGAATGCTCTTCTTTTCATTAACTATTGAATGCAAAAGATGCTAGTTTGATTTCTCTTTCAATGGCACTATGCACTTTAAAACGAATTTTGAGAGACAGCAACACTGAGCAAAAAGAAGTAAAATCACTCAATGAAAAGCACAACAAGCGTGAAAAGAGCTGATTGAACCCTAGCAACTGTGATCTGTGCCTGGGTAGTGAAACAATCGAAGGATTGGTCCGACAACAATCACCTCAAGCAAACAAGCAAAGAAAGCAAAAAGAGGAAGGTTTCCGCAATAGCAAAGGCAAGCAGCAACGAACTTTTGTGAACAAGTGAACAAGTGAGCAAAACAAGGTCAATCCAGTGAAAACGGGATGATGGCACTAGGTCACGGGACACAAAAATGAAATTCGTCCAACAAGACTTCGCAAGCAAGTGTGTAACAGTTCAAGCAATGAATATCAAATCATAAACCAAGTAGAAAAAGCTGGAGATAGTGAAACCAACAGGCTCAGGAGATAAAATTGAAACAAATTCAATTTTACAGGATCAGCGCGGGTAGCGCTCAGCAACTGTGCGCTGACAAAAGGTCACGCGTAGCAACTTGGCGCTGTCAGCGCGGAAGGACACGGATTAAGCGCGCTGGTTCGATTTCAGAACCGTCGCGACTGTTTTACGTACAAGCGCGATGACAACAGGTTTAAAGAAACAGCTATGCGCTGTCAGCGCAACTGTTTTGATATAAACCGTGCTGAGTTTAAAAAAGAGGCAAAATCAAGCCAAAAACTCCCAAACCAAGGCCAGAACTCTTTAAACAATTAAGACACTTCCCAGATTAAACCAAGAGGGTTGAAAGCAGAGAACTAATCCCCAATTTCAAAAAGAGAGAACAATCAAACTCAAACACAAAGATGGACAAAAGAGACAAAAGGCCAGCTCCCCAGTGGAGTCGCCAAATTGTTGGAGAGGTAAATCCCCTCTACGGATAGAGGCGATCCCTACTAGCCCAGAATGGGTCTAGCAACAATCGATCAATGCTACTGTGCAAGTTCCTAATTGCAATTAAAAGAGAGGCAAAGAACACCTACTTGGATTCCAACGCTATTGTTTGATGAAGAGATGCCGCTCTCGCTCCTTCGCTCTAGCCAGTCACGATCTTCCACGATCTCCGTGAATAGATACCTGCACACACGAAGAGACAAACAAACACAAGCGTGAAATCTAATAAAAGCAATTATACATCAGTCAGAAAGGATGTAATTCACATTAATCATCACAAGACAAATGAGAATGGAACCATAACAGTAGTCATCTATTATTAAATCAATAACAGAGAAAGGTACAACCAATGTTCTGACGCTGAGTCCTTCTCTTGAGGGTCCAGCCAGCAAGTCTCTTAAGCATTCACCCTTGGAGGTAAGTTCTCCCAACACAAAAGCTCTCTCTCACACAAGCAATACTCACAACCTTCCTTAAGCTTCCTCTAGCAAAACCACACTTGTCACACCAACTACCTACTAGCAGCAGCAATCCAAGCACTATGAATTCCACACTATCCAAAAACTAGCTGCTCATGGTAATGGTGGAGGTTTAAGTAGAGAAGGAGTCTCCATGAATGGTGGGAGGACAAGCTTATCTTCAAGGAAGGTGGTTCCAAATGACGAACAAACATGCCATAGAAGGGAGGGCGACACTCACAAGGCTAACAACCAGGCCTGGAACCATCTGGAAGGCTGGCTGTTGGAACAAATTCGCCCAAACTGGATTAGCGCGGGTGCAACACTGAACTGACGCGCTGACAGCGCATCATAATAACAGTGGAGGCTGTGTCAGCACGGCTTGATACTTTCATAGGATGCGCTGGCGCGCAAAATTCGACTAGCGCGGGAAACCCGTGTGCTTCCGTGCTGGTCAGCGCACCAGTAACACTATAAGTCGCCCGTCAGCGCGGTTATTTTTATAACAGACGCGCTGATGCAGTAAACTTTGGAAAAGTGGGTCATTTGGCCAGTTTAGAGAGCATGAGCATGGTGCATTTGATTCCATGAGACATTAGGGAGACTGACAGGGAGACAGTGATAAATTACTGAGTAACAGTTTCCTCCACATAAGGTGGGCCACACACAGCATCTTCTAGAAACAAAATTCTTGGCATCTGGTATCTACCACACAATTTACATCAAAAGTGTTAACAATCAATGTTCAAATGGTTAAACAAAAAATAACAAGCCAAGTATATTTACAAATAGAAACCATAAAAAAAGGTGGGCCACATAAAGCATATGCTACAAGCAAAAATCCTAGTATCTGGAATCTGTCGTATGGGTTGCATCAAAAGTGTTAACGATGAATGCTCAAATATACCTCAAGACAAAAATCTAATAAGATCTATATCAAGGTTAGAAATATGCTTGGTTACCTTTAAATAAAAGTCAAATAACTAACTTTAAATCAAAATATCTTAACCATTAATGCCTAAGATTAAATAATTAACTCTGAAATAAAATAGCCTAACCCTTAACCATAACGCATCCCTGATATGCTAAACAAGATCTAAAATAGATTGAAAACTAACCCCGGTCTCGAACCGTCTGTTATAAGCTAAGCAAATATTCCATCTAAAAGCTGAAACATGCTTGAGGAATTGTCGAGCAATCCTCTTGATCACTATCTCACATAGTTCTCTGACACACTTTCCTTCCGCATAATACTGATTTTTAAACAACATAAAACACTTAATATCAGTCACTCCATATAATGTATCATGTGTTTTCATATTTATTTAATTTCCTACGTTTCTGTGATTCAACGTGGATATGTGTACATGATTTTTCTTGTCTAACCTGTCACACACAAAATATTTATACGTGGTCATTATACACAAACGAGAAATATAGATCTAGACAACATTGAGAATGTTGCTGATTAAGTAAATAATTTGAAGTATAGAACATAAATGGCTAGCAAATTGCTTTTTGCACAATGCATTTAGAAAATGCAAGTATTGTTCGAGTTTCTGTTTCTTTACATAAGCTTTAATCTCCAAAGGGAAATCTTGAACATAAAACAATATAGTATAATGTTTCTTGAATTTTGAAATGTTGTTCAATCCCTATTGGAAACTGACCACATGTTTTACAACACATCATATATATGAAAGACAACCAACTCTTCAATTATTATGAAATGAAAGAGGAATAGTTGCAATGCAACATAGTCCTTGCCTCTATCTCTAATTAAAGGGGGTCCGAATTTCCGTCTTCGCACATGCTTCCTCCAGACAAATTTCCTTGCACAACCACCTGTGCATAACTTCCTCCATATTTCTACATCCACACATGCTTCCTCTGCACAACTTCATACAACTACCTATGCACTAATCTAGACTAGATAACAATGAGGATGATTAAATTGTGATTCACAAATAACGTTGGTTGTTTTTTTTCAATTCAATTGTCATTATTATATAAATTATTGTAATTCCTTCATATTCAAATACAAATTGCGCCAAATTGTTTACTGTCACTTCCCCTGGATGTACGATTTCAATATTGCATCGAAATCATTCAGACAATTAAAAATCTAGATAATAGTGTATCTAGATAATGATCAAGATGATTAAAAATCTAGATAACAATCTATCTAGGGATGTGTTGTAAATCTGCGATTCTGTTGCTTTTCCTACTAACGTATCGGTTTGACGTTATGCATTCTCGACACTCCATTTATCTTTTTTGCTTATGCTAGACTATGCAAATGCAAAAACAAACATAATGCATCAGATTGCTTACTATCACTTGCACATGTCTGTTCTCATGGACATACTCAATAACATAATAGTGGGGAGCAACATTGTTTATAGGTGTCGACATGAACAAAATATTTTTTGTAAATTTTGTGATATATATATATATATATATATATATATATATATATATATATATATATATATATATATATATATATATATATATATATATATATATTTATTTATATTTATTATTTTTTTATGAGTGCAAACGTGCATGAATGATGCGAAATGTCTATGATTGTGTGGAGTGCAGAGGTATGAACAATGAAAGTTTGAAAGCTTTCTCCACACAATGGATTTCCTCTACAGTTCTGAATGTTTGCCTATTTACACAAGGATAACTGTAAACAAAGATTTCACTGTGTAGGGAACACAACATTTAATCAATTGGTTAGAAAAGTCATTGGTGCAGAAGAAGTAGATTCTGCCAGAGTGCAGAAACCGCACTCGGTCTACAAGAGGTGTCCATTAGCATTTATGCTTAGGCAAAAATTTTCCTACATATAGATTTCAGTGTGAAGAGAGGTTTTGTTGGGGACACAAAAGGCTTAATAAACATTAAATAATTAGTAGTAATATTTTATTTTCAATAATCAACATTAATTTATTGCAATAAAGACTTTAATAAACATTAAATAAGAAACATGACTATTTTGTTTTAAATAACATAGAAATTATTCATTATTAATAATGTTCAATTTCGTAAAACTTAATTCCAATATGTGCTGATAGATCATTGACCAAATTGTTCATTTTGTCGATTATAATGTTATGTTCTGAGAATATGGGCATATAATATCACCATTAATAACAAGTGCACCATTTTTTATGCATTGGCAGTGCATCATTTTCCCATATTTCTAGCACAAAACATTATGATTGAGTAGGGCCTCCTAACAATTGTAGGGCTTATCTTCAAGGCATCTAGGTGTGATTGGATCATAGTACATCAAAAAACAATATAATATTTTCTTCATTGTTGCTCTTCCTTTAACTTTTCTCTAAATTAATAGCATGGCCTTACCTATTCCTAGTGTGATTGTTGCACTACTTTCCTTGTTGTAATTGCACATTGTTCTATTATGCGAATTTTATGTAAGACAACAAAAGATAGAGCAATACTCCAAGCTATTAAACACAATTTACAAAGAGAAAACACTACATGATCCGTAGGTAACCTTTTTTGTTGTTGTTGTTAGCATGTGATTCAGGAATAATGCCTGTTGTTTTCTTTTAATTCAATTGTGATTATTATAACACTTATGGTAATTCATTTGTATTTAGACATAGATTAAGTTAGATTACTTACTGTCACTTTCGCTAGCTGTGTGTTGTCAATATTGCATCGAAGGCGTTGCAACGATTAGAAATCTAAGCTAGATAACAATATTTCTAGATAATGATAAGGACGATTAAATTATAATTCATGAATAACATCAACTATTTTGAATTTCAATTCAATTGTCATTATTATTGAAATTATGATAATTCCTTTGATTGAGATACAAATTGCATTAAATTTCTTACTATCTCTTCCCTTGGTTGTACACTGTCAATATTGCATCGAATGCATTGTGGCAATTAAAAATCTAGATAACAATATATCTAGATAACGATCAGGACGATGAAAATTCTAGATAACAATTTTCCTAGATAACAATATATCTAAATATGTGCAACGATAGAGCTAGAATGAGTTTTTCCCCTTTTGAATCACTCGGGTTTTTTCCTCGTTGAGCTATGGTTTATCTATTTAGTGATATAGTAGCCTTACAACAGCTATATGGAAAAGTAATTGCATAGAGCTATGAAACTACACAAAATAGAGGATCTGTGTAGGATGCCGAAGCATAGATGAACACACTTTCGACTTTTAATTGTGTCTAAATGGAATATCTAAATATCGTATGAAAAACACCAAATTTTAAACATAAGTCAACGAAAGCTATTATAGATTATAGATGCCATTCAATCTCAATTGAAAATCAAGATGTATTTTGCATTATGTCATAAATTTGGAAAACATCCAATGCTCAAACGACAATGGCTTTTAATATTTTCAAAGTGAAAGTTCTTTTCACAAGCATTAGCTAATAACTGTATGGAGACGTAGCTCCTTTACACTCTAGGAAAAATGTTTCTTTGGTTATTTTTTAAACTCTTTCTCATTTAGAAATTTTATAAGTATATTTATACGGAATAACAATTGCACATAACTAATTAATTGATGAAATATTACACTCTCAACTAATATAGAGTTGAGATTTTTTTTCATTATTCGTAATGAAGAATATGCCAAAGACGAAGTATGTTGAGGAGAACATAGGTGCAGAAGTGACAGTAAGAAATCTGGCGTAATAATTTTTTTTTTCATTTGCACAGTATAACATAAGCAAAAAAGATAATTAGAGTGTCGAGAATGTAGAATGACAAACCGATACGTTAGTAGGAAAAGCAATAGAATGATAGATTTATGACACGTCCATATATAGATCGTTATCTAGATACATTGTTAACTAAATTTTTAATCGTTATCTAGATTTTTGATCACCCCAATGCCTTTAGTGCGATATTGAAAACGTACAACAAGGGGGAGTGACAATAAGAAATTGAACGCAATCCATATCCGAATACGAAGGAACTATTATAATTGCTGTAATAATGAGAATTGAATTGAAATAAAACAACTAATGTTATTCCCAAATCATAGTTTAATCATCATCATATTTATCTAGATATACTGTTATCTATCCTAGATTTTTAATTATTTCAATGCCTCTGATGCAATATTGATAATGCACAACCAATGTAAGTGATAGTAAGAAATCTAACATAATCCATATCTAAATAGGAAAGAATTACAATAATTTCTATAATATTTACAATTGAATTGAAATAAAATAATTGACGTCATTCCCGAATCACATTTTGACATAAAAAAATACGTTGTCTATGGATTGTGTAGCGTTTTTCTCTTTGCGAGTTGTGTTTAAGAGATTGGAGTATTGTTCGAGAATCTGATTCCTTACATAAAATCAACATAATAGAACAATCCACAATTGCAACAAGGAAAGTAGCGCAACAATTGCACCGGGAATAGATAAAACCATGCTATTAATTCAGAGAAAAGTTAAAGGAATAACTACAATGAAGAGGAGATTATATTGTTTACGAATTTGCTATGATCCAATCGCACAAGATGCTTCGAAGAGATGCCTTACGAGTACCAGGAGGCCCTACTCGATCATAATGTTCTTTGTTGGCAATATGGGTAAATGATGCACTGCTAATGCACCAGATATGATGGACTTGTTATGAATGGTGATATCATATGCTCATATTTTCAGCACATAACATTATAATCGACAAAATGAAAAATTTGATCAATTATCCATCAAGTTCACGTAGTGGAAGTAAGTTTTACCAAATTGAACTTTATTAATGATGAATAGTTTATGTTATTTTTTTTTGTTAAGCTTGGTAGATCATTCTTTTTAATTATAAAATAAGTAAGCAAGTTACAACCATATAGATCCTGGTTAGGTGGTCTCAACTTGCCGATGGATGCCATTGTAACGGGGACAAATATTTCGCACTGGAGCTTGGCAGCTCAGTCGGCATGAACATGCATGGAAAATGTTTCTCTATATGGTCTAGGCGACCATCATATTTCTGTAATTGAAATTGTGGTGTTTGAAAGTCCTGTTTGTAATTTAGAAAGTCCTGGACAACAATCTTCCATATTTGTTCCATGGCCTTTCCCAAGAGGCATTTCATAAGACAACATAGATATAAGGTCTACTTGTATTATGTCTCTCAGCCTCTGGTGTGTCTCAGATCAGGAACCAGTAGCTTCCAATCCTCTATGTTATGTACCTAGGGGGGGTAATATGGGGTACCAAGGGAGGTACCCAAGGTAATAATGTAATAATGGGATGGGCCATAGTAATAAATAAGGTGGTTAACCCATGTCATGTAAGGGACCACAAGTAGTTAATGATAATGTAATGGGCCCATGGTATTAGTTGATGGTATGAGGAAACCATGGTAATGATGCATGGTATTGTATGTATGAGGCCTATATAAAGGCTAGAGACTCCACATATGAAGATGAAGAGAAGTATTATTGTATGAACAGGCATATGGCTTGTGGAGTGTTCTCCTTCCTTAAGGAGTGAATGTATGGTGATGCCCTACCTTAAGGGTTGTGACAATAAAGAGAATCATTTCTATCTATTTCAATCTTATTGTTCTTGGGTTATTTCTATTATCATAATATTCTTGGATCATAGCTACAACAATTGGTATCAGAGCTATTTCATATCAGATCTATAATATTTCTGGGTTAGATCTACAACAATTGGTATCAGAGCACTTTCTTGGGCAAACCGTGGAGAATTTTTTTTTTTTTTTTTTTGCAGGATTTTTGGGGTGGCGAATTTGCAGATCAGATCTGTACGTTTTGGTGCCAGATCTGTAGAATCTAATTGCAGATCTGTATTCCTTGTGAAAAAATACCCAAATTCAAAAAAAAAAATTCAGTTGAATCGGAGTCCGGGTGAAGGAGATATCGCTGATTTAAAAATCAGTGGGGTTGTAGACAATTTTCAGGGCAGCGAGTTTTGCGGCGTAGATCTAGACGTCCTGGTACAAGATCTGCAAAATCTAATTGCAGATCTGGATTCTTTGGGAAAAAATACCCAATTTCAAAAAAAAAAATCAGTCGAATCGGAGTCCGGATGAGGGAGATATCGCTGATTTAAAATCAGCTCTTTTTGCAGAAATTTTGGGTGACGCCGGGAGAGTAGCAGCGCAGATCTGAAATTCTAGTGTCTGAATTAGGATTTCTATCACATGGGCAGATGCAGAATGATTGTTCCATTTCCAAAAACAGGTTATAATAGAGATTCTGAGCAATATTGACGAAACTGTAACATTTTCAAATTTTCGCCAAGTAACTGAATCTTTTCCCAAACCATTCATGGCTTCTAGCAAGGTTCTATACTTTACAGGAAAAGATGATGGTCCTACTATTGAAGAATACATAAAACACCAGAAGTGGGCATGGGAAAAAAATTGGAGGAATTCATGGTGGTATTGTTTCAAATATGAGGCTCACAAATGGTATCTCTCACTTGATTACAAACAGTTGACCAAACTCTCAGATGCAGAATTTGAAAAAGTAGTTTTAGACAAATGGTCTCGTGCTAGAAAAAAGGAGAATGAGCCACGTAAAGGGTTATTTCCTACTGGTATATCTTTATTGCAGGTTCATGGATTGATTCAGAAAGAGAACATCATTGTTTCTATCAATCCTAGTTGTAAACATAATTTTATCAGTGTTAATTTGGCAAAAAAATTGCAAGTGCCAGCAAAACAAATTGCACATACACAGGATGATGATAAGGATGTTCAAATCTATAAGGATTTGAAGCTTTCTATGGATAAGTATGTGTTTCATGGTGATTTTTATGCTTCAGAGATGGATAATATCGATGTTGTTTTGGGATATCCTTGGATGGAATCTGTGGGTACTATCAATATTAATGTGCAGAAGAAATTCCTGAAGCTATGGTATAAAAAGAAGAAAATTACATTACATGATATTTCCATCCATAAACAGGTAGAGTCTGTTAGCGCTTGAGATTTCACCCTAGGCTGAGGAAGGTAAACCTTCAAGGCAACATCAAACCATTTCACCTCGTAGCTAGCCCTACGCGGTATGAGAAGGCTCTCTCCGGTCAATCTCAGTAAAATATTCAATGGACAGAGATGACCAATACAGTGACACTGATATTAGGCTAGTAAACTGATTAAATGGTTGATTTGGGGGTTTTTGGGGTTTTTTGGTGGCAATTGGAGGGAGTGCAATTCAGGGTGCAGGGATTGAGCTCAGTTTTTGCAGGTGGGTCTTTGGGGCAAGGTAGGAGTTTGTGCTGATGCCTTTAGCTGAGATGGATGATCAAGGAAGAAAAATGAGAAGCTAAAGAGGGCAAACAATGACTTTGAATCCTCTCTAGACAGTGGAAAACATAAACATTAAACAAATTTGAAAGCTGAGCATGGCAAGCATGAATTCAAACTTTATCACTTCATTTGTTTAATAAGCTGCAGTAAAGAAAGAGATGGAACACATAAACATACTTACAATTACAATAAGAGAACACACCATCAACACAAGAGTCCACAAGAATCCCAATGATGTCTGCAAAACCCTGGTCTTCCTTTTCCTCAAATTGCAGAGATACAAGTAAAATATACAATAGGAGCTTCTCCCTCAAGAGTCCAACCATGAAAATGAGCAAGAGAAGGCATAATATAGATGATCTAACTCCTTTCCCCACCTCTAGGGGTCGAGCTCAGCTTCCTAGGAGCTGTTTCAACTAATTCTAAACTGAGCACTAAATAATAGGCAGTCAAAACAACTTGCCTCTAAAACTTAGGAAACCTATCCATGCATTAAATATTCACTATTTACATCAAAGAAACTTCTAGAAGTGTCAAAGGAGAGTAAATGTATCCAAGTGCTATGAAAATTACACAAAAATCCATCATTTACATGCCTCAAAAGTCAACCAAAGTAAAAACAGTGTTTTGCTGGCCGAACTGGTCAAAACAGTGAAATTTCCCTGAGTGGTCGCGCCCCTCACTTTGACTGGTCGCGCGCATTGACAGCTCTGTTTGAGGGCCTTCCCAGTGTCCAAATCAGGTACAAGATAGCTCGTTGGAAAGGTCTGCGAGTCTATTTTCCAACCCCACCTGAATTTTTGAATTTGGAGTTAATTTGACCCCTCAAAAGTCATTTCTCCCAAGACAGCTTTCTGCAACTCAAAATAGGGGCAGAAAGTCAAAATTGCATGTATTTTGAGCTTTTGGAAGCCCAAATCTCCATAAAATCTGAAACCCATCCATAGGCAAGTGTATTTTTGCATGACAATTCCAAAAATGCAAAGTTTTCCCCGTTCTGAGTTGCCCCCATGACTGGTTGCGCGCGGGGTGAGACCAGTCAAATGGCCAAAACCTGTAAAATTCCCAAAAATGCCAAAACTGCCTCAAAACTCTCAAAATTTCTTGGGCTCCTCTCTTTTATGATGACCACCTTTGCCTCCCCTACGAGGCCTCCGCTGTACCTCAACCTCTGTGGAAGAAGACCGGTCATCACCTTGCTCATAGGTTTCAGTGGTTGACATGGTGCTTTTGAGCAAAGGGGAAAAAATCATAAGGGAAATGTTAGGGGAGGGATTTTTAATAAGGAATGGGAAAATATGTAAAAACAAGGATTTTTAAGGGATAATTCACAAAATGTCAAACATATCATCTCATCTTCCATCATTAGGAAATCATTTGCAAAGAAATACTTTATTAGGGAAAATACGTATGATAGTCATCAAGGGAAAGGACATGCATTTGCAACAGGAGTATAGGACAGCATAGATAGCTTGCTCCTTTGAGTTTTTTGTTTTTTCAATGTACATCATAAGGTAAACAGTGTTTTTCAAAGGATTTTATGTACATTTAGTCATAGGGGAACAAGGCTTCTTTTACATCTTGTCATAAGGGAAAAGGGATCTTAATTGAACAGGATTTTAGGGAAGGGGTAGAGAGGAAAACAGGGCTTGGTTTTGGGGAGACACAACAATATTCTTTTGCAAACAATATTTACAGCAATATGTCCATTTTATACATATACACAGCTGCATTTTTCTTGTTTGTGCTATGGATATGCAACAATAGTGTGTCTTCTATTTTCCAATGACTATGCCCAGCAGTATCTTTTTTTATTTGGTCATTTTGCTATATTATTGCTCTTTTCTCTTTTTACATAACATTTTTATCCTTGCTGTTGTTCATTTATTTTCCTTGCCGTGTGGAGGGTATTAGGGTTTGGGTAGAATACATAAAAGGGCATTAGGGTTTTGTAAAGGGATTTGGGGGAGAGATAGGGTTTTAGGAATTTGGGATGAGAGATTTAGTATTTATTGCAATTGAGATAAGATATATATGACATTTGTGAATTTAATAAGAAACAAGGAGGGAATAAATAGGGATTTAAAGCCTTGAAAAAACATCAACCCTAGCATAATGCCTACATGAACAAGCAATCACCCAAATCCATTTCTCCTTACATTTCTTGGTGATAAACATATATATGCAAGCCCATCATTTCATGTTCCAAGCATTCAAACGCACTAGAAGACCCTACCTCGATCAGTTGAGCAAGCAAGAGGGCGATTTAGTCGATTTGGAGTGGTTCTGTAGAAGACAGCTTGAGTGGTCGCGCCCCTGCTCTGAGTGGTCGCGCCCTGCCTGAGTGGTCGCGCCCTTTAGAAAAATACACTGCAGAGGGGTCGCTGAGTGGTCGCGCCCCACCCAACTGGTCGCGCACTGAGCCTGAGTGGTCGCGCCCCTGAGAATGACTCCAACTTTCTACAAATCGCCTCTTTTGAATGATTTACTATGCAATCTCAAAAACTGAATTGATTCAAAACAAAATGGTAGAGAGTCACCCTGAATCATTAAATCATGTGTGTCCACTTCCAAGTCTTCAGCTGCAACTGGACAATCAATGGCTTTCGGAGGTTGCAAATCTGAATATGAGAAGTCTTGAACCAGGTTTTCATCGCGCTCAAGAGGATCCAATTCAAGACTAGTCAACAACGGATTTGTGATTGCATGGAAGTTGTCTCTGATGAACTGACATGAATCAAAACAAAAAGGCAAAGATCCTTCACTTACTTCAAAATTTGCTGCACTTTCCTCGTCACTGTCATAGCTGATATATGATGGCTGATCATTGTATTCGAGCTGCTGAAAATGAACTTCTTCCTCCCACAAACGAGCTGCTGATTTGTCTGCAAGATTAGCTTCTGTTTGGAGAACATAATCATCATCATACTGATCAAACTGAGGCAAATCAACGGTATAAAACATATCATCAAGCATGCAGGTCATATCAACAGATCTCTCTTCTCCAAGGTGATCTACAAAACAATCACTATGAGTGCTATGACAACTAAGATGGGAAACAAAATGTTTTGGATCAGCAACTTGTTCTTCTTCAATCAGCGAGCCATGAACATCATAATCATTCCTTGCGGTGATCTTGTCCATCATCTCTTCTACTGCACTTACCAAAACGTCAAGCTTTACCTCTAGAGATTCGGCCGGATCTATGTTTTTCATCTCTTCTTCCTTCATCCTTGCCCTTCGGATCAACAAATGAGCCTCTACACTTACTGCACTGTTCTGCATCTCGTGAAGTGTTGCAATATCCCTTTCTCTTAGCTGAAACTCCATCTCCGGATCAAAGGCACCCAGATAGTGCAAGAGAGCAGATCTAGGAGTAGGCCTTATATCAACTGGCATCGAATAATAAACTTGATTAAATCTGGCCGAAAACTGTTGTACTGTCTCACCTGGCAATCTTTTCAGCTGGTTGTACTCTTCTACAATCAAGAAAAGGTTCTGCCCGATCATCCACCTATCGAGAAAAACTTTGACGAACTGCTGGAAATCTGAGATGCTTGCATCAGGCAGGGTTTTGAACCAACTCTTAACTTCAGCTTGCAAAGAAAGAGCAAAAAGCCTCATACTAACATCTTCTTCATCAACTTCAAAAAGATCTAGAAATAACTCAAAATTCTGCACATGTTGCTCAGCGTTGACATTCTTACATTCACCATCAAACCTCGGTAAGTATAGATCATAGCTTTTGGGGAAAGCATGAAGAACCGAAGGTAAAACAAGAGGTTTATACCGATCTGGAATTTTACAAGGTGTAGGGTTATGTACATCAGGTATAGGATCAGTCTTGGTCTCTTGGGGCTCATCAATTTGAATATGGCCATCACAAAATTTAGAAGAAAGGTCTTGATCAAGCTCAAAGGTATGCAAATCTTTGGTATTCACAATCTTCGAAGGAAAAGAATTAACTGTAAGTCGAGGATCTCTTCTCAAGCATAGTACACTTTGCAAAGCCTTCTTTACATTCTTGGGAAAAGAGAAGAAATAATTTATGACAAAGAACAAAATGCCTTGGATAAATTTCCAACTTGAATACCTGATCTGTCCATGTTGTCCTTTCATGTTTCTGCTGGTCGGGATCATCCTCCAGTGGAGTCTTTGGATCTGATCTTGAAACTGATGTAGAGTCGCCAAGTGAATGATTTCAGCCTGTCAAGTGTCTGATCGTTGTTCACCATCAACAATCAGATCTGAACTTGATACATGTACTAGGGTAAAGTGTCAATGAAGCGCTACGTTCACAAGCTCACGGAGATTGACTGAAGCAGCGTTTATCTACTAACGCTGATGTAAAAAAAGAGCATTTTCGAAGGCTCCCTGGCATAACTTCAGGCTCCGTCTAAGATTATGAAACAAAACGTCAATGAGCAAAGAATTAGTTGTTCTCCCCAGTATGGTCGCCACTATGTTAGCGCTTGAGATTTCACCCTAGGCTGAGGAAGGTAAACCTTCAAGGCAACATCAAACCATTTCACCTCGTAGCTAGCCCTACGGGGTATGAGAAGGCTCTCTCCGGTCAATCTCAGTAAAATATTCAATGGACAGAGATGACCAATACAGTGACACTGATATTAGGCTAGTAAACTGATTAAATGGTTGATTTGGGGGTTTTTGGGGTTTTTTGGTGGCAATTGGAGGGAGTGCAATTCAGGGTGCGAGGATTGAGCTCAGTTTTTGCAGGTGGGTCTTTGGGGCAAGGTAGGAGTTTGTGCTGATGCCTTTAGCTGAGATGGATGATCAAGGAAGAAAAATGAGAAGCTAAAGAGGGCAAACAATGACTTTGAATCCTCTCTAGACAGTGGAAAACATAAACATTAAACAAATTTGAAAGCTGAGCATGGCAAGCATGAATTCAAACTTTATCACTTCATTTGTTTAATAAGCTGCAGTAAAGAAAGAGATGGAACACATAAACACACTTATAATTACAATAAGAGAACACACCATCAACACAAGAGTCCACAAGAATCCCAATGATGTCTGCAAAACCCTGGTCTTCCTTTTCCTCAAATTGCAGAGATACAAGTAAAATATACAATAGGAGCTTCTCCCTCAAGAGTCCAACCATGAAAATGAGCAAGAGAAGGCATAATATAGATGATCTAACTCCTTTCCCCACCTCTAGGGGTCGAACTCAGCTTCCTAGGAGCTGTTTCAACTAATTCTAAACTGAGCACTAGATAATAGGCAGTCAAAACAACTTGCCTCTAAAACTTAGGAAACCTATCCATGCATTAAATATTCACTATTTACATCAAAGAAACTTCTAGAAGTGTCAAAGGAGAGTAAATGTATCCAAGTGCTATGAAAATTACACAAAAATACATCATTTACATGCCTCAAAAGTCAACCAAAGTAAAAACAGTGTTTTGCTGGCCGAACTGGTCAAAACAGTGAAATTTCCCTGAGTGGTCGCGCCCCTCACTTTGACTGGTCATGCGCATTGACAGCTCTGTTTGAGGGCCTTCCCGGTGTCCAAATCAGGTACAAGATAGCTCGTTGGAAAGGTATGCGAGTCTACTTTCCAACCCCACCTGAATTTTTGCATTTGGAGTTGATTTGACCCCTCAAAAGTCATTTATCCCAAGACAGCTTTCTGCAACTCAAAATAGGGGCAGAAAGTCAAAATTGCATGTATTTTGAGCTTTTGGAAGCCCAAATCTCCATAAAATATGAAACCCATCCATAGGCAAGTGTATTTTTGCATGAAAATTCCAAAAATGCAAAGTTTTCCCCGTTCTGAGTTGCCCCCATGACTGGTTGCGCGCGGGGTGAGACCAGTCAAATGGCCAAAACCTGTAAAATTCCCAAAAATGCCAAAACTGCCTCAAAACTCTCAAAATTTCTTGGGCTCCTCTCTTTTATGATGACCACCTTTGCCTCCCCTACGAGGCCTCCGCTGTACCTCAACCTCTGTGGAAGAAGACCGGTCATCACCTTGCTCATAGGTTTCAGTGGTTGACATGGTGCTTTTGAGCAAAGTGGCGAAAATAGATAGAGTAAACTGCTGCCCTTGCCTGCAAAAATGCTGAGAAGTATGCTGTTTTCAAGGGGAAAAAATCATAAGGGAAATGTTAGGGGAGGGATTTTTAATAAGGAATGGGAAAATATGTAAAAACAGGGATTTTTAAGGGATAATTCACAAAATGTCAAACATATCATCTCATCTTCCATCATTAGGAAATCATTTGCAAAGAAATACTTTATTAGGGAAAATACGTATGATAGTCATCAAGGGAAAGGACATGCATTTGCAACAGGAGTATAGGACAGCATAGATAGCTTGCTCCTTTGAGTTTTTTGTTTTTTCAATGTACATCATAAGGTAAACAGTGTTTTTCAAAGGATTTTATGTACATTTAGTCATAGGGGAACAAGGCTTCTTTTACATCTTGTCATAAGGGAAAAGGGATCTTAATTGAATAGGATTTTAGGGAAGGGGTAGAGAGGAAAACAGGGCTTGGTTTTGGGGAGACACAACAATATTCTTTTGCAAACAATATTTACAGCAATATGTCCATTTTATACATATACACAGCTGCATTTTTCTTGTTTTTGCTATGGATATGCAACAGCAGTGTGTCTTCTATTTTCCAATGACTATGCCCAGCAATATCTTTTTTTATTTGGTCATTTTGCTATATTATTGCTCTTTTCTCTTTTTACATAACATTTTTATCCTTGCTGTTGTTCATTTATTTTCCTTGCCGTGTGGAGGGTATTAGGGTTTGGGTAGAATACATAAAAGGGCATTAGGGTTTTGTAAAGGGATTTGGGGGAGAGATAGGGTTTTAGGAATTTGGGATGAGAGATTTAGTATTTATTGCAATTGAGATAAGATATATATGACATTTGTGAATTTAATAAGAAACAAGGAGGGAATAAATAGGGATTTAAAGCCTTGAAAAAACATCAACCCTAGCATAATGCCTACATGAACATGCAATCACCCAAATCCATTTCTCCTTACATTTCTTGGTGATAAACATATATATGCAAGCCCATCATTTCATGTTCCAAGCATTCAAACGCACTAGAAGACCCTACCTCGATCAGTTGAGCAAGCAAGAGGGCGATTTAGTCGATTTGGAGTGGTTCTGTAGAAGACAGCTTGAGTGGTCGCGCCCCTGCTCTGAGTGGTCGCGCCCTGCCTGAGTGGTCGCGCCCTTTAGAAAAATACACTGTAGAGGGGTCGCTGAGTGGTCGCGCCCCACCCAACTGGTCGCGCACTGAGCCTGAGTGGTCGCGCCCCTGAGAATGACTCCAACTTTCTGCAAATCGCCTCTTTTGACCTCTCACTCGTTTTTGCAAGCTCTCAAATGCATAATGAGGCTGTTTAGAGGGAAATTTACTCTTTATAGGCCCAATTTGAAAAAATTAACTTACCAAACCCACTTTCTAATGTTTTTGTTTTGACATTCACTTTTAACACTGTTTTGAGTTCACTTTGTCCTGAATTTGATCTTTTGAGTGCTTTAACTCCGTTCTTTTTGCAGGTTGACCATCTGATGGACTCTGGCGAGGAGACCAGGGTTATTGCCGGCATTTTGAAGAATTTTGAAAATTTTCCTTATTTTTTGCAAAATTGACATGACCTTGGGTTTAAAAACATGGTTTTTAAATCCAAGGTACAAATGAGCTGTACATGATGAAAAATATCAATGAAACATATTTACATACCTCCTTCTGGCTTGCTGGGGACTCATGGAATTTTGACTCATGACATTGCAATGACATTTGACTGAAACCCTAGACCTAAGACTTTGGACTTCAAGACAAAACAAAACAAGCGTGACACAAGTTCATTAACTGATATGACCTGATCCAGCAAAGCCAAGAAGGGAACAAGGACCAACTCCTCCATCAGTTTTATGGCATGCCTAATGGAATGCAAAACTGACATCGATGAGACACCTACTTATGCATATGCAAAGAGTTTTTTGATCACCGATGGAGGGCTCAAGACCGACACTAACAGAGTCCACGGAGGTTGACACACAAGATGTTACAGGGACTGACATATCAGATGATGAGCAGTTGATGGTCGACAATCAAACACAAACAGAGGCTGAATCAGAAAAGGTTACAGGTGCTGATACATCTGAGGACGGTTCAGTGGTTGAAGTCATATTGAAAAAGAAGACACCACAACAGGCACCACAACAAGGTGAAGTAAAGAAAAAGCCATCGTGGGTTAAAACTTCAACATATCATCAACCACATCACCCAGCAAGACAACAGTCAAGATGGCAACCAATTAGCCACATGGACAACAAACCCCGCAGGACAGATCGAGAGGAACAAAGATCCACCTACTACACATCCACACAGAAGAGCTACCGCAGTCAACTTCCATCTCAAGCGAGCGAGGCACCAACGAGATCGAGGGTTCACCTTTCTCTTGGATGGCTAGATGCACGTGCATGGTATTAGTGGACTACTCTTTTGAGTAGATCTTATTATTTATGTTCCCATGTTTCGGGGATGAAACATGCTTAGGGGGGTGGAATGTTATGTACCTAGGGGGGTAATATGGGGTACCAAGGGAGGTACCCAAGGTAATAATGTAATAATGGGATGGGCCATAGTAATAAATAAGGTGGTTAACCCATGTCATGTAAGGGACCACAAGTAGTTAATGATAATGTAATGGGCCCATGGTATTAGTTGATGGTATGAGGAAACCATGGTAATGATGCATGGTATTGTATGTATGAAGCCTATATAAGGGCTAGAGACTCCACATGAAGAGAAGAGAAGTATTATTGTATGAACAAGCATCTAGCTTGTGGAGTGTTCTCCTTCCTTAAGGAGTGAATGTATGGTGTTGCCCTACCTTAAGGGTTTGAACAATAAAGAATCATTTCCATATTATTTCTGGGTTTATTTTCATTGTCTTATATTTTCATATCAGATCTATAATATTCTTGGGTTAGATCTACAACAAGTGGTATTAGAGCACTTTCTTGGGCAAACCGTGGAATTTTTTTTTCGGGACGGTATGAGTTGATGGTATGAGGAAACCATGGTAATGATGCATGGTATTGTATGTATGAGGCCTATATAAAGGCTAGAGACTCCACATATGAAGATGAAGAGAAGTATTATTGTATGAACAGGCATATGGCTTGTGGAGTGTTCTCCTTCCTTAAGGAGTGAATGTATGGTGTTGCCCTACCTTAAGGGTTTGATAATAAAGAAGCATTTCTATCTATTTCAATCTTGTTATTCTTGGGTTTATTTCTATTCTCTTATACTTTTGGATCAGATCTACAACAAGTGGTATCAGAGCTACAACACTCTATGTCAGCTGCCTCCATGCTCACTTGGTGATTTATATCTTCCTCCCATTCATCTATGAGCTGTTTGATTTTCTCTCTAGTGTCACCCACAAAAGTAGCACCGCTTCCTGGATTAGGTTGGCCACGAGATTTCTTCCATGATGTTTACCCGCAGTGCTTGGTTCAACCTCGAGCTTGCTCCACCACAATCTCTTCCCTCGGCCCTTGGCTTTTGCTGCATGACCCATTGCTTCAAACTCCATATACCTTCTAGCCAACTTCTATTGTTGGATAGAGACTAGCCTCTGTGCTTTTCTTGGCTAAGGAAAGTTACCTCTCGGCTGACCTGTTATAGGAATAAAGAACCATAATTTCCAAAACATTATTTTTTGTATTACCATCATCCAAAATTCTGCCTATGCAACAAATCTTCCACCCACGATTTTTGTACATAACCCTTGAATGTAAGGAGTCCCCACCCGTGACTCCCAAGATGCCGCAGCATGACCCCTGCCTTACTCATGCATTGACCGTGATATTGGAAGCGAGGTGCATGGCCACCTACAAAGCTTGTAGCTCGGAGGCCAAGCCTACAGGAACGACACTCCTCATCTCCTTTTCCCCTCGCTGACTTCCTCTGCCCCCTTTCCCCCTGTCTTAGCCTCAACATAGGTTGCCTCCAGTCCTCTTGGCAGCTTGACATCTAAACCCCATCCCTCATGAGGCAATCGACCCACAACTTGCTAGCCACTCCCCTTCCTTGCAACCAGCCGAGGCTGGCCTGGCCAACGTTCCAAGCATGCCAATTCCCCAATTTTAGAAGACCCCATCCCACAACAACCTCCCCCCGCCTAACTCCCCTTAGGGGCTTATTGTCCGAGCATTCCAGGAACTAGACTGGCCTTAGCACAAGGAAATTTGCAAGTTCCTTATGCTCAACCCCTGGGTTTGCCAGTCAGACAATAAACTGGAGTTTGCTTAGGAAGACTCCCTCCCGACCCAACCCAATAATCCCCATGTGAGAGAGTAGAATGCTGAAACAGAGTGACACCCATGCAGACCCCATGGAACTAGGATTATTCCCGTAGACCTCCTCCTCCAGGCTAATCACACTGCCCCAATTTCTCTCCCCCACAAACCCCATGCCCCCATGCAAACCCCAATTAATAGACCAGACGTAGGGAAGCATAATGGATTGTAGGTAGAACCAATTAACATACCTGATAAACTGCATTTGGAGTCATCATATCACCTTTCCTTCTCATCACGTTGCTCCACTTTTTCCTTTGTCACCTCTGCTCTTACACACTCTGAAATATTATCCTTCTTTCCGGTCAGTAAACTCAGGCCCATGAAATTGACACCTTCCCTCATCCTGCTTTCCTTAAACATGCCGATGGACACCGTGCCCTACACTTCAAGTGCGTGGGAGGTGGTGGCACCATTCCTTGGTGTCCTTTTTGTTATGACTACCTTAATGGCTTTGTCCGCCAGCTCACACCTCGATCGAGGGAGTTTATATGTTATTTAAAATGAAATAGAGATGTTTCTTATTTAATGTTTATTAAGGTCCTTATTGAAATAAATCAATGTTGCTTATTTAAAATAAAATAGTAATACTTCTTATTTAATGTTTATTAGGCTTTTTGTATCCTCAATGAAACCTCTATGAACATTGAAATATATCCGTAAGAAACTTTCCACGTAAGCACAAATGTCAATGAACATCTCTTGCAGTTTGAGTGCGGTTTCCACACTCCAGGGAAACAAAATTCTTCTGCACTAAAGACTTTGCTGATCAATTGATTAAATGTTGTGCTCCCCACACAGTTAAATATTTGTTTACAATTATCCTTGTGTAAATAGGAAAATGTGTCGAAATGTAGAGGAAATCCATTGTGCAGAGGAAGATTTCAATCTTTCATTGTGCAAACCTCCTCACTCTGTGCAATCATAGAGCTTCTGCATAATTCATGCACTCTTGTACTCATAAACAAGTGTTTTAATCATAAAATTTACAAAAAATACTTTTTTTTCTTTCATGTCAAACCTATAAACAATGTTTCTGCCCACTACTATGTTGTTGAGTATGTTCGGGAGAATGAACATGTAAAAGCGACAATAAGAAATTTGACACAATAAGTTTTTTTTTTTAATTTGTACAATCTATAATAAGCATAAAAAATAACCAAAGTGTCGAGAATGCAAAACAACAAACCAATACGTTAGTAGTCAAAGCAAAAAAATGAAAAATTTACGACAAATCCCTATATAGATCATTATAGATCTTTATATAGATAAATTGTTATCTAGATGTTTATCGCCTTGATTGCTATCTAGATATAATGTTATCTAGATTTTTAATTGCCTTGATCATTATATAGATACACTGTTATCTGTAGAAATTCCTTGTAGATTCAAACTGCTAATTGTAATATGCTAAGATAATAGACTTGAATCTACTCTACTTATCAACGGAAACAATTAAACAATCACAAAATCACGAAGCATACAAGAGAAATAATTCAATCAACACATTACAAAATTATTTCATGGGGAAATACACAGCTAAAAACCCTGTTATTTATATATTGTATCAGCCAAAAAATATGAGAATATTATAATGATTTGCTAAAGCCTGAGCAACCTTGGCACTATCTCTATCTATCTCACAACTTCCAAGAGAATCCTAGGCCAATACTTAACCAATTTTCTTCTTGCCCAAGTCCCTTGTGTTGTTTCCTTGGGAATTAACCCGCTATTAATTAAGGGAATTCCTCAATTGGAATTGCGGTTTCCTCATATGCCTTCCTATGACTGCATGCAACACTTGTACAATACAGATGATTATACAAATGATAGTACACTGTCCTTGAACTCCAATATCAACTGGATAACTCTCAGATCTGACATGCATGAGTTATTTATGAGTGAATAATCAATTTACTAGTTGATCACTGTAGGCAACACCACACAACACTGTAGGTAACACCACACTACTAGACCTCCCACTAGTTCCTCAACAATTGGAACTAGTTTAACTGAATTTAACTCGTTTAAACCGAATTAATTAATTACAACTCAAAATAAACTCAACCAGGGCTCCTATCATGTAGGATAAACTCTACATGACTCAAGTTAGACCCTAAACTTGAATTAACTGAGCCAACTAAGTCAAATTAACTTAGTTAACTCATACCTCAATTGCAGGTTTGAAACGTCGATCTTCAAATCAATATGAAATGAGATGGATCCAGAAAATCTATTAAAACAAGCTAAAATCCCAAGGATCTAAAATCTGTAACTAATACAAGTTGTCATGATATGTGGAATTACAATTTTATTCCCAATTTAATTCAAGGATAAAATTAAATTAGGATTTTCTTGTTGCATTTTCAACACTCCCTCTCAACAAGAAAGGGATTATCTTCTACCTCGATCCTGCCTCTATGAAACTCGAATTTTCATCTTGATAATGCCTTTGTCAAAATATCTACATCTTGTTCCTCTGTAGGAATGTACTCCAACAACATGATTCTCCTATACACAAAATCTCGTAGATGGTGATACCGGATGTCGATATGCTTGGATCGATCATGAAAAACTGGATTCTCAGAGAGTTTGATACAACTATGATTGTCATAGTGAATAACCGTAGGATCCATCTGCTAACCAAATAACCCAACAAGGATCTTCCTCATCTAGATAGACTCACAAGATGCTTGAATAACAACCATGTACTCTGCTTTTTCTGAACTGAGTGCAACTGATCTCCGCTTCCTATTGTACCAAGAAACTACTGCTGAACCAATTCTGAAGATTCCCCTTGATGTGCTCTTTTTGTCGGATGGAATCCCTACCCAATTTGGATATGTGAATCCTTGAAGCTTCACTCCCTCTGTTCGTGTGTACCAAAGACCAAACTCAGTGGGCCTCTGAGGTATCTCAACACATGTTTAGCTACCTTCCAACAGATTTTGGTTGACTTAACCATGGCTTGACTAAGATGGTTAATTGTAAAACATATGTCTAGTCGTGTGTTCACCAAATACATAAGTGAACCCACAAGATTCTTGTGAATAGTAGCCTCCACTACTTCACCTGAAGTGTTAGGATATTCCGACACATAGGATATAGTTAAGTTCAACTTGGTCTAGTATAGAGTTAGGTTAGAGTTAGGTAAAGTGTGTTTCTTTACCGTTGTACATTTTGTAACTTACAATCCGACGGTCACGATATGTAGTGATCCGACGGTTCACTCTCACCTCGGTATTACCGACACTTGATCCGTGGCTTGACACCCGATTGGTCCATGAGTTCTATTTAAAGCGCATGGAGGGTCATTGTTCGGGTAATCCGTGCATGAGAGAAGCTTATGTAAATTTTCATTCTTTGATTAATAAATTTCCTGTAGTACCCACGTTGGGACAGGCCGTGGACTGTTTCCCTCCTTGCACTCTGAGGGTTTTAACCACGTCAAAAATACTGGTGTATTGATTTGAGATCTGGTTGTGAGCGGTGTCCTTTTGGTATTCTTTCTATGGAACTTACCCTGTAAATTCCTACATGGTATCAGAGCTATTTGAGGGCCGCGTCCGTTGGTGATCCAAATCTGAAGCCGGTAGAACTGCATGCGGCTGTCGTTTCCTAGATCTGCTGTTTCTGACTGCTTTCGGGCCGAGAGGACTGCTCTGTTGCGTTCGGAGCATCTGTTCCAGTGAGGAACCCCTTTCGTTTCACGCGAAAAGGTTTCCGGTAGCCCTAGCTGCGTCATTTTTCAGATCGGGAGGTATACAGTGTTTTTTTTGCAGTTTACTGTTATTTTCTCTCTGCTTATTTCGGTCTCAGTTTATTTAGCCTTTTTTTTAACCGGATCTATACCTTTCATTTCTGCGTATGCTCTTTGCCCTGCGACTCTGTGCGATCTGGGCAAATCAGAAACAGAAAGGAAGGATTTTTCTCATGCGTATGCTCTTTTCCCTGCACCTTAGTGTGATCTCGGAAAATCAGAAACATTGAGAAAAATATTTAGTTTTTCGGCTAAAGCTAACTTTGAGATTTTTTTTTAAAAATTTCTAGTTTTTTGGCTAAAGCTAACTTCGAGCCGCAAGGTTCGTTTTTCTTTGCATATTCGTGTTGGGTTTTGTGTTTTGTGTTTTGTAGGGAAAAAGAGCTTTCTCAAGGCAAGCACGCAAACCAAGGCCCCCCCCTCTCTCTCTCTCTCTCTCTCTCTCTCTCTCAAATTTTTTGTATAGATCAATTGGTTCAAAGCTATTTTAAGAGAGTAGAGGTCTTGGGTTCAAGTCTCCATTTTGTGGGGGCGGATTTTTTCATTCCCGCACATTCGCGCACTTTGCCGGCAACGTCAACAATTTTTTTTCAAAAAGCCATAACTTCTTCATCCGGAAGCCTTTTTCAGAGCCGTTTTTTTTAAAACCGCCTATTTTTTCGAGATCTATCCATTGGAACACTTACTTTCAGCATCTTCAGCTTCAGTTTTTTTAAAAATGGAAAGTCCATGCCAAGTCATTCTTGACAGCACTAACTACTTCCAATGGGTAGCCTACATGGAAGATTTACTTAGAAGTAAAGGTCTCTTCAGAATAGCCACAGACCAAGAGAAGAAACCAAAAGATGAAGACAAGGCGGCAAAATGGGAAAATAGACAAGATCAAGCACGTGGTTTGATAGGGATGTCTATTTCTCCTGATCTTAGATTCCACATTGCAGAACTTGAGACTCCTCATGAAGCATTAGAAAAACTTGCTAAAGTTTTTGGGATTAAAAATGAAATTAGAGCCCATCAACTTGAAAATGAGCTGCTTACTTTGGATCCTAATAATTTTTCTTGCATTGAAGATTTCTTGTCCAAATTCAAGACCCTTAGATATCTCTTGGAAGGTGTTAAAGTTAAGAAAGAAGATGGTAACCTTATTTATTCCATCCTTACTAAGTTGGGACCAGCCTACTCTGTATTTGTTTCCACTTTCCATTCTACAAGGGAAGCTTTCATTTGTCAAGGACAAGACTACAAGGCCCCTTCCTTTGACTCCTTTTGTGATTCCTTAATAAGAGAACAAGAAAAACTCTTACACCTTGGTCTTCTTAATCTTGGAAACTCTTCCACGAAAGCGTTAGCCGCCCAGCAGCAACCAAATTCAAAGAATCCTAAGAAGTCATATCCTCAAAAGAATGGTCCTAAACCATCTCAGCCTCAAAATGAAAGATCATTTCAGCAAAATGATAAGACCAATAAAAACAAATGGAAGAAGACTGATAGACATTGTAACTTTTGTAATCGAGATGGCCACTTAGAATCTAAATGCTTTAAGAAGATGGAAGCCTTGGAAGCCGCAATGAAGAAACATAACATCCATGTGGAGCCTACTTCAACTTCAACTTCCGGAATGGCACTTTCTGCATGTCATTGTCAATCATCTCAGTCTGGTTATGCATTAAATGTATCTTCTTCTTCTTCTCATTCTCATGAGTGGCTCATTGATTCTGGAGCCTCTTGTCACATGGCCAAAAACCAAGCCATGTTTTCTTCTTTAAATGATTGTAACACCAAAAATATATATATTGGTGATGATAGATCTCTTAATGTTGTAGGGACTGGAACTGTTCATCTAGACAATGGTCAGTTTAATGATGTATTATGTGTTCCAACCTTATCCTGCAACCTTCTATCTGTCTATCAGATAACTCATTCAGGTGAAGGTAAAATTGTTGAATTTTCACCTCATGATGTTGTAATCAAGGATCTAAAAGATCCTAAACAGATTCTAGCTACTGGTCTTGCTGATGATTCCAAAAGGTTGTATAAGTTTCACAACTTTGGGTCATCCAATCTTCCCTCAGTATTTGTTGCTCATAATGATGAAGTGAGCAAACTTTGGCATGAGCGATTTGGTCACTTAAACTATCGCTCCCTTCAGCATCTATGTAAAGAAAATATGGTGACAGGTCTTCCTATGGTATCTTGCAGAGATGGTGTTTGTTCCGGATGTGTACTCGGAAAACATCATCGGGACAGTTTTGACAAACGTGCCTCTTGGCACGCCTCAGCCCCTTTACAGCTTGTGCACAGTGATTTATGTGGTCCTCTTCCTGTTGCTTCATTCTCTGGCTGCAAGTACTTCTTAACTTTCATTGATGATTTCTCCAGACGCACTTGGGTATACTTCTTAAAACTCAAGAGCGAAGTATTTAACACTTTTTTGGCCTTCAAAGCATTTGTTGAAAAACAATCTGGACATCAAATTCTTAAGCTAAGAACTGATAATGGTGGAGAATATGTTAAAAACACATTCATCAACTTTTGCACCGAAAATGGAATTCAAATGCAACATACTGTTCCATACACTCCACAACAAAATGGTGTAGCTGAAAGGAAAAATCGCACCTTAAAGGAAATGGCTAATTGTATGCTGCAATCTAAAGGACTCAGTCTTAGTTTTTGGGCCGAAGCAATTAATTGTGCAAATTATATAATCAATCGCACTCCTACTAAGGTTCTAGAGAATATCACTCCAGAAGAAGCTTGGAGTTCCATTAAACCAGATGTAAGTCACTTTCGTGTGTTTGGAAGTGAAGCATGGGCCCATATTCCAGATGAAAAGCATAAAGCTTTAGAACCTAAGAGTGAGAAATGTACTTTTGTTGGATATTCTGAAGATGTAAAAGGTTATAGACTTATTCCATTTAAGTCCAAAAATGTTATCATTAGAAGAGATGTAAAATTTGATGAAAATAAATCGGCCTGCGAGCCTAGTCCGGCGGATGTGCCACCTCTTCCTATCTCTTCTATTTTGAAAACATTTCTTCTTCAGATGATGAAAGCGAGGATGATAATCCTCCCCCACCTTCTCAGGATCCTCAACTTCCAAGATGGGTCCGTGCTACTCGGGATGCAGCAGGTGATCTTGCCGGTGATCCTACAGATCAGCGACGTACACGTTCTCAGTTTGAAAGAGCCTCTTCTTTACTGGCTCAAGCTCCAGTAAATCATGATCCTGACACTTTTGCAGAAGCTTCAGGCCATCCACATTGGGAAGCAGCTATGAATGAAGAATATCATTCATTGATGACAAATGATACATGGGATCTTGTTCCTCTACCAAAGGGACGCAAACTTGTTAGATGTAAATGGGTTTACAGAACCAAGTATGGACCAGATGGGAAAGTTGATAAACATAAAGCTCGTCTCGTTGCTAAGGGCTTTTCACAGGTTGAAGGCATTGACTACACTGAAACCTTCTCCCCTGTTGCCAAAATGAACTCTATCCGCCTTGTTCTTTCCCTTGCTGCCTCTTTAAAATGGGAAGTCCATCAAATGGATGTTAAATCTGCCTTCTTGCATGGGGACTTGCAGGAAGAAATCTATATGGAACAACCCATTGGCTTCATACAAACAGACTCCAGCCTTGTTTGTCGACTTAAGAAATCCCTTTATGGCCTCAAGCAAGCTCCTCGGGCTTGGTATGCCAAAATGGATAGCTTTCTTTTAGAATCTGGCTTTTCTAGGTGTCATTCTGACAATACTGTCTACACCAAGAAAGTGGGCAACTCTCTTATCATCCTTGTTCTTTATGTTGATGATCTTATTCTTACTGGTAGTGATCCCAACCTTATAAACCATGTGAAGTCCAGCCTTAAAAAGAAATTTGAAATGACAGACTTAGGACACTTACACTATTTTCTCGGTCTTCAAGTCTTGCAATCCCAAGAGGGTATTTTCCTTTCCCAGTCCAAGTATGCTTGTGATATTCTTCGTCATTTTCACATGGAAGACTGTAAGCCAGCCCCTTCTCCCTTTCAGTCTGGAGTCAAACTTTCAGTCTCTTGTACTTCTCCTGAAGTTGATGCTACCTTATACCGTCAACTTGTCGGAAAACTCTTGTATTTAACCCATACTCGTCCTGATCTTTCCTTTGCTGTTGGCCTTGTTGCTCGTTTTATGCAAAACCCCCGTGAAAGTCATTGGAAAGCAGCTAAAAGAATACTTCGTTATGTTCGAGGTACAGTACAGTTTGGGATTCATTACAGTGCCAAAGCAGCTCCTCTGTTAGTTGGTTTCACTGATTCTGATTGGGCTGGTGACCCTGATGATCGGAAGTCTACTGCCGGTTATGTCTTCACTCTTGGTTCAGGACCTATTACATGGGCTTGTAAGAAACAGGCTGCCATTTCTCTTTCGTCAGCAGAAGCAGAGTATCGTGGTGCCGTGGAAGCTAGTAAGGAAGCCTTGTGGCTTCGTCAGATCCTATCAGAGTTTGGCTTTGAGCAGCAGCATCCAACCACACTTTGGTGTGATAATCAAAGTGCCATTCAGCTATGCAAAGATCCAGTCCAGCATCAGCGCAGCAAACACATTGAACTACACATGCACTTCATCAGAAAGCTCATTCATGACCATGTTCTTGAAGTGCAATATTGTCCAACAGATGATCAGGTTGCAGACATCTTCACAAAGGCTCTCACAGAGGCGAAGTTCACTAAACTTCGATATATGCTTGGAGTTCAGGAAGTTGTCACTAAGGGGGGATAGGCTCTAGTGCCTCCTTCCTTCTCCTATTGTGTCATATTTGTAAATCCTTCAATCCTATCCCAAGTTGTTCTTAAGGGGGGATGTTAGGATATTCCGACACATAGGATATAGTTAAGTTCAACTTGGTCTAGTATAGAGTTAGGTTAGAGTTAGGTAAAGTGTGTTTCTTTACCGTTGTACATTTTGTAACTTACAATCCGACGGTCACGATATGTAGTGATCCGACGGTTCACTCTCACCTCGGTATTACCGACACTTGATCCGTGGCTTGACACCCGATTGGTCCATGAGTTCTATTTAAAGCGCATGGAGGGTCATTGTTCGGGTAATCCGTGCATGAGAGAAGCTTATGTAAATTTTCATTCTTTGATTAATAAATTGCCTGTAGTACCCACGTTGGGACAGGCCGTGGACTGTTTCCCTCCTTGCACTCTGAGGGTTTTAACCACGTCAAAAATACTGGTGTATTGATTTGAGATCTGGTTGTGAGCGGTGTCCTTTTGGTATTCTTTCTGTGGAACTTACCCTGTAAATTCCTACATGAAGTAGCATCTTCCTTCCTCTCATTACTTGCTAGAGTAGTTTCGATGGGTTTAATTCTATCCACGTGGAACTTCTTTAGTATCTTGTTGGCATACTTTCCCTGGGAGACAAAAAATTCCTCATATCCTTGCCATACTTCCATACCAAGGAATTAATGCATGAGCCCTAGATCCTTCATCTTGAATTCTCTTGCAAGATCCTCATTGCAAGATTTTACCAGCTTCCCATCACCTTTTAGAATTAAATCATTGACATATAATACTATAATAAAAAATTTACCTTCAACCACAATATGGTAAAGGTTCACATCTTCTTAACTTTTGGGGAAGTCAACTTGGTGAAATAACTGTTAATCCTGGTGTACCAAGCATAGGGGTGCTTATTTCAATCCACACAGTTTTCGCTTGAGTCTACACACATGTAAACCTCTGTTGAAGGTCTCAAATCCTTCCTGTTGCTCAATGTAAACCTCTTCCTCAATCACACCATCAAGGAATGTTGTCTTCACATCCATCTGATGTATATTCCGTCCCATCCTTGCTGAAAGTGCTAGAATAGATCTGATTAAAGAGTACTGTTGGCTTATTGGGGCCTGACCCAGGTTCAGAAATGTTTAGCCAAGCAAATCTCGAAACCACCGGCCCTTTGGGCAACAGTTCGCAGAGCGCGGATTGAGTTCTCTCCCAAGGTAGTATGGGAGGGTGCTAGAACCAGGTTTCCGCACCCTAGGGATGTCTTGATGAGGTCTGGAAGTTAGTGAACCTATCCTACGTGTAGTGCTACTCTCGTGCAACTTTTTGTTCTGAGTATCTACCTTCACGTGGTTTAGATTATGAGTGCCAGTGAAATTTATCTTCACTGTGCTTTAATATTATTATAGATCTTAAATTACTTAAGGCAATGAAATCATAAACCATAAACAAATGCATAAACCAGAATATAGAATAGATACACAATATTCCAAAACCAACTTATCTTTATTAATACCTTTATCCAATTACAATCCACTTCCAGCCCTGCGCACACAGCTGCAGGGGTTTGTGCACTCAACTGCAGACTCTAACCAGGCCTCCGTGCACACAGCTGCAGAGCCTCTATATCCTACTACAAACCTTGACTTAGACTTACAGAATCAAAGTGACTACCTCTGTCAACAACTCATGTCTATAGATCTTCTCCAATGCTTTTTCCAAAACTGTCTTTTACACCTAGAGCCTTGCTTTATTTATACATTCTCATGGTCCACGTACCATGGGCAGGCTGACTTACTTTCTATTATTTTACCTTATTTTCGGGCGGACTACCCTTTGACTTGACTCGTTACAACTCATGCTTCGCACACTTCGTGGAGCTTTTACAATACCAATATCCCCAAAATTGTGGGCTTTAAGCCCAAAAACCATTACGCGGGGGATCCACTGCCCAACAGGCCCCCAACACAAACATCATGATTCATCTCGAGTCACTTGGCCAGCATGGAGATCTTCACTCGGAGTCCATCCACCAACCTTTGTGCTTCACGGATGTCGGCCACACATTCCTCCGATGTCTGCTGTATCGATTGTGCGCAACATTCTGATGCATTGTTGTCAGCGGCATCCTCTTGCCTTTTTGCATATGTGTCCTGAATCTGGGTCAACTTGCTTTTTATCGTGGTAGTGACCGTTAACGCTTCCTTGAGCCAAGGCTAGATGCGTGCTTTAAGCCCTGCTTCTTTCTGCCGTACGATGTTGACTTGTTCTTTCAGATCCTGGACCTCCCTTATCTTGGCCAATCACTGGGTGAGGGCAACCGTCTACGTGGTTCCCTGAACATCGTCATAAGCCTACTGCAATTCCTGCACTTCTGTCTCTAACTGCTATAGCATTGGGTCCTCCTGGAGTGAGGTGAGCATTAAGAGGGACTGGTCCAACAAGCCAGTGCAGTCTTGTACAACATGCTCTATCTCTTTCAACCCCGATTGAATGGCTTGGTGGAACTGCTCTCTGACTTCTGGGGGTTTAGAGGACTGCACCTTCAATCGCAACTCTATTTGAAAGTTCAGCTCTAATTTCTCCTTCGCAGCCTCCTCTTAGGTCCTGCGAACTCCAGTTTCTAGTTAGCGAATCTTTTCTTCTAGGGGGAGTTCTTCTGGTACAGAAAACTCCGCAATACTACTACATGCTTCCTCAACTGCCTGTTCTACTCCCTGGTTTTGGGAAACCATGCTATCACACTGTAGGTTGAGCTGTTCTAATTTTGCCTTCTGCTCACTCTAGACTTGGAGGGCACGACCCTCCCTAGCATGAATCTCAGCAGTTACCCCATCCTAAGTTGGTGTAGGGTTTCTCTGGGAAGGGTGACCAAATTCAACCCCCAACCCTTTATGTCACCTTTGGCTGCTGCTAAGACAGTTCCTTCTAGTAACACCAAAGTGTTCGTTGTGCGTGCACATAGCATCTGTTCAGCCTTGGTTATACCTTCTGCAAGGTGCAGTGTCATCATTCTTGAGGGTTGCACCTGTAATGCCTGCAACTGTCCTCTGAGTGCCTCTAACACAATCGTCTACTCCATCATCAACTCTGGCAGAGCATCCTTGTCAATAAGGTTTCCTCCCACGGTCTCTGTTGTCATTGTCCTTTTTCGTGCGGAATGCTACTCCTCGACGCACGACCTCTTGAGTTGGGTCACATTCCTGTGTCTCCACCTCCCCCTGTATATCCTACTCCATGGGAATTTCTTTGCCTTCCTCGGCCTCGTCAGCAGGCGAGGTTATGGTCTGTGTCATTTGCTCTAGTGCGGCTGCCTCAGCGGCCGTCTGCTGCATGGCCACTTCCTTCTCCTGACGCTTTCTTTTTGCTAGCTTCGCAAGGTGCAACTTGGTCTCCTTCTTCTTCTGTTGTGCCACGATTTTTTCCAATTCTGCCAAGTCCAGGGCGCGCCACTCTAGAGACCATGACACCATTACTTCGAAGATTGCATCATCTGTGGCAATGAATGACAGCTTTTCCCATGCTCGGGTTGGATCCTTGCGCGCCCGGATATACAAGTTATGCATATCTGCCTTGAATTCTGCCACACTCTATAACGTGTTATATATCGTTGGGGACAAGTGCAGCCTACAGTTGATCCACATTCATAAACTCGCCTCTACAAATGTCCAAATTACCTTTATCTCCCGGAACCTTGCTGCATCTTTGGTCGCCTAGAGCGAGGTATACCTCATGGCCTCAAGTATGTTCTGCTCCACGGCAGGAAACTGGCTGTCTGCTGGCAGCTCCCCGGTAATCAACAGGATGGATAAGAGCACCCATGTGTAGTGGAAGGTCTTACCCTGGTCCTATGCTTCCCTGCAGTTCGTAAAAAATTCATCACAGAGAAACTGCGCCCAATTGAACTGGACCCCTTCTACACACTGCTCTGCCAACGCTATTACAGATGTTGGTACTTCGTCTGCATAGTATTTCCTCATGAGCTTGCTGGCCAGTAGCTTGGTGGCAATGCGTACTCCCTAGTCCTTGATACTTTCTATTACGTACCCTTGCTTCTTTTTCTCTAGCTTATATTTGGCCTTCATAGCTTCTGCGAGGCCCAAGTCACTACTCTTTCCGACGATGTCTGCGGGATTGCTTCCTTTAATCGACAACCATGAAATTCAGTGAATTAAGTTAGCTGTGATGGGAATCGACTCTTCCAGTTACAGATACCCATCATGTACTTCACAGTAGCTGCCGGATGACAAATATTGTGATAGGCATGCAGTGGTAGTGGGGTATCTACCGCAGATGAAGTAACCCCACCTTTTCCACATCGCACAACCATTTTTGCTGTCGTAGTTTTTCCGCAGCCAAATATGGGAACTTCTCACTATCCGCAAGGTCCCAGTCTTTGAATTTTATATTCGGTACCCATCCCAGCGGTGGACCGTCAAACCTAATATCATCCGGAAGAAGCGGTGTCTGGAGTGCATTCTTCATGGCCTCCAGGTCCTTTGGTATCTTGGCCATTCCTTTCCATGGGGGAATGTAGGAGGATAACTCTATCGCTAAAGGCGCTTGGGAGACATTTTCCACCTCATCGTCCTGTGCCTCAATTTGGGCTATCAGGTCTTGCAAATATTACTCCTCCTCTTTTGTTTCAACAGTGACAACTTTTCCCTTCTCTACCAGCAAAATTTTACTAACTCTTGGGTGCCATGGTGATACTCAGATGGGCCCCATTGGCTATTTTTTTTTCTGCGGTTGCGGCGTGCATGGGGACTTCGATACCTCTAGTGTGCCTGCTGCCTCTCTAGGCTCCTCCTGGGTCACTTGGGGTTCTTGGCTAACTCCCATAATTCGCACTCTGGTTCTCAACATTGTGTGTATATTGGATTCAGTCGGTCGCGTATTGACGGGTGGCACGCTAGCTTGGGGCTCACTGCTCTATACTAACTCAATTCTCAAAAACCCTAGAGCTGCTTGAAAGCTACCTTGCGGAATTTTATAGTAACATTCAGTTTTGAATTCATTCATTCCCTCCATTTTTGAGTCCTTAGTACCTGCATGGCGGCAGATCTCTCTGAATCTAGCTTGTAATTCATGTCTTAATGGCCCACCTCCCGCTCCTTTCTACATTAATTCAGCCTTCTTGTCATGAATAGTGTCGTCGATGGTAACCTCCCATCCTATCCGTGCAGCAGCGCATCCCCTTAAGTGTGACTGTGAGCCTTGCGACAGACGGGCTCTACGCAGAACCTCCTTTTCGTGCAGATTTCCTGCAACTTTTTGTATAATCGCACGACCTCTTTCAACTTCCTCGAGCACTGAGACTGTGCCTTCTACAGATAGTCAAGTGGTCGTAACCCTGGGGTGAGACTGCGCTTTTCCTGCTAGCTCGGGCTGTGGGCACCTCTCGTGTTGTTCCTCTATATAGAGTACCTTTCCTTGTTTAGGAAGGTGTGGTTGTAGCCATGATAGCAGGGTCACAACTCTTTCTACTGTAGTAGTAGGGCTGTCCATACTTGGTTTCATCATACGTAGTTTGTTGCAACCAGCTTGCGCGACTTCAGTTTCCAGTTTGTGGATTTCCTCATCCAATTTCATGCTTCTCTTCCTCAGCCATGCCCACTCATCATAGATTTCATGAAGCTTCATGCTTCCTTATCGAAGGTCTTCTTGCAGCTGCCTAATTCCTATACTCAGGTCCTCGCGTCCTGTTCCTACTACGGGAGCTGTGGTCTGGGGATTCTTCTCTATTCTCCTGGCCTCTTCTCTTCTTGGCACTATTGGGTTCAGTTCTGCGCTCCAGTTTTTACTTATGGTCCTATATGCCCATTGAATCATAGTCATGTGCAGGTCCCAATCTGTTCGTCTCACCTGGTAAACTGTCTTCGTGATCCCACATAGCCTTGTTAATGCTCCGCCATGGGGTATTTGCGGTGTGTGTCGTTCTTTCTACTGCCGTGTCAGGCCTTGATTTTTGAACCTTAGCCTGGGTTGTGCCTGCCCAGTACATGAATGCACCCATCGAAACAGGTGGGCACATAAATGGCTTTGCCCTGGCTACCTGGCTCATTTTAGACGCTAGGAACTTTCGAACTGTAAGTGCATCCTTCCTCTGCATTCACGCTAGCTCCCAATATTCTTCTGGTATGTCTTCCACCATTGTGTGGGCATTGCGTGCAACACCCAGTCCTTCGCCTCGTGCCGTTGCTGTATTGACCTTCCGACTTTGTCTAAGAGTTCATCCCCACCAATGTCCCCATCATATGTTGGTAGTTCCCTGGCTTCGGTCGTCACGTACCGTAGTGATCTAATCATCATGTTGCAATTTAGCATTGAGACTTCGTGCAACCAGTTTTTCCAGTGTTCCATTTCTTCGTTCGAATCCTAAGTACAGGAACTGTCACATTCCCATGAGACTCTCCCATCTTTGGTTGGGTTTACCCTGTCCTAGTCTAGCACCGTTATTTGGTAAATGCAGTCCAGCTCATCATCGTTGTCATCTCTGGGAATAGGTTCAGTATAGCGCACTCCTTCAGTTGGATCCAGTGGCACTACTACGCGTAGAACCTTTTTCTCGAATGTCATCTTTCACTTCTTCAGGTTGATGATCCGATTCATATCCATAGCCCAATCTATCCCTAACAATGCGGGGTAAGGGTTACTGTCATCCACAATCTCTATTACCTCAAAGTCCGTTTGCATACTCACACCTTCAATATCCACTGGTACCTCTTGCAGTATTCCCATGGGCATGACCTTTTGTTGGTTAGCCATCCATAATTGAATAGGAGGCCACTGTAACACGGGCCGACCCATTCGTTCCCAAGTTTGTTTTGGTAACATGTTCGCGTGCGAACCCAAGTCGATGACTACCTGATCTAGCCCATATTCGACAATTTGCATCATTAACCGCATTTCCCTCCTAGTGCGCAGAGCATGCTTCCCCATCTTTCGAACTATGTGCGGTTCCCCTGATCCTACGCACCTAGTGAACAGCTCTTGGAGTCCCTTAACTACCTTATTGTCTCGTAGCAACTTCATGCATGTCTCTAAAAAGGTAGTAAGCATAGATAGATCCATTCCCGGTTCTGGTTGACCCTTACTACCTAAGGTAGAGTCCTCCTTGAGGCCCTTTGTAGCTTCCATAACCGTTTCCTTTGCGAATTCCAATTCAGGCTCAGATTCTTTTGTAGGGGCCTTGTGAACCCATGTATCATCCTCGGGTTGCTTTCCCTTATCTTCCAATGTAGTCGCGCCACTTCTAAGCACCATATTCACGTTGGGGTCTTCTTCACGTGGTTCAGACCTCATCATTTGGATATTTTGAGATGGAGTAGGCTGTAGTACCCCTTTCTCACGCATCTGGGCGATCAATGTCGGACAATCTACTACTTCATGATCAAACTGATAACAATACAGACAACATATCCTAGTCGGATTATAAATTCGTGCGCGTAGTGCCCGGGTCCACTGCAATTATAGCAGATTAACTGTCTGTGCCCTTGTTTGGGTCCCATCCCTCCTCATCCTCGACCTCACACTTGAAATCCCCCCTGCACGATTGCTGTAGCTGGATTGAGGCCTCACGTTTCTGTCTGTATTCGATAATCTGGGGTCCTGTCCATCGTTATTTCATAGCTCTGACATGTCCGCTCATTGTGGCCCACTGATATACAGAAATTACATTACAGTTGTCGCGGAGTTTGGGTATATTTCTGCAACAGGTGATAGTTGTCCGTCGCGTTCTTTCCTCCCACCTGACAAATCATGCACCAGAGTGCAGGGGGCGCACTCAACCCTGCTTGTGCTTCCAATCTCAATGGCATCGGTCCCCCTCTCGTCAAATAGTCCGTGAATACAGGACAATGATCCTTATCGTGACCTTGGCCTTTACATTTTATACACCATACTTCTTCGCATGCCTCTGGCTGGGGCACCCTATCCTACTTCAAACTTTGCATCTCCAAGAATAGGTTTTGTAGTTGCTTGTGGATTTGTTGGACTCCCAACCACGGATCTTGTATCGGTGTTTCGTGTAACCTCATTGCCATTTCCAATGCCTCTGCCTGGGTTGAGAGCTTCTATTGTGACAGTGCTGTCCTTAAGTGTGGTGTCAAAGACATCACAAACCACGCGTGGTGCTGCGCATATGTCAGAGTCTTATTTGCCTCACAGATCGTAATTTTCAGCCTCTGATCTAGATCCCAGGGGGTTTCACCTGGAAGCATCACGATCTCCTTGAATCCGATGATCAACTGCGTCTCTGATTTCGGCCGGCTAAATTCTCTGTTCATTGCAATCTGAATCTCCGCCATTTCGACATTCAGGTGATCATTCGAGTGCTTGATATACCAATTCAGTGCGCGATCCTGCAATGCACTTACCAATGTGGCCTTCTCAATGTTATCATCCGTAATCCCGTGCGCTTCCCACACTGCTCTTACTGTAACAAACCAAAACTGATATGGGTCTTCATTTCCTACTCCTCTGAATACAAGCCACTTGATCATGCTCGCCATGTTAAACTGTTGGTTTGGTGGAGGTGGAGTGAGCGAAGTTGGAGGTGAAGGGAGTGGTTGCATTAGCGGAGATGATAACTGCAGAATGCGCTACCCGATCAAATTGACCGCACTCCTCGAAGAAACCCAAGCGTGCTCTTCCTCACTTGCTTGTGGCAATGAAATTAAAGGACTGTTTCCTAACCCTTCAATCCCTTTGTAGACCCTTCTGCTCCGCGTCGTTCCACTCATTAATGTATGCACATCACTCGTTTTTCACATAACAACATCTTAATCTAGGTATTCAAAGACTTGATGTACTTACCTCGCGGTCCCTTGAGAAAACGTCTTTCTGCTTTGCTGTAGCTGACAGTCATGTCTATCACAAATTTAGTGATAAACCCTCCTATTATCCGATCTAGCCAATGATCTATGGCCCGCATGATCTTATCTTCAGATGCCTCTAGCCTGCGCACCAACTCCAGAGTCCACACTATCGGTTGATCGATCTTGCACCTTCCCTGGCTGTCTGCTAGCCTTGCGATCCAATCGTATAGTTCTGAAGAGAAGGTCACGAAGAAGACCTCATGGATTTTTGTATATATGAAGTGAGCCAACCACCTTTTCTCGGATATCTGTGGAGTTTTGTTTTCCTGTATTATGAACTTGTGCAACTTTTGATACAACCAATCTTCAATTTTTTTCTTTGTAGGGTTCCAGTGTTCTGACATCAGACATCCCTTAGGTAGATCCTGGTCTAGGCAATGGAACCATTTGTTGGCTTATTGGGGCCTGACCCAGGTTCAGAAATGTTTAGCCAAACAAATCCCAAAACTACTGGCCCTTTCGGCAACAGTCCACGGAGTGAAAACTAAGGTCTCACTCGAGTTACTAAGTATGGGAGGGTGTTGGAACCATGTTTACACACCCTAGGGATGTCTTGATGAGGTTTGGAAGTTACTGAACCTATCCAACATGTAGCGCTACTCCCACGCAACCATCTATTTTGAGTATCTACCTTCATGTGGTTTGGATTACGAGTGCCAGTGAAATTTATCATTACTTTGCTTTAATATTATTATAGATCTTAAATTAATTAAGACAGAGAAATGATAAACCAGAATATAGAATAGATACACAATATTCCAAAACAAACTTATCTTTATTAATGCCTTTATCCAATTACAATCCACTTCCGATCCTGCGCACACAGTTGCAGGGGTCTGCGCACTCAGCTGTGGACTCTAACTAGGCCTCCGTGCACACAGCTGCGGAGCCTTTATCTCCTACTACAACCCTTGTCTCAGACTCGCAGACTCAAAGCAACTACTAGATCTTCTCCAATGCTTTTTCCAAAACTATCTTTTACACCTAGAGCCTTGCTTTATTTATACATTCTCATGGTCCGCGGACCATGGGCAGGCCAACTTAGTTTCTATGATTTTACCTTATTTTTGAGCGGACTACCCTTTGACTTGACTCATTACAACTCATGTTCCGCACACTTCGTGGAGCCTTTACAATACCAATATCCCCAAAATTATGGGCTTTAAGCCCAAAAATCGTTACGTGGGGGACCTGCTGTGCAACAAGTACCTTGCTACTGGAGCAAAGGTATCCTCATAATCAATTCACTCCACCTAAGAGAACCCTCTAGCCACAAACCTGGCCTTGTGTTTCTCCACACTCCCATCTGCTGCTTGCTCTACCTTGTAAATCCATCTGGAACTCACCACTAACTTGTTTGCTGGTTTTGGGACCACTTCCCAAACACTATTTCTGATAATGGAGTCATACTCTTATATAGTGGCATGAACCCATACTGGTTTCTACACTGCTTCCTCGAATGAGGATGGCTCAATCTCTACACTCTCTCTCATCAGATCCATGTAGATAGTGTATCGATATGGTGACCTCCTGTGCCTGCACTGTGAGGTGGGTGCTCCCACATTCAGTCTAGCATCATGCATCAATATGTTAGCCTCTTTGGTGCTCTTCCTCCCATCTCTGGAAGTCTTTGCATGAGTGGGTGCTTCCAATCTCTACTCCTCTGTATGTGGCTGCTCCATGTCATCCTGAGGTTCTTCCTTTGGAGCTAAAATCTCCTCTTCTCCATGCAACTGAATCTCCCTCTTAAGGGAACATCTCATGGCCTTCTCTTCATCGAAATTCACATCTTTACGAACCACTGTCATCCTATGAGATTGTAGGTACACCAGATAGTTGTGAGGTGTATTAGTGTACCCCACAAACATGCCAAACTCAACTGTTGGTTCTAGATTTTTCCTTGCATCCTTGGTAACATGATAGTAAACTGATGAACCAAAGATCCTAAAGTGTGCCACATCTGGTTTCTTACATGAAAAAGATTCTTTTGGTGTACTCATCCAGAGAATCCGATGAGGACTCCTGTTCTAAACATGTATTGTTGTGTTTCATGCTTCGACCCACAAGTGCAACAATAGGCCCTGATCATGTAACATCCCCCATGCATCTCCCACAATACTTCTGTTCTTCCTTTTAGCCACCCCATTCAGCTGTGGGTTATGGGGTGCTATTAACTCAAATCAAATGCCTTCTAATGCACAAAATTTCTTGAATTCATTCGACACATATTCTCCACCATTATTGATCCTAAGAACTTTAACTTTCCTGCGATTTCCTTTCTCAACAAGTGCTTTAAATTCACAAAATTTAGCAAACATCCGATCTTTCTTCTGCATGAAGAAAATCTATCACTTATGAGGAAAACATATACAAATATTACTTAATACATGTGCTTGGACGTGGAGACTATCGAGAACAATCCACACACATCTAAATGAACTCTTTCAATGGTCGCTTACACTTGAATGTCCTTATCATGAAAGCTAGATTTGGTGTACTTCCCCAATATACACCCTTTACATTTGTCTCTCTGCTATTATGTACCCTTGGGAATTCCTGTAGAAATTTGTTGCATGATATTCAAAGCTTTGTGGTGAAAGTGACCTGATATTCTATGCCACAACTCAACGATGTCTCAGCTCTACACCTTCTCTGATTTTGTGCTCAAGGAAGCACAATCTTCTACATCCAATTTTGTTATCTGGAAAACTAGTGTCCATTCAGAGCTGCTAGTCCCACTAAGATGGGTAGCTATCTTAGAAACAAACAGATTAAAGTTGTGTTTTCCTTTATGAGAGATGGATGTGAGAGAAGCATAGAGCACCAACCTCAGTCTTTCGCTAGTATCCTTGCTTGTTTCCTCTCTCCTTTGATAGAACTTTCGCCACTCCTTTCTCACTTGTCCCGCTTCAAAGAATACCTGTAGAGCCAAGGTAGAAAAATACCATCAAAGCATAGAAATCTATAACCATAAATAATGTAGGGTCAGATGTACATTAACCATATAAATGCATACATAAACAAGATTCAGATATATACAAGCATATGGAGGAAAACTCAAATAGCTTTATTGATAGAAGTAGTAGAAGAGAGAATTACAACTAGGCTGTCTGATCTAGCATCATCCTCCCAGCATGAAAGCCCTCTCCACCTCATACAAAGTAAGATCACCCAACAATGTATTCAAATAGAAACCAACAACACTTCCCTGTAAATTACAAAATTCCAGCTTCTGGATCTCTTGGATGAGGGATCCATATATAGATGTTTTTAGGAGAGTGAGTCAGCTTTTGGGATTTTGTTTAGTGTCATTCCAATGATATTTCTTGGTTCCACTTGGAGATTTCAGATCTCTTACTCATCCTTGGGTGAATTCAGAGAGGCAAGTGTCATATGAGCAGTTTCTAGAATATTCTCTGGGTTTCCACCTAACACACTGCTTCTGCCATTTGTCTGCTCTCACTCATTGCACCCTATAGACGGGCTTTCCAGTATGCATCGCACCCCCCATGTGTAATAGGTGAGATGCATCACACCCTATGCATGGAGCAGTCTGTATGGTCTTGTTCTGACCAGTTCTGAGTACTTTTTCATGGAGAACTTCTGGGAGATGATGTAATCAGCTGACCTTGTTCCTTTAGGGTATGAAACAACACTTTTATGGGTTTAGAAGCCCTTGTTTTATGGACATATGTGATTGGGGTTGCAGTGCCCAAATATTTCTATAATAGTTGCCCCCTAAAGCATGAGGTCGTAAATCCTTTTGATGTTGGGTGAAATGCTTTATAATGAGGATCCGAGGTTTTTTGAACTGGAAGGTGACCTGTAATAAGATACAATACAATACATTATCTTCACAATATTTTCATGATCTAGCTAAGGTGGGCATTCCCATGCTCAGCTTTATAAATTCATATTCATGTACATAAGACAGACAATCGTTTGTGTGGCAGACTGATGATTCTGGTAGAGCCATCATCCTTTAGTTTGGATGATTATCTATGCAGCTGTGATGTACATTTGATGTCTTTATTTTCCTGAATATATCGCAGCCCAGATGGATGAAACTAGATCCAGGGTCTTCAAACTCGTTCAATCTTCGCCCGAAGTACAAGTTGATCCATGTAAAAAGATGCTCTGATGTCGAACATGGAAAGACATCGCCTGGTTACCAGCCAATGATGTAAGCTATTAACAGGCGTGAGAGGAATCACCGATAATGATGATGACTCTCGAGTTACTGCAGTACAATTCATGTGGTGTGAATACATGAGTTGATGTTGAACACCACGTAAAATCTTTCGGTCGAAGGCCATTGACGTAAACTTATCGCCGGAAGTGAGAAACTTGCCATTGAGGCATGCAAGCTTCAAAGTACTGAAAGGGTTGTCCCTAAGTCAACTTCTTGGATAATGAGTTGATGTTGACAAGAAGTGACTCGTCGTAGGAGGGCCTTAATGAATCCCACATCTACGACACGGGATGGAGCAAATGATTTTATGGAGGTGAAAACGATCTAATGATACAAGGTTCAGGGTGGCAGTCATGAAAAATTGAGAGTGAAGGTATTGCAGCGGATGAGACGTTAGCTAGGTTGGTGAATTCTCTGAGCGACTTCTCTTGAACATATCGGTGACACTGAAATGGATTGGTAGCGTTAACCCCAAGGTGGATTGTATGGTGGACCAATGGTGATGTGACCAGTGAACGGAATAACCCAACCTGACTCAATCATGGTGATGGAGTGAAAGTGTCATGTTTAAGAGCGACTTGCTACCAATGAAGCTATTCAAGTTTTCTTCCCTTTTCCTCAGTCATTGCTGACCAGTACCTCTTTATTTTTGTCAAGCTTGAGGAGGATAACATATGCTTGTTCTATAATTTTCCCTTCGGGCAAACCTGTCGCTATGTTTTAACGAGCCTAGTGACAATGAAACTCGCTCTTGTCTGCATGGACAAGTTTGTTGCTATTGTTTTAACGAGTTTAACGACAAAGATAACTCGGTCCTTTTCAATTTTAGAGAGTCTAAAAAGGGACGTAAAGGCAACTCCAGTGGTCCTTTTTCGTAATGTAATTCCTTAAGTCCTAAAAAGTGTAAAATAATACGAAAGGGATGACTTTTTGATAGTTTTAACGAGCCGAACAAGACAAGTGCTCGATATTTTTGAGTAATAATCCGTCAGGTCCAAAAAGATTAAAATCTAGAGGAGGGATAGCACTTCCAGTCACTTTAACAAGTTGTCGAGGCTAATTGCTCGGCAATATTTTCATATTTTACAAGTTAGATGAAAAGAGCTTAAAGGAGACTCGTTTTTTGAGGAATGAGTGTTGTTTTGGATAACAACTGGTTCCAGGTTAGGTTTGGAACATTCCAATAACGGCAGTGGAAAGAGGGTGGCTAATAGAATCACTCATCGCAGCTGTTCCTCAAAAGGGTAAACAATCAAATGGAGGCATATGATCGGCTAAAAAAGAGTGGAGGTGATGGTAAGAACACGACCAAGGTTCAAAAGCTGATAGTCATGCGATCAAAATGGTTATTTACCGGAGGCGGGGTTCATTTTTTAATGATCTTGAACTCTATGGAAACATTTGCTCATTGCTAGGTTTATTTTTTGACAAGCTTGAACTTCGCGTAAAACTGCTCATGGTGAGGTTTATTTTTAACGAGCTTGAACTTTGTGTAAAACTACTCGTGCTAGTCGTATAATAAGGATGTCTCATCAGTAGGTTATTTTTTTAGGGAGCTTGCCCCATGCGCAACTTTATTCCTGAGCCTTTTGTATGCAAGCTAGGAATGACCGACTACTGTCCTAGGGGTTAAAGAGCTACTAAGGTTAGGTAGGATAGCTTCTCGATGGGAAAAATCTCCTTTAATTTGCCGTTTCCGTTGGTCCCGGCAAAGGTGAATGGTGGATCAGACCAATCACCTAACTTCAGATGATGAAAGCGAGGATGATAATCCTCCCCCACCTTCTCAGGATCCTCAACTTCCAAGATGGGTCCGTGCTACTCGGGATGCAGCAGGTGATCTTGCCGGTGATCCTACAGATCAGCGACGTACACGTTCTCAGTTTGAAAGAGCCTCTTCTTTACTGGCTCAAGCTCCAGTAAATCATGATCCTGACACTTTTGCAGAAGCTTCAGGCCATCCACATTGGGAAGCAGCTATGAATGAAGAATATCATTCATTAATGACAAATGATACATGGGATCTTGTTCCTCTACCAAAGGGACGCAAACTTGTTAGATGTAAATGGGTTTACAGAACCAAGTATGGACTAGATGGGAAAGTTGATAAACATAAAGCTCGTCTCGTTGCTAAGGGCTTTTCACAGGTCGAAGGCATTGACTACACTGAAACCTTCTCCCCTGTTGCCAAAATGAACTCTATCCGCCTTGTTCTTTCCCTTGCTGCCTCTTTAAAATGGGAAGTCCATCAAATGGATGTTAAATCTGCCTTCTTGCATGGGGACTTGCAGGAAGAAATCTATATGGAACAACCCATTGGCTTCATACAAACAGACTCCAGCCTTGTTTGTCGACTTAAGAAATCCCTTTATGGCCTCAAGCAAGCTCCTCGGGCTTGGTATGCCAAAATGGATAGCTTTCTTTTAGAATCTGGCTTTTCTAGGTGTCATTCTGACAATACTGTCTACACCAAGAAAGTGGGCAACTCTCTTATCATCCTTGTTTTTTATGTTGATGATCTTATTCTTACTGGTAGTGATCCCAACCTTATAAACCATGTGAAATCCAGCCTTAAAAAGAAATTTGAAATGACAGACTTAGGACACTTACACTATTTTCTCGGTCTTCAAGTCTTGCAATCCCAAGAGGGTATTTTCCTTTCCCAGTCCAAGTATGCTTGTGATATTCTTCGTCATTTTCACATGGAAGACTGTAAGCCAGCCCCTTCTCCCTTTCAGTCTAGAGTCAAACTTTCAGTCTCTTGTACTTCTCCTGAAGTTGATGCTACCTTATACCGTCAACTTGTCGGAAAACTCTTGTATTTAACCCATACTCGTCCTGATCTTTCCTTTGCTGTTGGCCTTGTTGCTCGTTTTATGCAAAACCCCCGTGAAAGTCATTGGAAAGCAGCTAAAAGAATACTTCGTTATGTTCGAGGTACAATACAGTTTGGGATTCATTACAGTGCCAAAGCAGCTCCTCTGTTAGTTGGTTTCACTGATTCTGATTGGGCTGGTGACCCCGATGATTGGAAGTCTACTGCCGGCTATGTCTTCACTCTTGGTTCAGGACCTATTACATGGGCTTGTAAGAAACATGCTACCATTTCTCTTTCGTCAGCAGAAGCAGAGTATCGTGGTGCCGTGGAAGCTAGTAAGGAAGCCTTGTGGCTTCGTCAGATCCTATCAGAGTTTGGCTTTGAGCAGCAGCATCCAACCACACTTTGGTGTGATAATCAAAGTGCCATTCAGCTATGCAAAGATCCAGTCCAGCATCAGCGCAGCAAACACATTGAACTACACATGCACTTCATCAGAAAGCTCATTCATGACCATGTTCTTGAAGTGCAATATTGTCCAACAGATGATCAGGTTGCAGACATCTTCACAAAGGCTCTCACAGAGGCGAAGTTCACTAAACTTCGATATATGCTTGGAGTTTAGGAAGTTGTCACTAAGGGGGGATAGGCTCTAGTGCCTCCTTCCTTCTCCTATTGTGTCATATTTGTAAATCCTTCAATCCTATCCCAATTTGTTCTTAAGGGGGGATGTTAGGATATTCCGACACATAGGATATAGTTAAGTTCAACTTGGTCTAGTATAGAGTTAGGTTAGAGTTAGGTAAAGTGTGTTTCTTTACCGTTGTACATTTTGTAACTTACAATCCGACGGTCACGATATGTAGTGATCCGACGGTTCACTCTCACCTCGGTATTACCGACACTTGATCCGTGGCTTGACACCCGATTGGTCCATGAGTTCTATTTAAAGCGCATGGAGGGTCATTGTTCGGGTAATCCGTGCATGAGAGAAGCTTATGTAATTTTTCATTCTTTGATTAATAAATTGCCTGTAGTACCCACGTTGGGACAGGCCGTGGACTGTTTCCCTCCTTGCACTCTGAGGGTTTTAACCACGTCAAAAATACTGGTGTATTGATTTGAGATCTGGTTGTGAGCGGTGTCCTTTTGGTATTCTTTCTGTGGAACTTACCCTGTAAATTCCTACATGAAGTAGCATCTTCCTTCCTCTCATTACTTGCTAGAGTAGTTTCGATGGGTTTACTTCTATCCACGTGGAACTTCTTTAGTATCTTGTTGGCATACTTTCCCTGGGAGACAAAAAATTCCTCATATCCTTGCCATACTTCCATACCAAGGAATTAATGCATGAGCCCTAGATCCTTCATCTTGAATTCTCTTGCAAGATCCTCATTGCAAGATTTTACCAGCTTCCCATCACCTTTTAGAATTAAATCATTGACATATAATACTATAATAAAAAATTTACCTTCAACCACAATATGGTAAAGGTTCACATCTTCTTAACTTTTGGGGAAGTCAACTTGGTGAAATAACTGTTAATCCTGGTGTACCAAGCATAGGGGTGCTTATTTCAATCCACACAGTTTTCACTTGAGTCTACACACATGTGAACCTCTGTTGAAGGTCTCAAATCCTTCCTGTTGCTCAATGTACACCTCTTCCTCAATCACACCATCAAGGAATGTTGTCTTCACATCCATCTGATGTATATTCTGTCCCATCCTTGCTGAAAGTGCTAGAATAGATCTGATTAAAGAGTACTGTTGGCTTATTGGGGCCTAACCCAGGTTCAGAAATGTTTAGCCAAGCAAATCTCGAAACCACCGGCCCTTTGGGCAACAGTTCGCAGAGCGCGGATTGAGTTCTCTCCCAAGGTAGTATGGGAGGGTGCTAGAACCAGGTTTCTGCACCCTAGGGATGTCTTGATGAGGTCTGGAAGTTAGTGAACCTATCCTACGTGTAGTGCTACTCTCGTGCAACTTTTTGTTCTGAGTATCTACCTTCACGTGGTTTAGATTATGAGTGCCAGTGCAATTTATCTTCACCGTGCTTTAATATTATTATAGATCTTAAATTACTTAAGGCAATGAAATCATAAACCATAAACAAATGCATAAACCAGAATATAGAATAGATACACAATATTCCAAAACCAACTTATCTTTATTAATACCTTTATCCAATTACAATCCACTTCCAGCCCTACGCACACAACTGCAGGGGTTTGTGCACTCAACTGCAGACTCTAACCAGGCCTCCGTGCACACAGCTGCAGAGCCTCTATATCCTACTACAAACCTTGACTTAGACTTACAGAATCAAAGTGACTACCTCTGTCAACAACCCATGTCTATAGATCTTCTCCAATGCTTTTTCCAAAACTGTCTTTTACACCTAGAGCCTTGCTTTATTTATACATTCTCATGGTCCACGTACCATGGGCAGGCTGACTTACTTTCTATTATTTTACCTTATTTTCGGGCGGACTACCCTTTGACTTGACTCGTTACAACTCATGCTTCGCACACTTCGTGGAGCTTTTTACAATACCAATATCCCCAAAATTGTGGGCTTTAAGCCCAAAAACCATTACGCGGGGGATCCACTGCCCAACAGGCCCCCAACACAAACATCATGACTCATCTCGAGTCACTTGGCCAGCGTGGCGATCTTCACTCGGAGTCCATCCAACAACCTCTGCGCTTCACAGATGTCGGCCACACATTCCTCCGATGTCTGCTGTATCGATTGTGCGCAACATTCTGATGCATTGTTGTCAGCGGAATCCTCTTGTCTTTTTGCATATGTGTCCTAAATCTGGGTCAACTTGCTTTTTATCGTGGTAGTGACCGTGAACGCTTCCTTGAGCCAAGGCTAGATGCGTGCTTTAAGCCCTGCTTCTTTCTACCGTACGATGTTGACTTGTTCTTTCAGATCCTGGACCTCCCTTATCTTGGCCAATCACTGGGTGAGGGCAGCCGTCTACGTGGTTCCCTGAACATCGTCATAAGCGTACTGCAATTCCTGCACTTCTGTCTCTAACTGCTATAGCATTGGATCCTCCTGGAGTGAGGTGAGCATTAAGAGGGACTGGTCCAATTAGCCAGTGCAGTCTTGTACAACATGCTCTATCTCTTTCAACCCCGATTGAATGGCTTGGTGGAACTGCTCTCTGACTTCTGGGGGTTTAGAGGACTGCACCTTCAATCGCAACTCTATTTGAAAGTTCAGCTCCAATTTCTCCTTCGCAGCCTCCTCTTAGGTCCTGCGAACTCCAGTTTCTAGTTGGCGAATCTTTTCTTCTAGGGGGAGTTCTTCTGGTACAGAAAACTCCGCAATACTACTACATGCTTCCTCAACTGCCTGTTCTACTCCCTAGTTTTGGGAAACCATGCTATCACACTATAGGTTGAGCTGTTCTAATTTTGCCTTCTGCTCACTCAAGACTTGGAGGGCACGACCCTCCCTAGCATGAATCTCAGCAGTTACCCCATCCTACAGCTGGTGTAGGGTTTCTCTGGGAAGGGTGACCAAATTCAACCCCCAACCCTTTATGTCACCTTTGGCTGCTGCTAAGACAGTTCCTTCTGGTAACACCAAAGTGTTCGTTGTGCGTGCACATAGCATCTGTTCAGCCTTGGTTATACCTTCTGCAAGGTGCGGTGTCATCATTCTTGAGGGTTGCACCTGTAATGTCTGCAACTGTCCTCTGAGTGCCTCTAACACAATCGTCTACTCCATCATCAACTTTGGCAGAGCATCCTTGTCAATAAGGTTTCCTCCCACGGTCTCTGTTTTCATTGTCCTTTTTCGTGCGGAATGCTACTCCTCGACGCACGACCTCTTGAGTTGGGTCACATTCCTGTGTCTCCATCTCCCCCTGTATATCCTACTCCATGGGAATTTCTTTGCCTTCCTCGGCCTCGTCAGCAGGCGAGGTTATGGTCTGTGTCATTTGCTCTAGTGCGGCTGCCTCAGCGGCCGTCTGCTGCATGGCCACTTCCTTCTCCTGACGCTTTCTTTTTGCTAGCTTCGCAAGGTGCAACTTGGTCTCCTTCTTCTTCTGTTGTGCCACGATTTTTTCCAATTCTGCCAAGTCCAGGGCGCGCCACTCTAGAGACCATGACACCATTACTTCGAAGATTGCATCATCTGTGGCAATGAATGACAGCTTTTCCCATGCTCGGGTTGGATCCTTGCGCACCCGGATATACAAGTTATGCATATCTGCCTTGAATTCTGCCACACTCTATAACATGTTATATATCGTTGGGGACAAGTGCAGCCTACAGTTGATCCACGTTCATAAACTCGCCTCTACAAATGTCCAAAATACCTTTATCTCCCAGATCCTTGCTGCATCTTTGGTCGCCTAGAGCGAGGTATACCTCATGGCCTCAAGTATGTTCTGCTCCACGGCAGGAAACTGGCTGTCTGCTGGCAGCTCCCCGGTAATCAACAGGATGGATAAGAGCACCCATGTGTAGTGGAAGGTCTTACCCTGGTCCTATGCTTCCCTGCAGTTCGTAAAAAATTCATCACAGAGAAACTGCGCCCAATTGAACTGGACCCCTTCTACACACTGCTCTGCCAACGCAATTACAGATGTTGGTACTTCGTCTGCATAGCATTTCCTCATGAGCTTGCTGGCCAGTAGCTTGGTGGCAATGCGTACTCCCTAGTCCTTGATACTTTCTATTACGTACCCTTGCTTCTTTTTCTCTAGCTTATATTTGGCCTTCATAGCTTCTGCGAGGCCCAAGTCACTACTCTTTCCGACGATGTCTGCGGGATTGCTTCCTTTAATCGACAACCATGAAATTCAGTGAATTAAGTTAGCTGTGATGGGAATCGACTCTTCCAGTTACAGATACCCATCATGTACTTCACAGTAGCTGCCGGATGACAAATATTGTGATAGGCATGCAGTGGTAGTGGGGTATCCACCGCAGATGAAGTAACCCCACCTTTTCCACATCGCACAACCATTTTTGCTGTCGTAGTTTTTCCGCAGCCAAATATGGGAACTTCTCACTATCCGCAAGGTCCCAGTCTTTGAATTTTATATTCGGTACCCATCCCAGCGGTGGACCGTCAAACCTAATATCATCCGGAAGAAGCGGTGTCTGGAGTGCATTCTTCATGGCCTCCAGGTCCTTTGGTATCTTGGCCATTCCTTTCCATGGGGGAATGTAGGAGGATAACTCTATCGCTAAAGGCGCTTGGGAGACATTTTCCACCTCATCGTCCTGTGCCTCAATTTGGGCTATCAGGTCTTGCAAATATTACTCCTCCTCTTTTGTTTCAACAGTGACAACTTTTCCCTTCTCTACCAGCAAAATTTTACTAACTCTTGGGTGCCATGGTGATACTCAGATGGGCCCCATTGGCTATTTGTTTTTCTGCGGTTGCGGCGTGCATGGGGACTTCGATACCTCTAGTGTGCCTGCTACCTCTCTAGGCTCCTCCTGGGTCACTTGGGGTTCTTGGCTAACGCCCATAATTCGCACTCTGGTTCTCAACATTGTGTGTATATTGGATTCAGTCGGTCGCGTATTGACGGGTGGCACGCTAGCTTGGGGCTCACTGCTCTATACTAACTCAATTCTCAAAAACCCTAGAGCTGCTTGAAAGCTACCTTGCGGAATTTTATAGTAACATTCAGTTTTGAATTCATTCATTCCCTCCATTTTTGAGTCCTTAGTACCTGCATGGCGGCAGATCTCTCTGAATCTAGCTTGTAATTCATGTCTTAATGGCCCACCTCCCGCTCCTTTCTACATTAATTCAGCCTTCTTGTCATGAATAGTGTCGTCGATGGTCACCTCCCATCCTATCCGTGCAGCAGCGCATCCCCTTAAGCGCGACTGTGAGCCTTGCGACAGACGGGCTCTACGCAGAACCTCCTTTTCGTGCAGATTTCCTGCAACCTTTTGTATAATCGCACGACCTCTTTCAACTTCCTCGAGCACTGAGACTGTGCCTTCTACAGATAGTCAAGTGGTCGTAACCCTGGGGTGAGACTGCGCTTTTCTTGCTAGCTCGGGTTGTGGGCACCTCTCGTGTTGTTCCTCTATATAGAGTACCTTTCCTTGTTTAGGAAGGTGTGGTTGTAGCCATGATAGCAGGGTCACAACTCTTTCTACTGTAGTAGTAGGGCTGTCCATACTTGGTTTCATCATACGTAGTTTGTTGCAACCAGCTTGCGCGACTTCAGTTTCCAGTTTGTGGATTTCCTCATCCAATTTCATGCTTCTCTTCCTCAGCCATGCCCACTCATCATAGATTTCATGAAGCTTCATGCTTCCTTATCGAAGGTCTTCTTACAGCTGCCTAATTCCTATACTCAGGTCCTCGCGTCCTGTTCCTACTACGGGAGCTGTGGTCTGGGGATTCTTCTTTATTCTCCTGGCCTCTTCTCTTCTTGGCACTATTGGGTTCAGTTCTACGCTCCAGTTTTTACTTATGGTGCTATATGCCCATTGAATCATAGTCATGTGCAGGTCCCAATCTGTTCGTCTCACCTGGTAAACTGTCTTCGTGATCCCACATAGCCTTGTTAATGCTCCGCCATGGGGTATTTGCGGTGTGTGTCGTTCTTTCTACTGCCGTGTCAGGCCTTGATTTTTGAACCTTAGCCTGGGTTGTGCCTGCCCAGTACATGAATGCACCCATCGAAATAGGTGGGCACATAAATGGCTTTTCCCTGGCTACCTGGCTCATTTTAGACGCTAGGAACTTTCGAACTGTAAGTGCATCCTTCCTCTGCATTTACGCTAGCTCCCAATATTCTTCTGGTATGTCTTCCACCATTGTGTGGGCGTTGCGTGCAACACCCAGTCCTTCGCCTCGTGCCGCTGCTGTATTGACCTTCCGACTTTGTCTAAGAGTTCATCCCCACCAATGTCCCCATCATATGTTGGTAGTTCCTTGGCTTCGGTCGTCACGTACCGTAGTGATCTAATCATCATGTTGCAATTTAGCATTGAGACTTCGTGCAACCAGTTTTGCCAGTGTTCCATTTCTTCGTCCGAATCCTAAGTACAGGAACTGTCACATTCCCATGAGACTCTCCCATCTTTGGTTGGGTTTACCCTGTCCTAGTCTAGCACCGTTATTTGGTAAATGCAGTCCAGCTCATCATCGTTGTCATCTCCGGGCATAGGTTCAGTATAGCGCACTCCTTCAGTTGGATCCAGTGGCACTACTACGCGTAGAACCTTTTTCTCGAATGTCATCTTTCACTTCTTCAGGTTGATGATCCCATTCATATCCATAGCCCAATCTATCCCTAACAATGCGGGGTAAGGGTTACTGTCATCCACAATCTCTATTACCCCAAAGTCCGTTTGCATACTCACACCTTCAATATCCACTGGTACCTCTTGCAGTATTCCCATGGGCATGACCTTTTGTTGGTTAGCCATCCATAATTGAATAGGAGGCCACTGTAACACGGGCCGACCCATTCGTTCCCAAGTCTGTTTTGGTAACATGTTCGCGTGCGAACCCAAGTCAATGACTACCTGATCTAGCCCATATTCGACAATTTGCGTCATTAACCGCATTTCCCTCCTAGTGCGCAGAGCATGCTTCCCCATCTTTCGAACTATGTGCGGTTCCCCTGATCCTACGCACCTAGTGATCAGCTCTTGGAGTCCCTTAACTGCCTTATTGTCTCGTAGCAACTTCATGCATGTCTCTAAAAAGGTAGTAAGCATAGATAGATCCATTCCCGGTTCTGGTTGACCCTTACTACCTAAGGTAGAGTCCTCCTTGAGGCCCTTTGTAGCTTCCATAACCGTTTCCTTTGCGAATTCCAATTCAGGCTCAGATTCTTTTGTAGGGGCCTTGTGAACCCATGTATCATCCTCGGGTTGCTTTCCCTTATCTTCCAATGTAGTCGCGCCACTTCTAAGCACCATATTCACGTTGGGGTCTTCTTCACATGGTTCAGACCTCATCATTTGGATATTTTGAGTTGGAGTAGGCTGTAGTACCCCTTTCTCACGCATCTGTGCGATCAATGTCGGACAATCTACTACTTCATGATCAAACTGATAACAATACAGACAACATATCCTAGTCGGATTATAAAGTCGTGCGCGTAGTGCCCGGGTCCACTGCAATTATAGCAGATTAACTGTCTGTGCCCTTGTTTGGGTCCCATCCCTCCTCATCCTCGACCTCACACTTGAAATCCCCCCTGCACGATTGCTGTAGCTGGATTGAGGCCTCACGTTTCTGTCTGTATTCGATAAGCTGGGGTCCTGTCCATCGTTATTTCATAGCTCTGACATGTCCGCTCATTGTGGCCCACTGATATACAGAAATTACAGTACAGTTGTCGCGGAGTTTGGGTATATTTCTGCAACAGGTGACAGTTGTCCGTCGCGTTCTTTCCTCCCACCTGACAAATCATGCACCAGAGTGCAGGGGGCGCACTCAACCCTGCTTGTGCTTCCAATCTCAATGGCATCGGTCCCCCTCTCGTCAAATAGTTCGTGAATACAGGACAATGATCCTTATCGTGACCTTGGCCTTTACATTTTATACACCACACTTCTTCGCATGCCTCTGGCTGGGGCACCCTATCCTACTTCAAACTTTGCATCTCCAAGCATAGGTTTTGTAGTTGCGTGTGGATTTGTTGGACTCCCAACCCCGGATCTTGTATCGGTGTTTCGTGCAACCTCATTGCCATTTCCAATGCCTCTGCCTGGGTTGAGAGCTTCTATTGTGACAGTGCTGTCCTTAAGTGTGGTGTCAAAGACATCACAAACCACGCGTGGTGCTGCGCATATGTCAGAGTCTTATTTGCCTCACAGATCGTAATTTTCAGCCTCTGATCTAGATCCCAGGGGGTTTCACCTGGAATCATCACGATCTCCTTGAATCCGATGATCAACTGCGTCTCTGATTTCGGCCGGCTAAATTCTCTGTTCATTGCAATCTGAATCTCCGCCATTTCGACATTCAGGTGATCATTCGAGTGCTTGATATACCAATTCAGTGCGCGATCCTGCAATGCACTTACCAATGTGGCCTTCTCAATGTTATCATCCGTAATCCCGTGCGCTTCCCACACTGCTCTTACTGTAACAAACCAAAACTGATATGGGTCTTCATTTCCTACTCCTCTGAATACAAGCCACTTGATCATGCTCGCCATGTTAAACTGTTGGTTTGGTGGAGGTGGAGTGAGCGAAGTTGGAGGTGAAGGGAGTGGTTGCGTTAGCGGAGATGATAACTGCAGAATGTGCTACCCGATCAAATTGACCGCACTCCTCGAAGAAACCCAAGCGTGCTCTTCCTCACTTGCTTGCGGCAATGAAATTAAAGGACTGTTTCCTAACCCTTCAATCCCTTTGTAGACCCTTCTGCTCCGCGTCGTTCCACTCATTAATGTATGCACATCACTCGTTTTTCACATAACAACATCTTAATCTAGGTATTCAAAGACTTGATGTACTTACCTCACGGTCCCTTGAGAAAACGTCTTTCTGCTTTGCTGTAGCTGACAGTCATGTCTATCACAAATTTAGTGATAAACCCTCCTATTATCCGATCTAGCCAATGATCTACGACCCGCATGATCTTATCTTCAGATGCCTCTAGCCTGCGCACCAACTCCAGAGTCCACACTATCGGTTGATCGATCTTGCACCTTCCCTGGCTGTCTGCTAGCCTTGCGATCCAATCGTATAGTTCTGAAGAGAAGGTCACGAAGAAGACCTCATGGATTTCTGTATATATGAAGTGAGCCAACCACCTTTTCTCGGATATCTGCGGAGTTTTGTTTTCCTGTATTATGAACTTGTGCAACTTTTGATACAACCAATCTTCAATTTTTTTCTTTGTAGGGTTCCAGTGTTCTGACATCAGACATCCCTTAGGTAGATGCTGGTCTGGGCAATGGAACCATTTGTTGGCTGATTGGGGCCTGACCCAGGTTCAGAAATGTTTAGCCAAACAAATCCCGAAACTACTGGCCCTTTCGGCAACAGTCCACGGAGTGAAAACTAAGGTCTCACTCGAGTTAGTATGGGAGGGTGTTGGAACCATGTTTCCACACCCTAGGGATGTCTTGATGAGGTTTGGAAGTTACTGAACCTATCCGACACGTAGCGCTACTCCCACGCAACCATCTATTCTGAGTATCTACCTTCATGTGGTTTGGATTACGAGTGCCAGTGAAATTTATCATTACTTTGCTTTAATATTATTATAGATCTTAAATTAATTAAGACAAAGAAATGATAAACCAGAATATAGAATAGATACACAATATTCCAAAACAAACTTATCTTTATTAATGCCTTTATCCAATTACAATCCACTTCCGATCCTGCGCACACAGTTGCAGGGGTCTGCGCACTCAGCTGTGGACTCTAACTAGGCCTCCGTGCACACAGCTGCGGAGCCTTTATCTCCTACTACAACCCTTGTCTCAGACTCGCAGACTCAAAGCGACTACTAGATCTTCTCCAATGCTTTTTCCAAAACTATCTTTTACACCTAGAGCCTTGCTTTATTTATACATTCTCATGGTCCGCGGACCATGGGCAGGCCAACTTAGTTTCTATGATTTTACCTTATTTTTGAGTGGACTACCCTTTGACTTGACTCATTACAACTCATGTTCCGCACACTTCGTGGAGCCTTTACAATACCAATATCCCCAAAATTATGGGCTTTAAGCCCAAAAATCGTTACGTGGGGGACCTGCTATGCAACAAGTACCTTGCTACTGGAGCAAAGGTATCCTCATAATCAATTCACTCCACCTAAGAGAACCCTCTAGCCACAAACCTGGCCTTGTGTTTCTCCACACTCCCATCTGCTGCTTGCTCTACCTTGTAAATCCATCTGGAACTCACCACTAACTTGTTTGCTGGTTTTGGGACCACTTCCCAAACACTATTTCTGATAATGGAGTCATACTCTTATATAGTGGCATGAACCCATACTGGTTTCTACACTGCTTCCTCGAATGAGGATGGCTCAATCTCTACACTCTCTCTCATCAGATCCATGTAGATAGTGTATCGATATGGTGACCTCCTGTGCCTGCACTGTGAGGTGGGTGCTCCCACATTCAGTCTAGCATCATGCATCAATATGTTAGCCTCTTTGGTGCTCTTCCTCCCATCTCTGGAAGTCTTTGCATGAGTGGGTGCTTCCAATCTCTACTCCTCTGTATGTGGCTGCTCCATGTCATCCTGAGGTTCTTCCTTTGGAGCTAAAATCTCCTCTTCTCCATGCAACTGAATCTCCCTCTTAAGGGAACATCTCATGGCCTTCTCTTCATCGAAATTCACATCTCTACGAACCACTGTCATCCTATGAGATTGTAGGTACACCAGATAGTTGTGAGGTGTATTAGTGTACCCCACAAACATGCCAAACTCAACTGTTGGTTCTAGATTTTTCCTTGCATCCTTGGTAACATGATAGTAAACTGATGAACCAAAGATCCTAAAGTGTGCCACATCTGGTTTCTTACATGAAAAAGATTCTTTTGGTGTACTCATCCAGAGAATCCGATGAGGACTCCTGTTCTAAACATGTATTGTTGTGTTTCATGCTTTGGCCCACAAGTGCAACAATAGGCCCTGATCATGTAACATCCCCCATGCATCTCCCACAATACTTCTGTTCTTCCTTTTAGCCACCCCATTCAGCTGTGGGTTATGGGGTGCTATTAACTCAAATCGAATGCCTTCTAATGCACAAAATTTCTTGAATTCATTCGACACATATTCTCCACCATTATTGATCCTAAGAACTTTAACTTTCCTGCGATTTCCTTTCTCAACAAGTGCTTTAAATTCACAAAATTTAGCAAACATCCGATCTTTCTTCTGCATGAAGAAAATCTATCACTTATGAGGAAAACATATACAAATATTACTTAATACCTGTGCTTGGACGTGGAGACTATCGAGAACAATCCACACACATCTAAATGAACTCTTTCAATGGTCGCTTACACTTGAATGTCCTTATCATGAAAGCTAGATTTGGTGTACTTCCCCAATATACACCCTTTACATTTGTCTCTCTGCTATTATGTACCCTTGGGAATTCCTGTAGAAATTTGTTGCATGATATTCAAAGCTTTGTGGTGAAAGTGACCCGATATTCTATGCCACAACTCAACGATGTCTCAGCTCTACACCTTCTCTGATTTTGTGCTCAAGGAAGCACAATCTTCTACATCCAATTTTGTTATCTGGAAAACTAGTGTCCATTCAGAGCTGCTAGTCCCACTAAGATGGGTAGCTATCTTAGAAACAAACAGATTAAAGTTGTGTTTTCCTTTATGAGAGATGGATGTGAGAGAAGCAGAGAGCACCAACCTCAGTCTTTCGCTAGTATCCTTGCTTGTTTCCTCTCTCCTTTGATAGAACTTTCGCCACTCCTTTCTCACTTGTCCCGCTTCAAAGAATACCTGTAGAGCCAAGGTAGCAAAATACCATCAAAGCATAGAAATCTATAACCATAAATAATGTAGGGTCAGATGTACATTAACCATATAAATGCATACATAAACAAGATTCAGATATATACAAGCATATGGAGGAAAACTCAAATAGCTTTATTTGATAGAAGTAGTAGAAGAGAGAATTACAACTAGGCTGTCTGATCCAGCATCATCCTCCCAGCATGAAAGCCCTCTCCACCTCATACAAAGTAAGATCACCCAACAATGTATTCAAATAGAAACCAACAACACTTCCCTGTAAATTACAAAATTCCAGCTTCTGGATCTCTTGGATGAGGGATCCATATATAGATGTTTTTAGGAGAGTGAGTCAGCTTTTGGGATTTTGTTTAGTGTCATTCCAATGATATTTCTTGGTTCCACTTGGAGATTTCAGATCTCTTACTCATCCTTGGGTGAATTCAGAGAGGCAAGTGTCATATGAGCAGTTTCTAGAATATTCTCTGGGTTTCCACCTAACACACTGCTTCTGCCATTTGTCTGCTCTCACTCATTGCACCCTATAGAAGGGCTTTCCAGTATGCATCGCACCCCCCATGTGTAATAGGTGAGATGCATCACACCCTATGCATGGAGCAGTCTGTATGGTCCTGTTTTGACCAGTTCTGAGTAGTTTTTCATGGAGAACTTCTGGGAGATGATGTAATCAGCTGACCTTGTTCCTTTAGGGTATGAAACAACACTTTTATGGGTTTAGAAGCCCTTGTTTTATGGACATATGTGATTGGGGTTGCAGTGCCCAAATATTTCTATAATAGTTGCCCCCTAAAGCATGAGGTCGTAACTCCTTTTGATGTTGGGTGAAATGCTTTATAATGAGGATCCGAGGTTTTTTGAACTGGAAGGTGACCTGTAATAAGATACAATACAATACATTATCTTCACAATATTTTCATGATCTAGCTAAGGTGGGCATTCCCATGCTCAGCTTTATAAATTCATATTCATGTACATAAGACAGACAATCGTTTGTGTGGCAGACTGATGATTCTGGTAGAGCCATCATCCTTTAGTTTGGATGATTGTCTATGCAGCTGTGATGTACATTTGATGTCTTTATTTTCCTGAATATATCGCAGCCCAGATACATTCACAATTATTTATCGACGGAGGCTGAATAATGCAAAGGAAGATGTTTTCAACAGAGATATATTGATCACAGACAACAAAACTACTGAATAAAGTTGAAGACGATGAAGAAAAAACCAAAATCTGGAGGCAGAAACAGTCTCATCTGATCATCGCACCTATAACAATGGGAAATGGGGATGCATCTCACCTACAGCACATGGGAGGTGCGATTCATCTAGACTACTAAGAAGAGACGGTGCGATGGTCTAGGGACGAGACTGAGCTTGGTTTTTGTTCACAGTTTGCAGCTAAGTTCAGGGATTTAGGCTGAGCTAATGATTGTCAGTAAACACAAAGTATAGGGGCTGATCTAATGAGGTTATTTGAGCTACCACTAGGGCACTTAGGATGTTTGCAAGCTAGATGTTCAGTTCATAAACCAACCCGGAGATTGACTGAAGTAGCGTTGATCTACTTTGCAGTTGCATAGAAAAACAGTTCGAAGGCTAGCTGGCTTGACTTCAGGCTCTGTCTATGGTTTATAAAGCAAATAACAGTAACAAAACAAACAAACTATTCACTCCCTAATGGAGTTTCCATTTTGTTATCGGGAAAACTAGTGTCCATTTAGAGCTGCTAGTCCCACTAAGACGGGTAGCTATCTTAGAAACAAATAGATTAAAGTTACTTGTGTTTTCCTTTATGAGAGATGGATGAGAGAGAAGCAAAGAGCACCAACCTCAGTCTTTCGCTAGTCTCCTTGCTTGTTTCCTCTCTCCTTTGATAGAGATTTCGCCACTCCTTTCTCACTTGTCCCGCTTCAAAGAATACCTGTAGAGCCAAGGCAACAAAATACCATCAAAGCATAGAGATCTATAACCATAAATAATGTAGGATTAGATTCACATTAACCATATAAATTCATACATAAACAAGATTCAGAGATATACAAGCATATGGAGGAAAACTCAAATAGATTTATTGATAGAAGTAGTAGAAGAGAGAATTACAACCAGGCTGTCTGATCCAGCATCATCCTCCCATCATGAAAGCCCTCTTCACCTCATACAAAGCAAGATCACCCAACAATGTCTTCAAAGATAAACCAACAACACTTCCTTGCAAATTACAAAATTCCAGCCTCCGGATCTCTTGGATGAGGGATCCATACATAGATGTTTTTAGGAGAGTGAGTCAGCGTCTGGGATTTTGATTATTGTCATTCACTGATAGTTATTGGTTCCACTTGGAGATTTCAGGTCTGTTACTCATCCCTGGGTGAATTCATAGAGGCAAGTGTCATATGAGCAGTTTCTAGAAGATTCTCTGGGTTTCCACCTAGCACACTACTTCTGCCATTTGTCTGCACTTGCTCATCACACCCTACAGAAGGGATTTCCAGTATGCATCGCACCCTCCATGTGTAATAGGTGAGATGCATCACACCCTATGCATGGAGCAGTCTGTATGGTCCTATTCTGACCAGTTCTGAGTATTTTTTCATGGAGAACTTCTAGGAGATGATGTAATCAGCTGAACTTGTTCCTTTAGGGTATGAAACAACACTTTTAGGGGTTTAGAAGCCCTTGGTTTATGGACATATGTGATTGGGGTTGCAGTGCCCAAATATGTCTATAACAAATTTGTAGAGGTTCTTCACCCGAACCCTGATCCGCTTCACTTGTCTTGAGGCTATGTGACGAAGGAAAGCCTTCCCTTTGCTAAATATGACATCGTAGCCATGATCCTCCAACATGGAAACTGAAACCAAATTCTTCTTCAAACCCAGAACATACATGACATCTTTTAATGTGAGAGGAGAACCAAAATCCCTTTGAGAGGTAAAAACACTGATATTGGTCGTGCTCTACCTCCCATCATCGCTCATTTCAATGTGCATCTAGAGGTCCTTCTCCTCCAAGTCAATGAAGAATTCTTTGTTGATGGTAATATAAAATTAGGCTCTACTTTCCAGAAACCACACACTACCCATCAATGATGTCCCCATGTAAGTGATGAGGGTGAAATCCAGCTCGAGTTATGAAGCAAGGGCTTCACCCCCCACTCATCCTGAGGGATTCTTACCGACCTTCTTGTGCGGACACTTTGTGGCATATTGTCCTAGCTCATGATCGTGAAAACATTTAATCTTCGACATGTCCTTCTTCTTGCCACCCTGAATAGAATCTGATTTGGAATGGGATTACTTACCTTTCCATTTCTTTCCCTTTCTATATAAGGCACACTTTTCCTCATCATCATGCTTGGATGAGGATCCATCTCTGGTGTTACGCCGAATCTATTCTTATACCAAGTTGGACCACAAATTCTCCCACTCTAGAAGCTTCTCCCTCCCATTTACTGAGCCTGGGTAGTTGTGCCAACTCTTTGTAAGGCCTATAAGTGCTATGCTGACTAGATCATCTTCAACAACTATAACACCAACACTTCCAAGATCATCCCGACATTGGGTGAACTTGGTCAAGTACTTTGGTATTGTGTCGCCCTTCTCCATCTTGATTTTTCTGAGCTTGTCCTTTAGTGCTAGCTTCCTGTGGTCACTTATGTTTTGAAACAAGTCTGTCAAGGCCTTCCACATGGCACATGGAGTATCCTTACCTTGGATGTTTGAGACAATATGATCTCGAACTCCTTCTAGGATAATCCTTCTCACCTTTGCAACACATTTTCTCCACTCTGCCAGATCTTGAGCATCAATTGCTGGAGGTTTAGAAATATATTTGTATATGAATTCCTTAAGTCCATTTTTTTCCAACACTACCTCCATCCTATCCTTCCAAGAAATATAGTTTGAACTACCCTCAAGGGCATATTTGAGCCTCAATTCGTAGAATGACATCTTGTTGGCTTTGAAGTATGATACTGTAAATTCGATTTCACCTACAAAAGACAAACTCGTATTATCCTCTTCTAGAGTGATTTTTGCTTTGATACCATGTACAAATTCCTTGTAGATTCAAACTAATAATTTTAATATGCTAAAACAATAGACTTGAATCTACTCTACTTATTATCTAAAAATAATTAAATAATCTTGAAATCACGAAGCATACAAGAGAAAGAATTCAATCAACACATTACACACTGATTACTTGGGGAAAACCATAGATAAAAACCATTGCTATATGTATATTGCATTAGTCATAAAATATGATAATATTATAATTGTTTTCTCAAGCCTGAGAAAACTTTGCACTATCTCTATCTGTCTCACAACTTCCTAGATAAGACCAGACCAATACTTAACCAATTTCTACTTGCCCAAGTCCCTATTTCCTTGCGCCATTTCCTTAGGAATTAGACCCCTATTAATAAGGGAAATTCCTCAATTGGAATTGCGCAATCCTCATAGGCCTTCCTCTGGCTGCATGCACCAGCTGTACAATTCAAACGATTATATAACTAATAGTACACTGTCCCCGAACTCCAATCTCAACTGGGTAACTCTAAGATCTGACATGCATGAGTTATTTATGAGTGAATCATCAGTTTACTAGTTGATCATTGCAGGCATCACCACACTACACTGCATGCAACACCACACTACTATACCTCCCACTAATTCCTCCAACAATTGGAACTAGTTTAACTGACTTTAACTCAGTTAAACTGAATTAATTAATTACACCTCAAAATAAAGTCAACCAGGGCTCCTATAATGTGGGAGACACTCTACATGACTCAAGTTAGATCCTCAAATTGAATTAACTGAGTCAATTAAGTCAAATTAACTTAGTTAACTAATAAAAGTTGTCATGAGATGTGGAATTACAATTTTATTACCAATTTAATTCAAGGGAAAAATTAAATTAGGATTTTCTTGTTGCATTTTCAACACTATCGAGATTTTTATTTTCCTTAATGCCTTCGATGCAATATTGATGACGTACATCCAAGGGAAGTGACAATAATCAATTTGATGAAATCCATATCCAAATACGAAGGAATTACCATAATTTCTATAATAATGACAATTGAATTTAAAGAAAACAACCGACGCTATTTCCAAATCATAGTTTAATTGTCCTCATCATTATCTTGATCCCGAATCACAGTAAGAAATATGATGCAATACATTTATTTTTTTCATTTGCACAGTCTAACATAAGCATAAAAGATAACTGAAGTGTTGAGAATGCATAAAAAAAATTGACATGTTAGTAGTCAAAGCAACAAAATGTAGATAGATCGTTATCTAGATAAGTTGTTATCTATATTTTTAATCACCATGATCATTATCTACATACACTGTTATCTATATTTTTATTTGCCCCAATGCCTTTGATGCAATATTGATGACGTACAACCAAGGGAAGTGACAGTAAGTAATTTGATGAAATACATATCCAAATATGAAGGAATTACCATAATTGCTATAATAATGACAATTGAATTGAAAGAAAACAATCGACATTATGCCAACACACCAGAAATGATGCACTTGTCATGAATGGTGATATCATATGCCCATATTCTCAACACATAACATTATAATCGAAAAAATGAACAATTTGATCAATGATCCATCAACGCGTAGTGGAAGTAAATTTTACAAAACCTTATTAATGATAAATAATTTCTATGTTATTTAAAAAATAGTGATGTTTCTTTTTTAGTGTTTATTAAAGTCCTTATTGCAATAAGTTAATATTTCTTATTTAAAATAAAATAGTAATAATTCTTATTTAATTTTTATTAAGTTTTCAGTATACCCAATGAAACCTCTCTACACACTGAAATATATCCGTAGGAAACTTTCCGCCTAATCACAAATGTCAATGAACACCTCTTACAGAAAGAGTGCGGTTTTCGCACTCCAATAAAATCAACTTCTTTTGCATTAAAGACTTTTCTGATAAATTGATTAAATGTTGTGCTCCCCTCACAGTGAAATATTTGTTTATGGATATCCTTGTGTAAATAGGAAAATGTGTGGAACTACAGAGGAAATCCATTTTGCGGAGGAAGAATTCAACCTTTCATCGTGCGGACCTCTGCACTCTGCACAATCACAAACCTTCTGCATAATTCATGCACACTTGTACTCATAAACAAGTTTTTTAATTACGAAATTTACAAAAAATACTTTTGTTCATGTCGACAACTATAAACAATGTTTCCCCCCACTACTATGTTATTGAGTATGTCCGGGAAAACGGACATGCAGAAGTGACAATAAGCAATCTAATGCAATACATTTATTTTTTTAATTTTCATAGTCTAGCATAAGCATAAAAGATAACCAAAGTGTCGAGAATGTAGAACAACAAATCAATACGTTAGTAGAAAAAGAAATAAAATGATAAATTTACGATAGATCCCTAGATAGATCATTATCTAGATAAAATGTTATCTAGATTTTTAATCGCATTGATTGTTATCTAGATACACTACTATCTAGATTTTTAATCTCCTTGATCGTTATCTAGATACATTGCTATCTAGATTTTTAATCACCTTGATCATTATCTAGATACACAATTATTTATATTTTTAATCGCCTTGATAATTATCTTGATACATGGTTATCTAGATTTTTTTTCGCCCCAATGCCTTCGATGTAATATTGATGACGTACAGCGAGCGAGAGTGACAATAAGAAATCTGACGCAATATGTATATGAATAGGAAAAAATTAGCATAATTTCTATAATAATCAAAATTGAATTGAAATAAAATAGCTGACATTATTTCTGAATGACATGTTTGTTTTGGAGAATTTGGTATCTACAGAAGTAGTTGTATCTAGAACAACAATTTAAAGTGTTTTATACTTTTCGTATAAGCAATAGATAAGGTGAGAAGATTGAAGACCTACTTGTAGTTCCGCTTTCCTCTCGTCTCCCTTATATCGATCCTGTCGCTCCTTCCCGTACTTAATCCACTTGAGAAGTACCCTGTAATCACAACAGAAAACAAAGAACCGATCAAAGCATATGATCTATTGAATATAAGTGAAAGAAATCAGATACAATTCACACATATAAGCATTATGAAACAATACAAACATATGGGAAAAAGGTTCAAACACTTCATTAGATAGAATAAGGAATTACAACCATTGGTGTCTGATTCAAAGCCATTCCTCCAGCTTGGATCCCATCCACATCACATCAAAAGCATGACAAACTTGTAGCATTACAATACTTGCTTCAAAGCCAAATATCATAGCAACATTATCTCCTTACAATTCAACATAATCTAGCCCCTGATCACTTAGATGAGTGGTCAATTTATAGGAAGATGAAGGAGGTTTTGTCATTAATGGTGGCATTGAATGGCCTTCCATACTTAGAATTAGTTCCATGGAGGAAGGGATGAGAGGATAGGATGCACCTTAACTCATTCCTCATCCATTTTCAAGCTCATAGGAGTTGATAAGTGAGGGAACCTTCTAGATGAATCCAAAAGATAAGAATATTCCCCAAACCCTATGTGAATTTCACTCATTCTCACCCAACATAGGTGAAAGGAAGCCTAAGTGCTCTGCAGAGCACCCTGGCAGTGGACTCAACTGCTCTACAGTGCACCTTTACAAGGGCTTACTTGCACTGGTCCCTCTAGAGGCTATTTCTAGATGTCTTCAAGTCATGAAACTGTCTGGGAAGGAGGCATTCAAAGGGGTGAATTGTTTAGGGCATGAAGCAACTAAAATTAGGGTTTGATGAGCCCTAAAACAATGATCTAGATGTTTGGATTTGATGTGCCCAAATGGATCTATAATAGTTGCCCCCTAAAGCATGAAGTTGGAAAAATGCCAATGTCGAATGAAATGCTTTACGATGTGATGAGGAGGTATCAAAGTGGAAGGTGACTTGCATCAATTACAATACATATATCATGATATTTGATTTTACATGAATTTCTGAGGGAATGCATACCCATTCTCAGCTTATAAACTTTCATTACATGTACATAAACAGTCGTCTACAGATATAGACCCATGATCAAAATGACCATCAATGTAAAGCCATTGTACATATGATTTAGTACTCCTGAAATTGCAGCCCGGATGTATGAAACTAGATCCAAGGACTTCTATCTCGTTTGATCATTTGCTCAAGTATGAGCCTAACCATGTGAATATGTGATCTGAAGTCGAACATGGGAAGACACCATCTGATTACCAGCTAATTGTTGGCATTATGATACAGGTATTGTCCTTGATGACAACTCACTCAGATGAAAGATCACAATACAGCTGGTTAACAACAAAGAATTATAGATCAGTCTACACAGAATGAAGAAAGAGAGGTATACACAGGTTCACCTTGACTAAGGTGCGTATACACGCAGGTTCACTGACCACAAGTAGTGTATACGTACACATGCACTTTCACAGAAGGGAAAGCGCGTATACCTTGGAAAACTAAGTTTTTGGTCCGAAGTATTTGGTCCATGGTATTTTGATCCATGGTATTGGTCCAAGGCATCTGGTCCGAGGTATTGACCCTAGGTATTTGGTCCAAGGTATTGGTACTAAGTGGTTTTGGTCCATGGTATTGAGAAAGGATTAAAACTATAAAAGGAGGAGAAGATAATTAGGCCAAGGTGTGCAAGTATCGAATATCTGATAAAGTGTGAGATCTAGTATGCAGGTTATTGGCTTATGGTGCTGTGCTTGATCTAAACCAGGGATGAACCTTAGCGGTTGATGGAGGATAAGATATAATTATGGATTGATATCTTAAGGCTTGAAATGAATTATGGTTATATGGTTTGATCATGTTTACTCTAGATCTGTATACTGACGCATGTGTTGTTCTGTAAATATTATGATCTGGGTATAAATGAAGTCTGGAATAGCTGCAAAATTATGAATTAATATTTGCAAATGTATACACTGGTTGGCTTTGAGAAAAGCACATATACACACAGGTTCGACACATGGAAGTAGTATATACCTTATGAAATATGTTTCAGTTGTTTCTATTTACCGTTACAGAGTTCTGGGCTTTGGTTTGGGTTCTGGTTACTGTATTCTAGTGACAATATTCTAAATGATTAGATTGATGGGTTGTCAAAGCGATTGATTGATTCAGTTGTGGTTGGTTCAGAAAGTGATTGGTTGATGCCGATGTATTTGATTGAATTACAGTAATGATGTTGTTGACGGATCCTATCTGAAAATTTATGAAACGTGGTCCTTGGAGGAAGAAAGAAGGTCGTAGCCTTTTGTAGGTCGCAGCCTACATACTAGTAAACATATCGGCTAGTACAAGAGTTAGGGGGTTGTAGCTCCCTTCCAGGAGAAGCTGGAGAATGAGAGAAGGTTGTAACCTTCAGTAGGTAGAAGCATGTTTACTGGTATAAGTCTGCATCAGTACAAAATTGTAAACATATTTTCCTATTATTAAAAGAAGACAGAGATGACAACAACAGGTGGTTTTCACCCACATTGGGTTTCCACCTTATATCTTGGTGTTCATGTGTGTTTCTTATGTGTGATGCTTTATTATGCTTTTACTGCACTGTCTAATAAATCTCTGATATACTGGTTAAAATTCAATGCATGATAAATTGGGTAAATCAAAATCTCTCTGCATATACGCTGGTTGCCTTAAGTACAGTCGCGTATACATGCTAGTTCACTTAGCTGAAGTAGCGTATACAAATATGTTTGGAAAATTAAATTATTGATTTGATAATACTGATTCACCCCCCTCTTAGTATTATTTCCAACAATTTGTATCAAAGCAGGTCCTTCAGAAGAAGCTTGATCACTTGAAGGGAGATACATCATCATGAGTAATCAAGAAAGCATGGGATCCATTAGACCGCCAATATTTGATGGGAGCAACTTTGTTTATTGGAAGATAAGAACCACAACCTATCTACAATCACTTGGAACAGATGTATGGAAATCGTGGAAGGAGGATATACATTTCCATAAACAATTCCTACAGATACGACAGGTAAAAAGAATTATGAAACCAATGCCAGGGCAATCAATACATTATTGGGAAGTCTGTCACAATTAGAGTTTTTCAAAGTTATGCATTTCAAATCAACCAAAGAAATATGGGACAAAATTGTTCTAAGCTACGAAGGAGACTCTCAGGTAAAACGTGCTAAATTGTAAACTCTCATAATTCAATAGGAAACTCTTAAGATGCACAATTATGAAAGTATAACTAGTTACTTGTTACGTATAGATGAGGTTTTTAATTGCAAGAAGAATCTGGGTGAAGAGATAAAGGAAGTTACCTTAGTTGAGAAAGTTTTAAGATCCTTGTCTGCTAAATTTGAATCAAAAGTATCTACCATAGAAGAAAAAAAGGATCTACAGACTATCACTATGACATAGCTTCACGGAATCTTAACTACCTTTGAGATGAGAAATGGAGGCCCATCAGATATAAGAGGAGCCACATTTAAAGCTTCAACAAAAGGAAAGAAAAAACTCAATGAATCAGGACATATTTCAGAAGAAGAAGATGAAGTAAACTTTGTTAAGAAGCTTCAACGGGGTTCCAGAAGATTTAGAGGTAAACTACCTTTCAAATGTTTTGCCCATGATAGAGTCGGTCATTATGCTGACAAATGTCCTCATAAAGATAAATATGATAAAGGGAAGGAATCTGCAAAGTGGAATAGAAAACAAAGTGTAAGTAAAAAGAGTTACTATACTCATGAAGATAGTGATGGTTTATCGAAAAGTGATGAAGATGAAAATAGTAATGACTATAGAATTCTAATGGCTTATGAAGATGATACTTTTTTAGATGCTTTAGAAGAAGATGACCTTCATGAAGAAATCTCTAAACTCAAAATCTGTTTAGAAGAAAAGAATATGGTTATAGATACCTTGACATACCAACTTGCTGAAAGAGAAAAACACAATGAAAAACTAGAATGTGAAATTGTGGGTCTAAGAAAGGATCTTGAGAAAAAAAAATCTCTCAATCTTAGATTTGCTAAAGGATTAGAAACCTTAAATGAAATTATCAAAGTGCAGCGTTCTCCTCTGATAAAGACAGGTCTTGGATATACTAAAGAAGCATCTCAATCACAGAAGCCGTCAACCTCCACTAAAAGCTATCTTGATGCAGCAAAGAACAGTGAACAGTATGAAAATCATCAACAAAGGCATAAAGCAGATCACCAGGTAAATCAGGCTCAATTTGCTTCAAGGATGAACAGAAGCCACAACCAACCTCAGGTAAATCATACTCAATTTTCTTCAAAGATGAATATCAATATAAACTACAACCACCAGGTAAATAGATTCAATAATCGCAAGAACTTCTTTAATGGTAAATGTTTCTCATGTCATAATTTTGGACACAAAGCTGCTCAATGTGTTGCTTACAAAACCATCATGACTAGGGAAGTACGAAATCAAAGGAATGTGACAGGGATCAAGAAAATTTCCTATAATAACTTTTCTCTTCTTGAATATGAAATAGAATACTCAATCTGTAACAACTTTGGCCATGAAGAATCTGAATGCAGGAGTAAATTTTGGCAAATATCTCAAAAGGAGAAAACTCCATTAAATCCCAAAATATGGAGAAAGAAAGAACCACAAACAGAAAGATGTGGTATAGCCTTGTATGAAAAGGATAAGAAAATCAATGGTACATCGACAGTGGATGCTCAAAACACGTGACAGATGACAAAGAAAAACTTCACTCATATAATGCCTTAGAAAAGGAAAAGAATGTCTCATTTGGAAACGACACTCCTGCTGTCATAAAAGGTAAAGACTTTGTTTCCTTGAAAGAAAAGGTTAAAGCTGGGAATATTATGTATGTAGATGGTCTAAAGCATAACCTGTTGAGTGTCAATCAAATGTGTGATCAAGGAAATGAAGTGGTGTTTCGATCAAACGAATGTGTTGTTCGTGAGCTTGATACAGGAGAAACCATGATCAATGGTACAAGAACTTCAAACAACTTATACATACTCAAGGGAGGACAAAAAAAATGCTATCTAAGAAAAAATGATGAAAACTGGCTATGGCATAGAAGATTGGGACATCTAACCTTTTCTCAAATAAGAAAAGCATGCAGATTTCTGGCTATTCATGATCTTCCAGATATCAACATTCTTGAAAATACAATATGCAAACCATGTCAATTTGGTAAGCAAACTAGATCTCACTTCATTGAAAAAGAAGGGTCAACTAGTAAGCCTCTTAAACTTGTTCATACTGATTTATATGGAGCATCAAGGAAAAAGTCACCTCGTGGAGAAGAATACTTTATATTGTTCATTGATGATTTTTCCAGAATGTGTTGGATAGGTCTTCTAAAGCATAAAGATGAAGCATTTGAAAAGTTCAAAGCCTTCAAAGCTTTGGTTGAAAATGAATCAGATCGCAAAATCAAATGCTTCAAATCTGAGGAGGGGAATTTACCTCGAATAAATTCTTTGACTTTTTGAACAACATGGAATAAAAAGGTAGTTCTCCACCACAAGGAATCCTCAACAAAATGGAGTGGTAGAAAGAATGAACAAAACTGTTCAACAAATGGCTCAAGCTATGCTATATAAATCTAGAACTCCTGCAACCTTCTGGGGTGAAGCTTCATTCGCTGTCGTCACTATTCTCAACCAAGCAAACGTTCAGGTAAAAAACATTCAAACTCCACATGAAATTTGGTATGGTAAGACTCCTACTGTAAAATACTTTAAAGTTTTTGGAAGCAAATGTTACATCAAAAGGACTAGCGAAAAACTTGGTAAGTTTGAACCAGAGTAGATGAAGGTATTCTTCTTGGTTACTCTTCCCAAAGTAAAGGATATAAATGTTATAATAAAATACTTGGGAAACTTATTGAAAGTATTGATGTTGTGGTTGATGAAGCATGCAAAAATCCAAAACAAATAAAAACCGAAGATTATGACAATGAATAAGATGGGGATTTTTTTCCCACATCAAATCACACTAATTCTGAAGAAGAAACTAATGAAGTGCCAGAAGAAGAGATAATGGTACAAGGAAAGACTCCATCCAGGTATGTTTAGAAAAATCATCTAGAAACTCAAATTTTAGGGAAAAAAGAGGTAGGTGTATAGACAAGAAGAACTATTACAGAAACCTCAAGCTATTTAGTATTACTATCCTCCACTGAACCTCAAAATGTAAATGAAGCATGAAAAGATGAATGTTAGGTCAAGGCCATGAATGTAGAACTTGAGCAAATTGAAAAGAATAAACTTGGGAATTAGTTCCTAGACCTCATGATAAGAATATCATAGGAACTAAATGGATATTCAAAAACAAGCTGAATGAAAATGGAGAATTTATTAGAAACAAGGCCAGACTTGTTTGTAAAGGATATGCTCAACAAGAAGGTATAGATTTTGAAGAAACTTTTGCACTTGTTGCTAGACTTGAAGCCATAAGGATGTTTCTTGCTCTTTCTAGTTTTCAGAAATTCAAAGTATACCAAATGGCTGTAAAATATTCCTTCCTTAATGGAGACTTAGAAGAAGAAGTCTATATTGAACAACGAGAAGGATTCATTCTTGGAAATGATGCAAAAATTGTATGCAGATTCAGAAAGGCTCTCTATGGTCTAAAACAGGCTCCAAGGGCATGGTATTACTGTCTTGACAAATATCTCCACCAACAGGGTTTTTCAAAGGGGTTAGCAGATAGCAATCTATATACAAAGATTGACACCGATAAATTGCTAATAATTGTTGTTTATGTTGATGACATCATTTTTGGTAGCAATGAAGAATCCATGAGTTAGAATTTTGCTTCAGTAATGCAACAAGAATTTGAAATGTCCTTGCTTGGTGAGCTTACCTATTTTCTTGGTCTACAAGTTCAACAAAATAAAGATGGTATTTTTCTTTCACAAACCAAATATCTCAAATAGATCTTGAAAAAGTATGGCATGGAAGATTCTAAACCAGTATGTACCTCGATGGTAACAGGTTGCAGTCTCAACTCAAATGATGAATCAACAACAATACATTAACCAACTTATAAATCCATGATTGGCAGTCTGCTTTATCTAATAGGTACCTGACCTGACATCATGCATGCAGTAGGAATAGTTGGAAGATTCCAAGCAAATCCAAAGGAATCACACCTTCAGGCAGTCAAAAGGATTTTCAAATATCTTCAAGGAACACAGAACTTTGGTTTATGATATCCTAGAGATACAAATCTTACTCTTCATGCATATACAAATGCAGATTGGGAAGGAAGTGTTGATGACAGAAAAAGAACTAGTGGTGGTGCATTTCATATGGGTTCCAGGTTAGTGTCTTGGTTCAACAAGAAACAAAGTTCAATTGCGTTATCTACAGCTGAAGCAGAATATGTGGCTACTGCATCTTGCTGCACACAACTACTTTTGATGATGAAAACCTTACAAGACATTCAGATCACATGTACTCCACCCATCTCCATTCTATGTGATTATACAAGTTCCATCAGCATTTCAAAGAATCCAGTTATGCACTCCAAGACCAAGCACATACCCGTCAAATATCATTTTCTACCTGAACAAGTGCTTGAAAAAAAGGTCAAATTGGAGTATGTTCCCTCCAAAGAATAGGTTGCTGATATATTCACTAAACCACTGCCCAGAGAGACATTTGAATATCTTAGGAAAAAGCTGGGAGTAGTTGCTACATCATCCTGTTGTTAAATCCTATTTTTTAGAGAATGGTTGTTATACGCGAGTTTCATATAGAGTAGTCGCGTACATACGTGGGTTTTTGTGGGCACAACTGCGTATATGTTGGTTTGAGGAAAAGTAATGGGCCAAACTCAAGGAAAAGGGGTCTGATATGGTTCTGTCAATTATCTGCTTTGTTTGATGATGGATACAATCTGCTGATAACATGTGGAAATATGTTGGTCCTCATAAGTTGTTGATAACTTGATGTATATATGATTGATGATGATGCCTTGATATTTTTTATTGATATATGCAATAATTAGATATGACAGTGAACATCCGGCACAAGTTTAGGGGGAGCATATGCTTCTAATAATGCATTGTTGGCATTATCTTAGAAGATCTTGGTACAAATCCGCATAATTGTTTTGATTCAGGTGACTCTTTTCATGATAGAAATATTCAGGCTGTTGATCCTGATGTTGTTGATGGTGCAGATCATATATGGTGTATGATAGTTGCTGATGACTATCATGGTCTTGTTTATATTGGTTGTCCTTATTATAAATGTCATGTATATCATTTAATATAAAGGTCATGAAAATACCTAATTTGTAACCCCACTATGCATGGGATGTATGATGTAATATTTCTTGTTTTTGTCATGTATAAACAATTGGTATATCCTCACTTGGTTGGGTGGATGAGTCAAATTTGGTATATCCCAACTTGGTTGGGAGAAGGATGTATGTATGAGTCATTGGTAATAGGAAGGTCATTGGTGATGTATGTATAGAGTCATGTTTGCAGACTTTGCTTGTGCTCAGGGGGAGCATGGACTCAATCATGGGAGCTCAATCAATACACTTCAGCATATCAGAGAAGTCAGCATGTACTCAGGGGGAGTATGATTAGCATAATGTATGTCAGAAGGGGAGCATGACCCTTTTCCCTTGATGTCAAAGGGGGAGAGTGACTTGGTGTTGTTGTTGCCATCAAGTACAAGGGGGGATATTGTTAGCATTATGATACATGTATTGTCCTTGATGAAAACTCACTTAGATGAAAGATCACAGTGCAGTAGGTTAACAACAAATAATTACGGATCAGTCTACACATAATGAAGAAAGAGAGGTATACACAGGTTCACCTTGACCAAGGTGTGTATACACGCAGGTTCACTGACCACAAGCAGCGTATACATACACATGCACTTTCACAGAAGGAAAAGTGCGTATACCTTGGCAAACTAAGTTTTTGGTTCGAAGTATTTGGTCCATGGTATTTTGATCCATGGTATTGGTCCAAGGTATCTAGTCAAAGGTATTGACCCTAGGTATTTGGTCCAAGGTATTGGTCCTAAGTGGCTTTGGTCCATGGTATTGAGAAAGGACTAAAACTATAAAAGGAGGAGAAGATCATTAGGCTAAGGTGTGCAAGTATCGAATATCTGATGAAGTGTGAGATCTAGTATGCAAGTTATTGGCTTATGGTGCTGTGCTTGATCTGAACTAGGGATGAACCTTAGCGGTTGATGGAGGATAAGATCTAATGATGGATCAAGATCTTAAGGCTTGAAATGAAGTATCTTTATATGGTTTCATCATGTTTATTCTAGATCTGTATACTGACATATGTGTTGTTCTGTAAATATTATGATCTGGGTATAACTGAAGTTTGGAATAACTGTAGAATTATGAATTAATATTTGCAGATGTATACGCTGGTTGGCTTTGAGAAAAGTGCGTATACATGCAGGTTCAACACATGGAAGTAGCATATACCTTATAAATATGTTTCAGTTGTTTCTGTTTACTGTTGCAAAGTTTTGGGTTCTGGTTACTGTATTCTGGTGACAATATTCTGAATGATTAGATTGATGGGTTGTCAAAGTGATTGATTGATTCGATTGTGGTTGGTTCAGAAAGTGATTGGTTGATGCAGATGTATTTGATGATTGAATTACAATATTGATGTTGTTGATGGATCCAGTTTGAAAATTTATGAAATGTGGTCCTTGGAGGAAGAAAGAAGGTCATAGCCTTCTGTAGGTCGCAGCCTATGTACTAGTAAACATATCGGCTAGTACAAGAGTTATGGGGTTGTAGCTCCCTTCCAGGAGAAGCTGGAGAATGAGAGAAGGTTGTAACCTTCTACAGGTAGAAGCTTGCGTACTAGTATAAGTCTGCACCAATACAAAATTGTAAACATATTTTATTATTATCAAAAGAAGACAGAGACGACAAAAGCAGGTGGTTTTCACCCACATTGGGTTTCTACCTTATATCTTGGTGTTCATGTGTGTTGCTTATGTGCGATGATTTATTCTGCTTTTACTGCACTGTCTAATAAATATTTGATATACTAGTTAAAGTTCAATGCATAATAATTGGGTAAATCAAAATTTCTCTGCATATACGTTGGTTGCCTTAAGTATAGTCACGTATACATGTTAGTTCACTTAGCTGAAGTAGCGTATACAAATCTGTTTGGAAAATTAAATTATTGATCTGATAATACTGATTCACCCCCCCTCTTAGTATTATTTCCAACACTAATGATGTAAGTTGTTAACAGATGCGAGAGAAATCACCGATAATGATAATGATCCTCAAGGTACTGCAATACATTTTTCATGGTGTGAATGAATGATTTGATGTCGAACACCATACAAAGTCTTTCGGTCGAAGGCCATTGATTTATGCCTATTGCTGAAAGCGAGAAACCCGCCATTGATGCATGCAAGCTTCAAGGTACTGAATGGGTGTTTCTAAGTCAACTTCTTGGATAATGAGCTGATGTCGACAAGAAGTGACCTGTCGTAGGAGGGCCTTGACGTATCCCACATGAATGGCAGGAAATGAGTGTAGTGATTTTGGAGATGGAATTTGACTGATGACACAAGGTTCAGGAATGGCGGTCATGAAAATGAAGGTTTATGGTATTGTAAAGGATGAATTTTGACTGAATGACTTCTCTTGAACATGTCGGCGAAACTAAAGTGGATTGGTAGCATTGACCCAAAACAAAATGATGGATGGTATGATAGACCAACGGTGTGATAACCATCGAGCTAATAACCCAACCCAAATAGTCATGGTGATGGAGTGAAAGTGTCATGGTCAAGAGCGACTTGCTACCATAAAGTGGTTTTCCCCTTTTCCCATTTTTCCCAGTCATTGGCGACAAATACCTCTTTATTTTTATCAAGCTTGAGGAGGCTAACATATGCTTGTTGTATAATTTCACCCTTAGGGCGAATCCATGGCTATTTGATGTTTTAACGAGTCTAGCGAAGGTGAAACTCGGTCTTGTCTAGATGGACAAGTTTGTTGCTATTTGATGTTTTAACGAGTTTAACGAAAAAGATAACTCCACAAGTTCTTTTTCGTAAATTAATCTCTCAAGCCCGAAAAAGCGTAAAATAATACAAGAAATATATCATTTCCAACCTGTTAACGAGCTGGAAAGAACAAGCACTTGATAATCTTTTCATGTTTAGAGAGTCTGAAAAGAGCTTAAAGAGGACTCCAAGGGGGTTCTGTTTTCATTTTTAACAGAGCTCGAAAAGAGATAAAAGTGTGCTTTGTGGTCAAAGGTACAATTTACAATTGAACACGTTGAATTCTGTAAGTCAGTTGCAAAACCTGCTCAAAACACCACCAAATTGATTAAAAATATCTGTTTCATAGGCAAAAATAGGTAAATACTAATGTTACTCCATTAATGAACATGAAATAAACATAAAAAAAGTTTTTACCATGACATTTTACCATTTGGAACTTACCATTCAATTTTGTGCTATGAGCTTAGTTTTTACCTCAATCTTCACCAGCTGATTGCGATAGATTCTGCGAACCATTTCTCAAGCCATCCAGACTAGGTAGGAACTAAACTTCTCTACTTTCATTTCAAGTCATTCTTTTGTCATTTCATGCAAATTTCAGGGCTTTTTTGGGCCCCTGGGGTTTCATTTTTTTCGGTGGGATCAACACAGGCTTTCACATTGAAAAATGCACTGAAGAGCACCAAGATAGAAGCCTGCATGCTCTTCAATGCACTGTCTCTATGCCTTGGCTGCGTTGGGTGAGTTTCCCAAGTTTGTTTAGTTGTTTGCTCCAAAATTTGTCCTGTTTTTTGCATGGAAAGGATCCTAATTAAGATTATGATTTTGTTTCAGGATTTCATTGGATTAGAATGTCGATTACATGGTGAGAAAGAGAGAATGAAGAATAAGACATGGTTTCCCTAAACAATCTAGGTACAATTGGGGCCCTCAAAAACTACGGGTTACTCAAATACTTCAAGTTGTTCGGAATGAGGCAACAAATAGAACTACTGCAGTTACTTGTTTGTGAATGGGATCTGACGATCAGCATTTTCACATTAGGGACAAGATGGCCCCTATTACCATTGATGATATTTACTTTCTTACTAGACTGTTGAGGCGAGGTGCCCCATCTCACTTTCTGGATTTGCCCGTGGAGGTGAATCAGTGAGAGATTATATTATACAATTTTGTCGGCCAGGTACACAGCCTAGCAAGGATGGGAAAATAAATATCAGGGATGTAGGTTATTTTTCTTTAAGAACGACCATCTTCGCAATCGAAAAATTGGCTGGCAGTGTAACACTACATCTGGAAAACATATCTTATATGCAGTATGCACTGGAGTGTGTAGAACCAAAAGTTTTCAATTGGTGCGAGGTTGCACTTTCTTTACTAAAATATCAACTAACTAAGGTAAAAATCGGTAAGATGAAGAATTTCTGCTATGGTTCGACCTTAATCGCTTTTGCCTTAGAGAGAATCCCATTGATGCAACCACACCATGTATCACTGGGTGTGGCTAGTCCCAGAGATCCACGTATGCAGAGGTGGGTCGAATTGATGGCTTGACATGCGGGTCACTCAACAACCATTTTCTCCCATACATTTTTCAGTTGGCTCGAGTGACAACACCTTGTCATCGAGGAGCATCCATATTCAGGGATGGATTTCCTTGGAGATCCAGATTTGATTATACCAGTTGGAGCATAATGGGGTGCTATGAGTAAGTTGTTTGACCAAAGTGTTTTTTGATTTTTCAAGTTTCTACATGTTTTTTGTGTTTTTTTAATGTTTCCAAGACTAAACTAGAATTACTCTTATGCATGCAGATGTAGGTACTGTTTGACCCATGGGACACCAACAGGTTTCAGGTGGGCCTACACGGAGAAACATTGGGAGAGCAGTTCTCTAGGACTTGGATTTGGTCGAGACCTTAGCAGAGTTGTAGGATCACATAGAGGGATTAACCCTTGGTATTCCAGATGTTTGGATCGAGGAGTTACCTATGAGGCTGCAGCGCCACACTATTGGTGTTCCTAGCTGCTGGGCGAGGCTTTTGCGCATGATAGCATAGGATGTGACTTGTTACCATGAGCACCAATAGATTTACTTAGGGTGTTTTGCATACATTTCGAGTTTTTTTGGGTTAGATGACCAAATGTGTCTTGGACACAAATTTTGTAAAAACTTTTAAAACACCTATCTATTTTACTTTCAGAGTTTTCTATGGTTATATGCAATCCTATTCAACTGATGATGTGAATTGAAAATATTACTTTTACATGTGTCGCAAATGTCTATTTAACACATAATTCGCTAGAGAATTATTTAATGTGTTAAGATTTCTAGAAATATGTGGATATTGAATGTATTCAAAATGTCTTTCCAAAATACGAACTCTAAGGAACATACAAAAAATTGTTGGATTTAGGACAATATAAATGTTTGTTAGTTGTAGTTCAACGAGTTGTGAGCCTAGACTAATGATGATTCAGCAAATGCCAAGTGAAATGGCATCAGAGAGTAGTTCAATCAACATGCTATATTCAACGATGTTATTCATCGATCGATCGATAGAAATCCCTTGGAAACTCACTAACTTACCACTTGGAGCGAAAATATCCCATGCTGCAGAAGACAAATTCTGCATACGACGACTAGCACCATCGACGTAACCAACAAAAGGTTCCAAAGACTCAACATCTGCAACAAATGCAAAGCGGATTACTAACCAGATAAAAAATATCTAAACGATACACACACACACACATGCAATGAAAGCATACATACAGTGAGTTTTACTACACTTAATCAAGCATAGTAACGTTTGAGGTATAGCCCATTTCTGTGCTGTGACAATGGAATCCCATCATAATCTACTAACTCATAGGCACCTTTTACCAGAACACGTTTGACAACATAAGGACCCATCCACATTGGTTTGAATTTCCTTGCTCCAAGTTTATTAGCTTCCTGATCGTAAAGCAAGACCAGGTCTCCTTCCGAAAAACTACAAGGCTTGACATTTCTATCATATTGCACCTTATTATGTTTCTTATGTGCTTCGTTAGCCCTTGCGGCATCACGAAGGGTATAATCCAAATGGATTAATTCTAAGAAACACGCTTTTTCTTCAGAAGTGTCAGGTAACAGGTCAATCGCGAGTTTGAGTGATGAAATTTCACATTGTATCAGTAAGATTGTTTCCAAACCATACACCAACTGAAAGGGTGTGAATCCAGTTGCATTTCTCACCGAGGTTCGATATGCCCACAAGACAGAGTACATGATTAAGAGCCAGTTTCTCTTATGAACCCCCATCATTCTCTGCAACATCCGCTTAAAGACTTTGTTGATGGCCTCAACTTGTCCATTCACTTGCAGGTAATAAGGGGTAGAACTATCATGTGATAGTCCTAACTTAGCAGTCAATTCAGCCATCATGTGATTGCGAAAATGCAACCCATGATCTGTAACTATGTCTTGTGGTACACCAAACCGGGCAACCACATGGTTAGAAAATAAAAGAGCAGTCATTTCGCCACTGTTGTTCAATGTTGACATCGCCTCGGCCCATTTGGTAAAATAGTGAACGACAACATGTCATAAAGTCAATACCCCATGTGGCGAATGGGCCAATAGCAACAACTAGATACAATGGTGTAGGTGGTAATCTGGTTTTTCGGTCATATATCTGGTGTGCGTGACAACTTCTGATAGCAATAATGCAATCTTTAAATATAGTTGGACAAAAGTAACTAGCACGGAGAATTCTTTGTGTGGTTGCATATCCAGATAAGTGTCCACCACAAGCACTTGAATGGAAGTCATTCAATGCTTTCTTGGCTTCCTCATGCGTGAGGCACCTCCTTAAAACCATATCGATACCATGATGGTAAAGAGTGTCACCAATGATTAGATAATCTTTGGCTTGGTAACACATATGTCGCTGTTGCGAGCGAGAGGTATCAGGCTGGAAAGTTTGGGTTTGGAGATAGATCAGTATATCTCCATACCATGCGTCAGATGATGAAATTAGAAACAGATACTCATCCAAAATTGATGGTTCAGATGTTGAATCAATGGAGGTTGAGGGAAGGTCGCATAGTAACTCAACGAAAACTAGAGATTTCTTTGATTTGGACTTGATGAATTCCAAATAAAATTCCTGTAAATAACTATCCATTTTGAGTATGTTCCCCCCAGCAATTGACATGACAAGATGTATGTCATAGGGTTGCAATTTGAAATGACAGTTGTTTTCCATAATAGGATGTAATGGTGAAATATTTGAACAACTTGCACAACTGCCAAAGCTAGTTTTTCAACATAAGAGTACTTACTTTATTTATCATTGAGATTACAGCTCAAGTAATAAATCGGATGTTCAATCCCATTTTCTTCTTGGACTAAAACCATGCCAATGGTCATATCTGCGATGGTGAGATATAGGTAATAGTCTTTTTGGTAATTTGGATAATACATTAATAAAGCTCTAATCAAGATATCTTTAAGAGTGTCAAAGGAAGCTTGTGCATCTTGATCCCAATGAAAGGGTATCTCCTTTTTCAAAAGACGTGTAAAACCTTTAGCCATTTCATCGTAATTAGGAATGAACCTCCTCAAAAAGTTTTCTTTCCCTTGGAGTCTCTATAACTGTAAAATATTTGAAGGTGGAGGCAAATCCAGAATTGCCTAAACCTTTAATGGATTGAGTCGAATCCCCTCTCTAGACACTACAAATCCGAGCAATCAAGCAGAAACAACACAAAACACACATTTGTGCGGATTGAGTCGTATCTTGTAGTGTTGGCATTGTAAAAATATTGCTCTCAAATGTTGCGGGTGATCAGTCTGCTTTCGTGAATGAGCAGGTAAATCGTCAAGGTAAGGTTGAACAATGTGCTTGATGTCATGGAAGGCATAATTCATTGCCCTCTGAAAAATGGCGCCAACATTCTTCAAACCGAATGGGAGTCCTATAGGCGAATGTGCTCCGTGGACAAATAAATGATGTTTTAGATTGGTCCTGTGGGCGGATATTTATTTGATTGTAGCCGGAAAATCCATCCATAAATGAGAATATTTCACATCCAGCACATTCGTCAATAATCTGTTCGATAAAAGGAGTAGGATAATTATGCTTTGGACATGCTTGATTTACATCCCTATAATCGACACACACTTGAATTTTCCCTTGTTTCTTCATGATAGGAACAAGGTTGGAAACCCAGTCAGTAAGAGGGATAGGGTAAATGAAACTAGCTCACAAACGTTTTTCAACTTCTGCTTTAATTGCAGTGGCTTTCTTTGGATGAATAGGTCGAAGCCGTCGTCGAACTGGCTTGACATCAGGGTACATTTTGATTTCATGTTCAACAATACTAGAGTCAATTCCTGGCATCTCCTCATAAGACCATGCAAAGATATCTCTAAATTCACGAAAGAGAGTACGGTAATTCTCGAGTTCCAATGGAGAACAAGATTTTCCGACATGAATTTTCTCTACAAGATTAGGCTTGGTCGAAATATTAATAGAAACCGTTTCTTCAATATTTGACAGGTTTCACTCAGATTCTATCGTTTCTATGAATACTGAATTTGAAAGGAAATCAATCATTGAAGGGTGGTTTAGTTCATTTGAATAATCTTCAATGCCATCTCAAAGACGGGAACGATCATGGTAATATTCCCATGGTTCTTCTCCTATCATCATTGATTGGATGATTCCTTCATCCATAAAATGTATACGTGAAAAAGGATCCGAAGAAGTACCATATTCTAACAAACGGTCTACCCATACAGTTGTTTAGTGCGGATTTGGGTTTGCCACACAAGCCTGAAAAATTGATTTCTATGCTAATTCATGGGGCTTAATGGCATCACCTCAATATTACTATCAATCTTGAAACTCGTTGGTAATCCTCTTTAAATTAGATGAGGTGGAGGAAATCATGTTGCAAGTCTCTACTCTTGCCACTTTCGCCAAATCAGATGGTGACAATAGCGCAAAAGTACCCATTAGGGAAGGATATTTAAAGAGACCTACTCCAACATTTTGAAGTGACAGCGGGGTCCGTGTACCAACAGAATGCTTGCTGTAGCCCGTGAACTATTGGCAAAGAAGGCTAGCTGATCAATGACTATGATTCCACCCTTAAATGGGAATTCAATAGTATGAAAGTACGTGGAAACCACAACATCCATAACATATACCCATCACCTTTCCAGTAAAATGTTCTAATCAAGGGGTCCGTCAACTACCTCAACTTCAATAGTAACTGTTTTTCCCCCTAGTACAACTTGCAGGTTACTTAAAATCCCACAAGGGGTATATGTTCTTCTGTCAAAAGCCTTTAACGTGGTTGGTGATCGTGACAATAGCGGTGAACCAAGTGTTTTCTAGCAGCTCATTGAAATAATGCAAGTAGATGCCCCCTCATCAATAATAGTTCGGTGAACATTCTTATTGAGAGGTTTTACTTGAATTAGGAAAGCTAATTGCACCGGTAACTATGGTGTATATCCAACATGGTTAAAAACCACAAGATTAGAATCTGTATGATCTATTCCACCAATTTCTTACAGTAAAGCCTGCTTCTAGGAGGGATAATTTTGCAACACCTCGAGTGTCGACATAGCAGAAGGCGATTGAGCAAGATCTTCCACTATGTTATAGTTCTGAGCTACTCGAGCCCGAGGGTTAAATGTCAATTTGTGTAAAACTCCCTTTGGTGGTTTTATTGTCAATTTTGGTACAATAGGTGGAATATTTTCAGATGAATTTGAAGTCGAAGGATTAGGTTGATCAGTGGCCTGATTATTCGATGATGATGGTGGATTTCCATAATCTTTGTTTCTCGTTGAAGCTAAAGCTTTGTTTTGTGGTTTTGTGATGGATAACATGAGTACTTGGGATGTGGAAGCATGGTATGTTGCAACAAAATGTGTCTCTGGGTTTGGAAACGGATCAGTCAACACTGCCGATGTATTTGAAGTCTTTAAAAGTTTAGAGACCTCAGAGTAGTGTGGACAATCTCTTGTAGAATGCTCATCATTATAGATTAGACATGGATAATGAGGTTTCCTTGCCGAAGTATAGGAATAAGATGATTTCTCTGGGGGGGATTATCTTGTTTCTTTTTGTTTTTCCCATTTTCTTGCCTCCTGGTTGCTTTTGATTTTTGCCTTTGTTAGATGACATGACATTAATTTCAGAAGCAAGAGTGTTTTCTGATGCATTGGTAGTTTGATTGGTAATGGCAAGATTTTGACCAGATGGTCTTCCTTCTATTCACATGCTCGAAGAACTGATCACACCATCGCTGGCATGAGAGTCCTTACTCGATTGTGGAGGAGGAGGAACAATGAAAGCTGGTTGGGGTGCATTGGGAATTTTGTTGTAGAGCGTGCCAAATTGTGTGTAAATCAAATCCAAGTATTGGGCACGAGAAATTACTTGCTCTTCTGGGACAACTCCACCTTTTTCCACATCCTTGGTGATTGATGGCAACAAGGATTTTATGAACCACTCAGCTAAAAGCTGATCGGGAACATCTATCTTAACCATTCGACGACAACACCGCCACTCATGAATATGATCTGATATATGGGTAGCAGTATTCTATTTAAAGTTGGTTAGGAGTTCCATTCCAGTCTCGTATCTGATGGGTAACTGGAAGTGGGTCAAAAATGTAGTGGCTAAAGTTGTAAATTTGTTGAAAGAGGCTCTTGGTAACTCGATGTACCATTTAGCATCCGAACCAGTAAGTGTTCTTTGGAAAAGACAGAGTGTAACCGAATCATCATTTAAGGAGTTTGATGAACACCACAAATGAAAGGTCATGACATGATTTGATGGGTCTTCTCCAGGATTTCCGTTAAATTTCGGAATGTCAGATGGTAACTTATGCAGAATTTTCGGCCACCAAGGTAGATATAAGATTGGATCATTATTGAGTCGATTTAAATCTAGTAATTCTAAAGTTGCTACAAATGGAAACTGTTGATTCAAGCTAGGTTGAGCATACCCAGGATATGATGGAATTGCCTGAGCAATAGGTCTTTGCATATCGACATAGGGCATCTACACTTGGTAACCTTGGTAAGGTTTTTGTTGAACAAACCCAACATAAGGTGGTTGTTGATAACTAGGTTGAATTTTTGGTTGTCCATAACATGCAAAGCCTTGTTGACTAGGACCTTGGTAAGCTTGATATTGACCAAACCCAGGTTGAGCCTATTGGGCAAGTCCAAATTGGGGTTGGAATTGCTGGAATTGGGGTTGTTGAAATTGAGGCTGCCACGGTTGTTGAAACAATTGTTGTTGTTGTTGGTACAACTGTCGTTGATTTAACAGTTGTTGTTTCCCAACAATGAAAGGTTAGTCAGGTTGTGAATAAACTATACCAATGTAAGATTGGGTCAGTCCAGATAAGGGTATACTAACCTGACGTTGTTGTTGAACCCCAAAAACAAGTGGTTGTTGTACAACAACCTGAGAAACTTGAACTTATTGAACTGAAACTTGTGGTTGCAAGGTAGAAGGAACAATTTGTACTGGTTGAGAAACAATAGTTTGAACTTGTGACTTTGGTACAGTAGTAATAGCAGATGTAGTAGGAATAGTTGACACAATTTGCATTGGTTGTGTTGGATACATGAGCCTTGGTTGAACTGACATTGTTGGTTGCTGTTGACAAACTCTAATTCTAGGTTGACCTGAATACTGTGGGATATTACCATATGATGGTCCTATAGAATAAGGAGGATATGGTGAATAAGCATATTGCTCTCCGTATGGTGGCAATCCAGTATTTAATGGATATATAGGTCTTTTTTGATCAGATTGCCCAGCCTGATATTGATATGCAGGATCAAACTATTGAGTTCCCATTAGAGAAAAACCAGGTAAAATTCCGGTTGAGGACATGGGTGATGACCATGTTGTAGAAGCAACCCTTGAGTGGGTTCCACACAAAGATTGGTAACCAATCGGGAAGGGATGATTCATCATATAGGTGTGACTCAGGCGTGGTAGAAAACATTGAAGAGGTTGCATCAGAAGATTCTGCCGCAGCTGCATCAAATGATACAGTGAGGGATGTTGACGGTTGTTTAGCCATAGTTAATTGACCCAAAAGTTGTCCTAAAGAATCGACATGTACTTGAAAATAAGCAGGATCAAATAGAGTGGTAAAATGAGGAGTATGAGGGTAAAGATAAAGCCCAAATCCAAAGTGGAATGGGGTTCCATGTGTAGAATCTTCTTCCAATTCTTCCTCCATAGAAATTAAACCCAGTGGAAGAACTTCACCTTCTGGTCCATAAAATATTTCTAGTGTTGGTAAAGTTGAAGTTTCAGTAGTCACTGATGTCCGAGGGGTAACCGGTTGATCGTCTTATGGTAAAGTAACAACTTCTTAATGTTCAAATTCGAAGTCCAGATGTTCGCGTAAATGAACAACAATTTCAGCAATAGGTTCTTGAACAACTTCAAGTTTAGATGTAACTTCAGTTTGAATTGGGATAGGTTCTGGATTAACTTCTGGTTGAACTGATTCAAGTTTAGAAGTACTTTCTTGTTGAGCAACTTAAAGTTGAAAATCAACTTATTGTTGAACAATGTCGGTTACTGTTTCACTAGGATAAGTACTAATGTCCTCAGGTAATTATGAAACTTCTTCTTCAGAAACGGATGTACCAGAAATGGTTGGAGTAACTGGAGTCTCAGTACTTATCAAAATAGATTATTTAGGTAATTCAGATGAAGAAATAGGAGTTCTTGATGTATTAGACTCAGTTAAGAGAGACCGCTTTGTCCGAATAGGTGTAGCTTCGGGCAGTAAAGGCAGTTTGGTCACTGTTCTCCGCGAACGACGGGGTAAGGGTTGATGTTCCTCCATGATTGCTGATTAATTTTATTATCAAAAAAGAAATAAACAAAAAGGGGTATACTAGGCAAAAGGTTTACCAAGCAACTGTGAACTGCAGAATACCTCATGGCGAACCAAGAAGTACGGGTAGGTAGTCTCCTCGAATGCTGTGTTCGGTGTATCACAGTTTACAAGGTGGACGACTTGGTTACTTAAGGATGGATAGCAACCTAAAGTTTTCCTCCCATATATACCTGAAGGTACATGGAGGCCTAGTCCGTATAAGCGCTGTGAGAGCATTCCCATATACTTTACATACTGTAACACCGCCCTATATACTTGAAGGTACGTGGACGAGCTACGATATACTCACGTACATGGAATGAGGTATCACACTCGGGATGTATTGCAGACAAGTTAGTGACAACTGCTTTGTTTTACGACATCAGAACACGTCTCTAGCCTAGAACCACTAAATGTTCTTGTTAATGACAATGCTCCATTAGGTAAATTGATGTCAATTTTAAGTTGATCTTGCTTAGGAATTTGCCTTTCAAGTTTACCACGTGATGTATTCTGAAATTCCTAGGAATGCAACTATCATGATAGGCATTCTTTCCATTCAATTTGACGATGAAAATCTTAGCTACTTAGGGATAGAGCAATTAGATTTATTTCAATCAAAGAGCAAAGAGCATAATCTAAATGCAATTTCCCTACACTATTCCTATGAACACACACAAACTTTTCCAATGCAACATGCATGTATTTTTTTTGATTTCTTTAATGTGAATATGGACAAAAGGAAATATGCACATACAATCAATCAATCTTTCATAAGAACGAATACTTTTACGACAGTTCTAATTCGAAGGAAGAGAAGACTTTACGAAACTTTCTTTCAAATGAAGATTAATCAATTATATCTTAACTTTGACTATTGATTGATAATGATAAAGACAACATTAAGAAACATTAATCAATTCAATCAAAGTGGGGCTAGACCAAGAGATAGAAACTTATTTTCTGAGACATAGCATTCATTGATCAATCAACAAACAATCAAATAGAGAAAAAGTTGGTAAAAACACTTTCCAAAGGTGGGAAACTGATCCTAGGAGGATCAGCGCAGCCCAAAGTGGGAGATAGTGCACTTCAGAGCACTGTCCCTAAGCCAGGGGTGCTCTGCAGTGCACTGTGTCCCTCACAAGCCTACGCTGGTGACAGTGAGCCATTTCAAAAGGAAATTTGACACAATTTTGACCAATTTTTCAATGTAAAGAGTTGAATTACAATATATGAACACAAATAAGGTCTGCAAGGATGTCTTAGGAGGTGGATAAGCTACTAGGAAAGAGGATTCTTCCCCAGTGGAGTCGCCAATTTTTTTTGGAGAATTTGGTATCTACGGATAAATACTAATTCCCTAGATAAGTAGTTGTATCTAGAACAATAGTTTAAAGTGTTTTAGACTTTTCCTATAAGCAATAGATAAGATGAGAAGATATAAGACCTACTTGTAGTTCCGCTTTCCTCTCGTCTCCCTTGTATCGATCTTATCGCTCCTTCCATACTTAATCCACTTGAGAAGTACCTTATAAACACAACAGAAAACAAAAAACCGATCAAAGCATATGATCTATTGAATATAAGTGAAAGGAATCAGATACAATTCACACATATAAGCATTATGAAACAATACAAACATATGGGAAAAAGGTTCAAACACTTTATTAGATACAAGAAGGAAATAAAACCATTGGTGTTTGATTCAAAGCCATTCCTCCAGCTTGGATCCCATCCACATCACATCAAAAGAATGAAAAACTTGTAGCATTACAATACTTGCTTCAAAGCCAAATCTCATAGCAGCATTATCTCCTTACAATTCAACATAATCCAGCCCCTAATCACTTAGATGAGTGGTCAATTTATAGGAAGATGAAGGAGTTTTTGTCATTATGGTAGCATTAAATGGCCTTCCATACTTAGAATTAGTTCCATGGAGGAAGGGATGAGAGGATAGGATGCACCTTAACTCATTCCTCATCCATTTGCGAGTTCATAGGAGTTGATAAGTGAGGGAACCTTCTAGATGACTTCAAAAGATAAGAATATTCCCCAAACCCTATGTGAATTTCACTCATTCTCACCCATTGTAGGTGAAAGGAAGCCTAAGGTCTCTGCAAAGCACCCTGGTAGTGGACTCAATTGCTCTGTAGCGCACCTTTACAAGGGCTTACCTGCATTGGTCCCTCTAGAGGCTACTTCTGGATTTCTTCAAGTCATGAAACTGCCTGGGAAGGAGGCATTCAAAGGGGTGACTTGTTTAGGGCATGAAGCAACTGAAATTAGGGTTTTATGAGCCCTAAAAAACTGATTTGGATGTTGGTATTTGATGTGCCCAAATGGATCGATAACAGTTGACAACCAAAAAAATACCGTTGTCTACCGAGACCACAAATTTGCTCGGAAAGTCATTTTTCGTTAGAATTCGACTACCTTTTTTTTAAAGAAAAACTAACCAAAAGAGTGTTTAAATCATTTTTTTATGGTGGAAATGAATTCAACACTATCAAAAACCTATGGGACACCCAAAATCCTGAAGTTTGACAACTATAACCTGGATTCCCAAAATCTCTGTCGAATTTTGACAAAAACCTTGTTAGAATTTCCACTGTATTTCAAAAAAAAATATAGCCTTGTTAGGCTACTCTAAAAAAAAACTAGCACGGAAACAACCATTACAACTTATTGGGTATTAGAATGATAAAACTGAAAAGCCTTGCACTAGCAGGAGTCGCTATAAATTTAAGAGGTGAGACGTGTATGCTATCCTTTTTGGATTGAACTAAAAAAATTTCACATACTTTCCACACATAAGTGTATCAATCTAGATATGAAAATACTAATACTAAATCCAGTGTAATAATCATCTATCGAAAATGTCAAGTCTTGCGAATCTGCTAGACCTATAAAACCACAATCAATGAAACAAACCCAACAAAAGAACTGAGTAACGCAACAATCACACTAGGATTAGATAAAGCAACACTACTAATTTGGAGAAGAGTTAAAGGAGTAGCTACAAAGAACAACAACTTATATTGTTTGCTGATGTTCTATTATCCAAATGCACCGGGATGCTTTGAAGAGAATCCCTACGATTACTAGGAGACCCTACTCGATCATAATGTTTTGTGCTGGAAATATAGGTAAATGATGCACTGCCAACATACAAAAAATTGTGCACTTGTTATTAATGGTGATATCATATGCCCATATTCTCATCACATAACATTATAATAAAAAAGATGGACAATTTGGTCAATGATCCATCAACCTATAATAATATAATCGAAAAAATGAAAAATTTGGTTAATGATCCATCATATTGATTAAATGGAAGTATGTTTTATGGAATTGAACCTTATTAATGATGGATAATTTCTATTTTATTTAAAAAGAAATAGTAATATTTCTTATTTAATTTTTATTAAAGTCCTTATTGAAAAATTAATGTTGCTTATTTAAAAGAAAATAGTAATGCATTTTATTTATTTTTATTCTTTTTGTATCCCCAATGAAACCTCTCTGTACAATGAAATCTATTTGTAGGAAGCTTTCCCCCTAAGCATAAATGTTAATGAACAACTCCTGCAGACTGAGTTTGGTTTCCGCACTTCAGCAGAATCAACTTCTTGTGCACTAAAGACTTTGATGATCAATGGATTAAAGGTTGTTCTCTCTCCCCACAACTATGTTATTAGCTCACTTTAGGAGGAGCTGTGGAAGTGTGAACAATAATTATTTTTCCGCACCCCCACATAATCGACTTCTTTTTCCTAAAGAATTTACTAATTAACTGATTAAAGGTTGTGTTGTGATAATGGAACCTCTCCACTTTCGTAAGATTTTCCTTTCCGCATAGTTCTTCGAAATTATTATATTACTATATATTATTGGTAATATTTTAATTCTAAATATTGATAAATAATTTACTAAATGTTGTACGAAATCTGTCTGAAGCTCGAAAAATGAATCAAATATTTTATTATAGATTTTTTTTTTTAAATTTCCATGCATGATATTTATCTATATTATTTATTTATCTTTTGTTTTGCTCTCAGTAACTTAAATTCAAAATGTTTCCATAGTTATATATCAGTGGTAATATTTTAATTCTAAATATTTCTAAATAATTTATTAAACGTTGTATTGAGTGTGGAGAAAACTCCGTAGAATGAAATCTATCTAAAACACGAAAACCAAATTGAAACTTTTAGCGTAAAAAACAAAAACTAGAAAAGCCTTACATTAATCAACATGTATGAGTGATTATTTGGTATTTTTCTATTTCCCTTGAATACTGTATTTGCACTATGATGATATTATAGGATCTTTCATTACAATACAAATTAAAGTTATAGAGTTCCCTTTGCACCTTCATTCTCTCGCACATATCTCATTTTGCGCACATCCTTGATTTCGAATAGCTAAATATGTAAAAGTTTTAAATGAAAATTAGTTTAAAATTATTTTTTCATCTACACCCCCTTTCTTGTGCACATGACCCCTCCTCTGCACAATAAAATATTTGCACAAGTAAAGCTTCACAAAAGGAAACATAGTAATACTAATTTGAAATTTGTTCATAGTTAAATTAATTATGCGTCAACAACATGAACAAATTAATTATGCGTCAACAACATGAACAAATTAATTATGCGTCAACAACATAAATTTCCTTATGCATCCCCACTTTGTTGCCCATGCGTCGTCCTCTGCACGTCCTTCAGGCAATGAACATTTACATTTTTCGGACTCAAAATTGACATTATCAACAAAGACAAAGGCTTAAAATTGAGGAAAGTTAGATCCATGGTATATTTACATTGCTAGAGCGATTTTGCAGAGATAGACTTAGGGATTAGAATCCTAATTCACCATGTCTATTAGGAAGTGTAACACAGATTGAAGTTTATGGAGCATGATTCTGGGGTTGAAAAACAAAAGCTCAATACATTTTTAGCTACAATAGCCGGTGCTTTGGAATTTATCATCGATTTGGTCTCAAAGCATGCTAAAATGATTCAATCTGAAACATGAGTCCATTTTGACCTTCTAAATAAGAAAATGGTGATACTAGAATTGGAGATGAAGTGACTGAAATTGTAAAACAAAAGATTGAGTTTTCATCTGGATAATTTGGCTCACGCAGAAGATGTTAATGTCGAGGAAGACGCTAATGAAAGAGATTGTGATATCATATCCATTGAACAAGGTTCCCCCCTTCTCAGCTTGAGCTAGAAGTTAATTAAGCCACATTGAGGATACATCATAATTTATATAGATAGTGTTCTTTTTTCTTTGTTAATAAAGAAAATTGGTTTAGAATAACTTCTATAACACAATTGTGAACTGTGTCAATCCTTCTTCAAGTTTTTGAACATTAGAACAAGAAATTTTGCCTAAATTTGAAAATAACAAAATTAATTTCCATGCATGACATTTATCTATATTACTAATTTAGTTGTTGTTTTGTTCTTGGTAACTTAATTTCAAAATATTTCCGCAACTTAAATTACAGAATTGTCTATTTTCCTTTCTGGCTAATGTAATCATTTTTTCAGGAAACTGACTTACATAACCCATATTCTGTACAACCAAAGTTTTTCACATTGAAAAATAGTAATAATAATAGATTAACTTTAATAGTTTAACATTAATTTCCTATGCATCCCCCGTTCTATCGAAAATACCCCATCCTAATTTCGTTCCTAAAGAATAAACAATAAAATCTCTGCACAATGAAACATAGTAATATTAACTATTATGTTATCGTGCACATACCCCAATTCAATCTTAATACCATTGATTAGAGAAATAACACATTATCATAGAACTCACAAAACCCCTTGTTCTCCTGCACATACCCCATTTTCTAGATTTTTTATCGTCCCAATGTCTATCCTCAGATAAATAGAAAAATCATATACTTCCAATATAACACAAATGCATATGTACAAAATTTCACAAAAAATACATTGTGCACAAAAATATCATAGATTAACATTAATAGTTTAACATTAATTTCCCTATGCACCACCCGTTCTCCCGCACAAATCCTGACCTCTGCATAGTAAAAGATCCACACAATGAAAATTAACAACATTAATTATTATGTTCTCTCACACATACCCCGTCCTCCACAAAGATTCATAGCTCTAAAATTAGAGCTCTACGCAATTTCTCTCTCGTACATACTTTGACTTTTGCATAAGGAAATATTTTAACATTAATTTCATCCTTGCTGAAGAAAGTTCCTTGTGCACCCCCATTCTTTTGCACATACATGTCTCTCCTCACAACAAATTTCCTTGTACGAAAAGATTTCATTCTATAGAGTGTTATTTCATGGCATTGCCCACCGCATGATGAAATATTGAAATCTTCCTTTACACAATGGACAAGCAATATGCAGGTCTTTCCGCAGAGTCTATTTATACATTAAAAACTAAGAAGAAAACATTGTGGGTAAATGTAAAAATCATTAAAAAATGAGAAGATTAAAAGTTTCATTTTTGAAAGGAGCTTAACATTATAGTTGTTTTTCAATACATCATAGAGTTTCAATGATACATTGTATATGATTTATGTGTTGGAAACTAGCTCACTACTAGGGGGGGGTGAATCACTAGTGACGACCCTTATATAAATTTAAAATATTTTTGTCGGATTATCAATTTGAAACACACATCAAAACATGAAAGCAATAATAAATAATAACATAATAAACATGAGAAACATCAACACAATCATGCACACATAAGGATAAAAGTATTTCTAGTGGAAACCTTTTCGGGAGAAAAACCACCGTACTGTTGCTACGCTGCTCAATTCTTCTATTAATATACTAAAAAAATTATACATGGATTAGATTACAACCATAAGATGAAAGACTTGGCTTCCTTTATAGTATTCTAGAACCTATTAGTTAGGAAATCTGTTTCTCCCACGGATCTACAAAAATCTATTAGCCAGGATCCCCCACGAGCAACGATCCTCTCCCAACTCCCATTAGACTATCCAACTCCTATTGGATGGAGAAATCTGTTCCTTTTATTGAATCTGTCGAATCACTTTCTACGTTGAAGCCTCCACACCTTCACTTCCAAAACTATGCTCTCTAACACACCACAAGCTGCCAATTCTCTACTACCTACAACACATAAACTATGAATTTTATTCTCAATTCTATCTCTGATTTCTGCATACAACACTCTTATAAAACACTTCAAAACTATATGAGAAGCTGCAACAATATCTACTAACTCTTAATGCCCTCACAATGACATCCTCTCACACTCTCAATAATACCAACGAAATAGACTCAAAGATTTCCTCTATTTATCATTTTTATGTGATGATTAACTCAATAAATGCTATAGACGATGGAGTGCTCAACAATTATTTTCACACTTCTGAATTTGCTTGGATCTAACTCCTTTACTTTATCAAGTCACTCTCTCTACTGAATGATTATTTTAAAGTTTAACCAACTTATAGAAGTTCCCTTACCTTTTTCAACCATATACTGAAAAGTTTTGATCAAGAATATCATCATAATACCAAAATTAGCTGAGATGCGTGAGGAATCCGAAGAAATTCTAGCTAAATTCTCAACCACATGCAAAAAACTGTTGGATATCGATTACAACTACGTGGATAAGCCTTCTTCCATGTGGTTGGATCCCTTCAACTACATGCTCAAGCTTAGCTCCATGCAGTTGGGGCAGAGGATGGGAGAAAACCAATAAAATCCCCTCAGATCCTTCCCAATCTTCTTCCAGAGCTTAACAAGCCTTTGTATGACCTCTAGAAGCCACTGACAACTCTAAAACACTTCATCATCACCATGACTAAGTAAGGGCCGATCCTAAAAAGATTCAGGCAATGCAAGACTGGTTCTAACCAAACATTTGAAGATTTTGCAGGGATTCCTGGGTCTCACAGGCTATTATTACAAATTTGTCTTCAATTATGGACACATTTCTATACCCCTCACTAATATTCTCAAGAAAAAATCATTTCTCTAGACTGATGCAGCCCAACAGGCCTTCGTTGTTCTGAAACATGCCATGTTCTCCACTATAGTATTGGCCTTACTAGAGTTAACCAAATATTTTGTGATTGATTGTGATGATTCGGGTATGGGTATTGGTGCAGTATTAATGTAGGAAGGTAGACCATTGGCTTTTACCTGTCAACAACTCAGTGGAAAACATATGGGTCAATCTACATATGAGAAGGAAATGATGGCCATATTACATGCAATCGACACTTGGCAACCTTACTTATATGAGCGATGTTTCCAAATCCACACTGACCATCATAGCCTATAATATTTTCTAGAGCAACGTCTATCATCGACATATAAAAATAAATGGCTTGCAAAAATGTTGGGATATGGTTATGAGATAATTTGCAAGAAGGGGTGTGACAATGTAATGACTAATGCCTTATCACACCAATTTGAGTATGAAGGCACCCTTCTATCACTCTCTCTACCCATACCATATTGGTTTGAAGAGGCCCACCATGAACTGATCCAAATGGATCCAAGAACACTCTCTAAGTCTTAAAAACTTGAAAAATCATGCCAAAGATCAACACAACCGCATGCCAAGAGCCTTTAGAATGGTCGAAAAACACTATCGGGAGCTAAAAACCAGAGAAAGCCATGAAAAATATAGAGTATGGAGGCATGGAACAATGGATGCACAATAGACGTTAGATCTGGCTGATCAACGGTCTAGATCTGATCGGCAATCGCAATCGGCACTCATAGACAGGGATATCGGTGCTTAACATATATGTATGGCGACGACGATTGGTGGAGTTAATTTGGACTGTTGATCAAGCACGCAGATCGACGGCCCATATTACATCGTAGGATCGCTATCGGAGGTTGCAAGAGAACTTAAAACGACCCGTGGGTTATTGCGATGTGCGATTGTGATATCGCAATTGGGGAAACCATTATGTGCGATCCGATGAACCGGACCCGACAGGTTTCTCAGTAATATTTCATAAGATTTGAGATCCGCGGAAAAGCCAGTTTTAATGTATTTTTGCAGTTTTTGGTTATTAAATGAAATGCGAAGGATGATGAAGGCCAATGCGATAATCTAGACCCGAAAGGGTCCCTTAAGGCTATTATATATTGTTTCAAGTCCGAAGAAAGGCCATTTTAATGCATTTTTTGCCATTTTTAACATACTTCAAAAATGCAAAGGGGAACCTTGGAGCAAGGCTGAAGCGACTTGAGATAGCAATGGAGGAGGGGAATAGACCACATTTAAGGATTTTTGAAGTCCGAAATGAATTGTGTTTGGGCGGAATTTCACAGTTATGCATGCATTTTACTGTGTTAGCAGAAAATGGACGCGTTCGAGATTCTGAAGGATTTCAAGGGCCGAGGCACTCTTACGTTGCGAATAGGTGGCCACCTCCCCTTTAGGTTTTATGCAATGATTGTGTAATGTTGGAAGAGGGATTCGAGCGGAGAGAGGCCCGAGAGATAGAAAACCGAGCAGGAGAAACAAACAGGCAACGATGTTTTGGCTTTAAAGCCATAGCAAACAGAAGACAGAGCAGGTAGTGTCGAGACAGAGCTAAGACCGAGACAGAGAGTGATTCAGAGAGTCTGTGTACTTAGAGAAAGCTTGAGAGGTTCAAGCAAACTCTTATTGTTATACCTGTTGTGTATCGAGTCTCAAACTGAGCTCATACTATTGTAAAAACTCTACTTGAAGACATAATAGAGAGGCCACAACTGAAGGCTAGACTAGGAGATGTAGCCCGGGAGTATTGGGCTAACTCCTTATTAAATTTGTTGTGTTATGTGTTGTCTATTATTTTTTCTTTACTACTTCATTGTCTATGTGTTTTTCAATCTTGTCGATCCATTGCATAAAAGAACATGGACAAATCCATGCACATGAGTCTGTAAAACCTTATTAATTGACTTAGATCTCATTACCAAATCAAGTGGTATCAGAGCTTTAGGTTACTAAGGTTAGATAATCTTGTGCTAGATTGGTGAATGATAACTAGGTAAAAGATCAAATTAGGAGAAGGAGAACTGGTTGAAGCTAACCCAGAAATTGGTAGAGTCTATCCTAGGAGGGAAATGGTAGAAGAAAATCCCTTGGAATCAGACTCTCAGTTCATGGATAGTTTCATGACCATGAGAGCCATGGTAGAAGAAATGTATCGAGAATTTAAGAAAGGTCAAAGTGAAGACTCTTCAACCTCCAAACAAGACATAGGAACAAAATAATGTCTTATAGATGGCCATTTTGAAGGTGAAGGGAAAGGAAAAGAGGCTCCTCTATCCACACCTCCTAACAACCCTGAAAATAAAAAGAAGAAAACATCTCTGATTAAATTAGATGTTAAATTTTATTTGCCAATATATGATGGAGAATTAAATGCAGAGAAGCTAGATAATTGGATTAGACAGATTGATGTGTATTGTAGGGTGCAGAACATTGATTCAGACATGAGTAAAATTTAGCTGGCCAGCCTACGCCTTGGAGGAACTGCCTTGGTATGGTGGGAACGTAGGAGACAAGCTGACTTGAAGAAGCATGGTAAAATTCTTTCTGTCCGGAGTGAATTTGTTTCTACAATTAAAAAACAATTCTATCCACTAGCTTATATGTAGCAAGCTATGATGAGTTGGCAAACCCCTTGACAAGTAAAGGGACAAAGTGTACAAAGCTACACCCAAGAATTTAGAAAAATATCTTTGATTCTAGGAATTTCTTTAGACTCACCTAAAACTTTGTTGAAGTATATAGGTGGTCTACACAGCTATTTAAGGCACACCATTCTCATGTTTAACCCTACAAGCATAGACGAGGTATCTGTCTAGGCTACCCATCTAAAGGCTAGAGGCAAGAATGTGAACCCCGAGATTGGGGGATAATCAAAACCCATTGCAAGCAAGAACAAGGAGAAGAGGAAGCATAAATGGAAAGAGAGGAAGGAAAATGTTGTACAAAGGGCCAAACCTTCATGCACTCACTTAAGAAGGATGGACATGATGATGAACATTGCTGGTCTTTGCATCCGGAGTTGAAACCCAAGAAGTTCGATGGAAAGAAGAAGAAGACTAATGTTGCTATACAAAAAGGTTTGGGGTCAAACTCAGGTGATGAAACAAAAATTTCGGCCACAGGTATAAAAGGTAAAAATTCTGAAGCATCTACTAGTAATTCTGCACAACTATTGATAGTGAAGAAAATGAGAGGAAAAGACATGAGCTTTTTCATATTAGAGTTATTTCCAAGTATAAAAAGATTGATACTTTTTTTGATAGTGGCTCACAAGTAAACTTAATTTCTAAAGCAATTGTAAAGAAGTTGGGATTACTAACCACACCTCACAAGAAGCCATATCCATTAGGTTGGGTATGTGATAACGCAAAGCTACAAGTGACTAGACAATGTAAACTTATGTTTTCTTTTGGGTTAGCATTTGTAGATTAGGTTGAGTTAGAAATCGTTCCTTTGGATATATGTGGAATTGTTTTAGGAAGTCCATACTTGTATGATAGAAAAGCCATTTTCTATAGAGCTGAAAATAAGTATCAACTCGTTAAAGATGGAATCGAATATATTGTAAGAGCTCATAAACTCAAGAATAATTATACTCTCATAAACTTAGGGTAGATGAAAAGAATTGTAAATTCATGCAAGCAATTTTTACTGATGGTTGTAAAGGAAAAGGAACCTGATAAAACCAATGTATTTGAAGGCTGTAATGCTAAACAACAAGCTGATTTAGAAAAAGTTGTTTCAGAATATGATATCCTATTTCAAGAACCTAAAGGTCTGCCACCCAAAAGGGAAATTGTACATGATATTAATTTGCAGCAAGATGCTCCATTGCCTAACATCGGAATGTATAGGTTATTCTCTTTAGAGAATTAAAATATCAAGAAGCAGGTACAAGAGCTGCTCGAGAAAGGGTTCATAAAACCAAGCACATCACCATGCAGATCTCCAATCATGTTGGTGAGGAAGAAAGATGGTTCGTGGAGGATGTGCATTGACTACAAAGCACTGAATAAAATAACGATCAAGAATCGTTATCCCCTTCCTCGCATTGATGATCTATTGGATCAGCTGAAAGAAGCTGTTTACTTTTCCAAGTTGGACTTGCATAGTGGTTACCATCAGGTCAGAGTAGCAAAGCAAGATGCATGGAAGATTGCTTTCAAAACAAAGCAAGGACTGTATGAATGGCTAGTTATGCCTTTTGGCTTAAATAATGCTCCTGCCACTTTCATGAGAGTTATGAATGATGTACTCAGGCCTTTTATTGATGATTTTGTAATTGTATATTTGGATGACATTATTGTTTTCAGTAAAACATGGGAAGAACATTTGAAGCATGTAAAGTAGACTCTAGATGTTTTGAAGAAAGAAAATCTCTATGTTAAATTATCAAAATGTGAATTTGGTAAAACATCTTTGAATTATTTGGGTCATATTGTAGGGGGTGGTGAATTGAAGATAGATTCCTCTAAGGTTGCAGTCCTTGTAAACTGGCCTAAACCCAAATCTACTACAAAAGTTAGAAGCTTCCTTAATTGCAACTCCCTTACATGCTTTAACAGGATTGAACAAGGTGTTTCAGTGGGGGGGAAAATAGAAAAAATCCTTCGACACCTTGAAAGAAAAAAATAGTACAACTCCAATACTAGCATTGCCAAATCTTCAACAACCATTTGAGATCGAAATTGATGCCAGTGACTATGCCATGGGAGCAGTGTTGATACAACATGGTAAACCCATATGCTACCATTCTGAGACTTTTAATTCTGTAGTAGTTAATTATCCTACATATGATAAAGAATTGTATGCATTAGTCCAGAGTGTGAAAAAGTGGAAACATTACTTAATGGGCAAAGAAACAATTATATACACTGATCATTGACCACTTCAGTATTTTCACTCACAAACTAAATTGCAGCAATCAAGACACTATAGGTGGATGGGTTTCCTACAACACTTCCATTTTGTCATCAGATATAAAAAGGGCATACACAATAAAGTTGTAGATATGTTGTCCAGACCAATCATAAATGCATCTACTATACTTAAGCATAACTCAATCATGCATGAAAGCTACATTGAACAATATGCTCAAGATATAGATTTTAAAGATGTATATGCAGCTTTAAGTAATGGCAAAAAGGTAGAAGAATTGGATTACTATGTTAAAGACCAACTCTTGTATCATTTGGGAAAGCTATGCATTCCAAAAATAGAAAGAGTCAACGTAATTAGGGAAGCACATACTTCTCTGATATCAAGTCACTTTGGTGTAAGTAAAACAATTGCACAACTGCAAAGATACTGCTATTGGCCAAGAATGCATGAAATAATTTCTAGATATGTAAGAGGGTGTACCATGTGTGCTAAAAGTAAGCCCAGCAATAGAAAACTAGACTTGTACACTCTACAACTAGTCCTTTCTCGTCCTTGGGAAAGTACTTCCATGGAATTTTTTGGGGGATTGCTAAAATGTAGAAAGGGACATGACTATGTATATGTTATTGTGGATAGGTTCAATAAAATGTGTATTTTAATACCTTGTAATAAGCAGATTATAGTTGAACAAACAACGAAGCTGTTCTTTCAGCATGTCTGGTTGCATTTTGGGTTACCCACTTCCATAGTATCTGATTGAGACTCCTGATTTGTTGGGAAGTTTTGGTCAAGTCTGTGGGAATTGATGGACACCGGACTGAAGAAGAGCACAACCTTTCACCCACAAACCAATGGCCAAACAGAGGTAGTTAATAGGACAGTGATCCATTTGCTCAGGGGTTATTGTAGCAAGCATCCTAAGCTTTGGGATGAACATTGATTCGGATTTAAACAGGAACGCAACAAATTACAGAGATAACCATATACACAAAGATGCAATGGAAATAATACTTCATTTCATTAATGGAAAATACTGAAATACGCTTACAACCAGAAAAAGGAAATAAACCAGCTAGGGCGATGGTAGCCTATCTCTAAGAAGAGATGTGGTGGCTACATGCCTCTGAAATGTGTTACAATGAGGCTCGAAGGCCTATTTATTGTTGAGAAACAATGGAAAACCCTTAACATTCCAAAACCTAACCCTAGGAGATGAAACGCCAAACTGTGGGCCCCGTTTGGGTAAATTGGTACATCAACTTCCCGGGGTCATAACTTTGGCATACGATCTCCGTTTGACGCGTACAATAGCTCATTAGAAAGATCTATCCGAGCACTACCACTTTGGGAAGGGAAACATCAATCCATGGACCTATGTTGCCCCCAGATTTCCCAAAAAACGTCGTTTAGGGCCTCAAAACGGCTCCAGAAGTTCAGGACCCGAAAAATTGCTAAAAATAGTAAGTTGTGCTACAATTAAGGAAACTGAAAATGTTGAGAGAAACAATGGTGGGGGTCCAAGTGGACTTGGCAGGTGGCCACCAATATCCACCTGGATCATTCCTCCAACTTAGGAAGCAATGGTCCCCATTGCGTTGAGTTCCTCCATGAGATGAGGAAACTTTTGCTGAACTTGTTCCCGGGTGAGCCACTTCCCCTGCTGAAGGAGTTGGCCTGCTTTGACAACTCGATACAGTTGGATATTCTGTTGGCGAGTGTTCTTGATTTGTGTGTCCATGATCTGATCAGTTGCAGCTTGTTCCATGCAATCTGGATTTAATTCTGTGGGTTTGAGTTGTTCTGCGATGTCAGATGTGTCTAGCAATGGTGGAAAGTATGGCTGAAGGCGGTCCACATTGAACACTGGGTGCAGGCCAAGGAATGGGGGAATGCTGAGCTCAAATGAATTATCTCCCACAGCCTTAGTAATGGTGTAAGGACCATATCGGAGTGGTCTCAATTTTCGATAGGCTCCGGTAAGGCGTTCCTTTTGCAAATGCAACCAAACTTTGTTGCCCACCTGAAACTTGTGTGGCACCCGATATTGATCATGTCGCTGCTTGTACTTGGCATTTGATTTCTCAAGAATGTCATGGACCTGCTGGCGAATATCTTGGATGCGCTCAATGAAGCGGGTGGCCTTATCTGTTTCGGACTGGACATGAGCTGAATTTATGTGAGTAGCTGCGAGTGGCATGGCCACATCAATGGGGCATAGTGGCTGGAATCCCAAACCCACCTGAAAAGGGCTATGGCCAGTGGAGCTGTGAAGAGCTCGGTTGTAGCTATGCTGAACATAGGGGAGGCTCTTGTCCCATGTGCGTGGATGCTTTGAGTTATACATGCGCAGAATGTGCACAATCATCCTATTGACAACCTCGGTCTGGCCATCAGTTTGAGGATGGAAGGTTGTGGACTTCGTGAGTTTGGTGTCCAGCATTGACCAGAGACTGGACCAAAATGTGCTGAGAAACCGACTGTCCCGATCTGAGATGATTGACTGTGGGATCCCAAAGTGCACCCACACTCGTTCAAAGAAGAGTTTAGCAGTGGCTTCTGCTATGATATTCTTCTTGCAGGCCACCATAATGGCCATCTTCAAGAACCTGTCGACGACCACAAAAACACAGTCATTTCCATGCTTAGTGGAAGGAAGGCCTGACATGTAATCCATGGAGATGGATTCCCAAGGTCGACTAGGGGTAGGCAACGGGGTATAGAGGTCGTGCTTCTTAATGGTCAGTTTGGCAATGGCACAAGCAGTACATGATCTGATGTACTTCCTAACATCCTGTCGAAGATTCAGCCAATAGAAATGATTTTGCAGTACTGCCACTGTTTTCTCGACCCCAAAATGCCCAGCAGCCCGACTGTAGTGTGCTTCCTAAATCATCTTGGCATGCTCACTTGAAGGAACACAAAGGTGACCCAGGTGGCATAACAGGGCATCCTGGAGGTGAAAATCTGGAACATGTCGACCCTCCAAGAGTGTCTGGTATGTGTGGCCGAATTCTGGGTCGCTTTTGCAGAGAAGTGGCCAATCAGAAGTCTCGTGCCCACAAGAGTTGAGCATGGTGGTTAACGCCATGATCGGTGGTCGACTGAGGCAATCTGCAACATTATTGGTGCTGCCCTTCTTATACTTGATATTCCAGTGGAGCTGTTGCAGGTATGTAGACCACTTCTGATGGCGATCATTCTGCAATTTCCCTTGGGTCTGTATGAACTGCAGGGGTCGGTGGTCTGTGTGGATGACCGTTTCCTTCCACAAAATGTAATGCTTCCATTGTCGACAGCCCTGTACACTGGAATACATTTCTTTATCATAAGTGGGGTACTTCCGGACTATGTCTGAAAGTGTTTCACTATGATATGCCACTGGATGTCCATGTTGAGTAAGGACTGCCCCAATAGCATAGTCAGAGGCATCTATCTCGACCTCAAATGGTTGTTGTAAATCTGGTAACGCGAGCACTGGTGCCGTGCAGAGGCGATCCTTCAACTCCATGAATGCCTTCTGTTGAGATTTAGACCAAAAGAATTTTGCTTTCGCCCCTCCCTTGGTGACTTGACTCAAGGGCCAAGTAATATGAGAAAACCCCAACACGAACTTGCGGAAAAAATTTGGCAAGACCTAGAAAGCTGTGGAGCTCTGTCAGAGTGGTTGGAGATGGCCAATCCTGAATGACTTGGATCTTGGCTGGATCGACATGAACCCCCTGTTCATCAATGATGTATCCCAGATACTGAACCTGGGTCATGCCAAAAGTGCATTTCTCCAAATTGGCACATAGCTTGTGTTGCCGCAGTGTTTGGAGAACCTGTCGGATGTGGTGGAGGTGCTCTTCCCAACTCTGGCTGAAGATCAGAATGTCATCCAAGTATACTACTACAAAGGAGTTGGTGAATGGCCGCAAGATGTCATCCATTAGCCTCATGAAGGTTGCAGGAGCATTCGTCAATCCGAAAGGCATAACCAACCATTCGAAAAGGCCCTCCTTGGATTTGAAGGCAGTCTTCCACACATCAGAGGGTTCGATTGGTACCTGGTGATATCCTGACTTCAGATCAATCTTGCTGAAATATTTCGCCCCCTTTAGTTGGTCCAGGAGGTCATCAATCCGCAGGATCGGGTACCTATTATGGACAGTGATCTTGTTCAGCGCCCGATAGTCAATACAAAGTCTCCACGTCCCATCCTTCTTCTGTACCAACATGATCGGGCTCCCACAAGGCGATGAACTCAGACAGATGTGACCTTTCTGCAGGAGCTCCTAAATCTGCCTCTTGATTTCATTGTTCTCCAGAACGGAGTGCCGATAAATTGGTCCATTGGGTAGCGGCGCACCTGGGGTCAGATCGATGGAGTGCTTGACCTGACATTGCAGAGGAACCCCTACAGGGGAGGTGAAGATGTCCTCGTACTCCTCCACAACCTTGTCCATCAGTAGTTGTCGTGCAGAGGGACCCCGTCTGGAGGCCGCAGCCACCGTCTTCTTCTTTCCTTGAGGGCATATCATCAGGAAAACAAATTTCCTGGTTTTGGAAATGATCTTACTGCATTGTTTTGCAGTAATCAAAGAGATGGCGGTAGGTGGTGCTACCTCTGGTATCCTGTACAACTTATTTCCCAATGTAATAATAACAGCACGGGGCCTTGATTCATACACAGCATGTCATTTCCACAAGTATGGTTGTCCTAATAATACATCACAAACTTCAAGGGGAGCAATGTCACACAATACCTCATCCGTGAAGGGCTTGATGTTGTATGGAAGGTGACACTGCTGGCTCACGCGAAGATCTCGTCCTTGGTGAAGCCACCCAATGGTGTATGGTTGTGGATGTGTTGTGGTCGGTAAGCCCAACCACTTCACGACCTCTGCCAAAATGAGGTTCTTTTGACTCCCACTATCAACAATGAACTGTATCGGGGAGCCCTTTACCCACATCTGGGAGTGGAAGAGACGCTCCTCCTCCTCTGGATCTTCGGATTCATTTTTCTGGATCTTGGCAGTAGCAACAGTGGCGTTGGGATCCGCATCAATGATCTGCTTCCCTTTTTCATTCCCCTTATCGAGTTCTGACTCAGAGTCAGAACATGCATCTGACTCTGAAACCTTTAGCTCAGCCACCAGTGACTGCTTGGCCCGACACTCACTTGTGTTGTGAGTGGAGCTCTTATGGAACTCACACCATTTTCTAGTGTCCTTTTTCGGCTTTGCGGTGTTGTTCTTTGCTTGCAGCTTCGACGGGTTGTCTTGGGCTGTCCCGCCTTGGCTTTGTCCTTTGTTCTGTGTGTTAGCCTCCTGCCGCAGCAGGTTAATCATCTTTCATGATCGACATTTTTACATTCCAAATATGTCATACTTTACTTGCTGCAATGCTCCATATTTGATACAGATGGCCAGAGAAGTATCCGTGAAAGTGAGCTAATCTAAATTCCACTGCTTTGTTCCAGTCTTGATGAGTAATCCATTTTGATCAATTTTCAAGTATGGGAAGGCCAAACAACTTAATCTTGGCTTCCCTGGGTTTCAATTTCATGTTGTAGAATATAGAGAACGAACATCTGTCCAAACAGCTTAATCTTGGCAGATTTGTAGTTAGGTAGAGAAACAAGGGTGCTCAACAGCTTAATCTGAGCCCCTGGATGCAATAAGTGTAGTTGTAGATAGGAGGACAGCAAGAAGAAAAGAATGAAAAGCTGGGTATGCTAGTTCAAGTGCACCCAAACCAAAGGAAGAGAAAATGCTAGGTGAGTAGGTCGGGTAGGTAGCTTTGTGGTTGCAGAATCATGGCTTGTGATCCATTTCATATTGTCAAGTGTTATATCTATCATATCACAAGTTGAAGGCAGTTGTTCAGTTGGAGGACTTCAAGCGAGGCATGTCTAACTTCCCCTTCTTCCTCTTTCCCCAAATCACTCATTAACTTCCCCTAAAAGAGGTCAAGATCTGCTTGATACCTCTTAAATTCATCATTCTCCACATCATTTGCCTTGGTGGAGATCTGCTTCACTCAAGGAATGTTCAAACTTCTTCTATCAATCATTTTCCCCCATTGATAGCCTAAGACATCATTCTTAGCGCTTTTTCTCATCACTATCATATTAACTACTAACTTTATTATGTAACTCCCTATCTATTTCCCCTTCCCCTACTAAAACTATGTATATAACTCCCTTCTATACTTATCCCTTCCCCTTGGTTGAAAAATAACCATATATATCCTCGGGAATTGCTAAGTTTATCTGAAACTCAGCAAGAACCCTCATTGACCCCTCTAACCATCTTCCAAATGCAAAAGGACTCATTCCTTTGCATAGTTTACCTTCATATGTATAAAAATCATCCCTTTGGCCTGGGTTTGCCTTTATAAGGCATGAAACCCTCTTTGGCCACTAAACCCTCTCAAAACACATCACATTCCTCCTAAATGCCTTTGGACTCCTTCCAAGGCATGAAAGTTGCGAAAAACCATGCAAAAATCATTAAAAACCTTCTGCAAATGAAAAAATCCTGCCTTTTTGGCCATCGGACCCCTTCCGATGCCTTAGAATCCATCCAAAACACCAAAGGCTTCCCCTCCGAATTCATTTTTCCTTTGCATTTTAATAAAAATGCATGCTCCGATGAGAAAAGGATCTATTTGGTCCCCCTCCGATGCGATATCGCTATCGGGAGGGGGAAGTGGCATATAACAAACATATTTGGAAACCCTCTAAAGACATGTGCCCTCCCTCCGACGCGATATCGCTGTCGGAGGTCGGCGATTCTATGTGTGCCGTCCCCCGGTCCCTCCGACTGCCAATCCGCCGACGGATCCAGGGCCGTTGGATCGGGCCCCAGATCTGACGGCCCAGATCTTGTCGCGCAGCCCCCCACTTCGCATCGCCCCATATTCTGCTCCGATTTGGCGGAGCCGATGAGTTATCAAATGCAGTGTTAAGGGTTTTCGGGTCCGCGGACCCATTCCACTGTTAAAACCGTCGATTTGGGTTCCGCCGATGGGTCGGACCCGAAATAAAATAAAGAGGGCCTGTATAACTTATCAGGTCCACCATATTTCGACATTTCTATGTGGCAACCCCATGACCCCGCCGATAGCGAATTGCCGAGTTAATCTCAGCCGCCCATTCAGGCCCAGAGATCAATGGCCCATATTTAATCGCATCACTCCTATATGGCTCTGGCTAGTGGAGCCGAAAAGTAATAAAGCGCGGCATAAAGGCATATCGGGTCCGAAAGGGTCCGCACTATGTGCTCCTATATCCCGGAGCCGAAAAGCTATGAAGTGCAACATATGGTATATCGGGTCCGCTTACCCATTTTTACCAAATCCGCCGATATGAAAGCTCCGATGGGCCGGACCCGATCTCCATAAAGAAAGGGCATATAAGCATTTCGGGTCCGTGGCATTTTGGAGGTTTTATGTGTTGGGACCAATGGTCTGCCCTGATGTGATTTAGCGCCGGCCGTTGGATTGGCCCGCGCCGGATCTAACGGCCAGCATTCAATCTTATGAACAGTAATCGCTCCCGCCCCAATTTTGAAGGATTTTCACGTTTAAAGCATTTTTTCCTTATAAGAGGAAAAGGGGCCATTTTTATATGCGGTGCCCGTGCCCGCCCAGTTACAAAGGAACGATGCATTCCTTTGCTATTTTTGACATCACTTGAGGCCCATAATACATCCAAAGGAAGGGTTGCTCTTCGGTGGTCTGTGGGCGATCCCTTTTTCATCACTTTGCAACATTTTATCATTTTAAAGAATATTTTCTGATCGGCAAAGACTGATGACGACTCCAAAGGCGGTAGAAGGCCGAGCAGCGGCCATAAATGGGTGATTGGACAGTTCAAAGGCATTCGGAAGTCAAGAGAGGACCAGGTGCATGCTAAAGAGTATCAAGAAAGCGGCAGAGAGTATCAGTATTGCGGTTCAAAGCGGATGAATTCAAAATGGCCCCAGCAGATCTAGCAAGCCGTCATTAAGCTGTAATGGCTCACCAACTCACAGATTTTGGCCATTTAAGGCAACAAGACCACTTGAAGGCAGATTAAAGGATTTTCAATGCAGATTTATGACAAGTGCAATGGTCCCAGTCACATTTTGGAGCAGCGCTGCTTCCTTAATTGTGCAGTTATCACACAGAGGACAGCGCGTGGCTCAAGGCACTCTTTCAGTCCATTTTTGAAGCTGCAGGACCCTGTGCAGCCCTAAAGAGCCATTTTGATGAGGCTGCTCCCTCATGCGCAGCTGTTTTAAGTTATTTTATGCATTCATTTCCAGCAGAACTTAGATTAGAAGCAGTTATTGCACAGATCTTTCTTGATCTATTTTGATAGATATTTTGTAGACATTTCCTCTATATATACCACCCTCTGCACTGTTTTAAGGGTTGGTTGGTTGTATGACTCCTCTAGAGACTCGCCCTGTATCTGATATGATTTCTTTAATAAAAGACTGCTTAAAGCTTGGAGGATGGACTGTTTGAAGTTTTTTCTAATGGTTGAAGAGTGAATGATGGAATTCATGTGCTGCTATATGGATCAATAAGTGTTTCTCACCTCTGTTATTTCAATTTCATACATGCTCAAGTCACAGAATAAAAGATTGGTCTAGAATTTGCTTAGCTGCACTCTATGCTCAGTTTCTGTGGCTTCTTAATGTTTTCCTCTTGATTTAGGCATAAATATGAATTCCTTTATGGCTCATGCTTGATCTATTTCACATATGAATGACTGTTGTTTAAGAATTTTTAGCTGCTCCTAGATAGAGCTCATTCATCTTCCCTCTATTAAGCTGAGTGAGAGATTCTTTGTTACCTCTCATTCCTTAGCCCTCATTCTATCATTTTAAACTTAAGTGTTGTTTCACGAGCAACTACCTTGCTCCTCATTCCTCTTGTGACCAAGAAACGCACCAGTAGTCCTACTCCATGACTCCATGCCCAATGGTTTGAAACTTACCACACTATGCATTGCCTCTCTACTTGAAAACATCCTCCTTCCCACCAAACATAAACAAAACCCCTTGAACTCAATAACTAGCCTAATATCATCTTCAACAAAGCTAAATCATAAAGAGAGAGCCCTCTCTGACTGCAGGTAGGCTAGGACCTGTAGTCCAAAGATTGGTTTGTGGTTACCTCGGCCGTATCCCTTTAAGGAGCTTTAGGGACAACCTGAGTGCTAACATAATGGCGACTCCGCTGGGGACCATCCTCAGATAATTTCACAAATCAAGTTGGAAAGCTCCACTGGGAAAGAACTAGACCTTCAAAAGTTTCTTTCTAACCCATACATTCTTAGAAAATCCCCAAAAAACAAGCCAGAAGCTGGCTCCCAGGAAGAATTCACGTTATACAAGGTCAAATCTAGACCCAAATCCCCCAGCAGCTTTTGAAAATCCCAATATAATCCCAAGGAACCTCAGGAAGCTAGAGCGAAGAGAGGATTTTGCTGATAATAGTCCTGAAGCAGTTCACCCATGCTGTGGCCCAACCCCTGTCAAAGTTTTATTTCGTTCAACCCCTAGTTCCCCTTGTTCTTCATCCACCTCTCAAAGCACTCCTTCCACACCTCCATTCACTACACATACTACCACTACTACTCCTATTATCCCAGTTGTTCTAGCTATTCCATTTATCCCTGTTGTTCCATTTATCCCTGCCAACATGGCGAATATATATGCACCTTTACAGCTGCCTGTAAATCCCGGGGCTATGCCTCAGGATTACCAGACCAAAATAACTTATTTTGATGGCACAAGTGCTTGCACAGCCCTTCAGCATACAAAGAAAATGCAGGATTACTTTGAAAGCTACGAGATTGACGATGATGGTGTGAGAATGAAGATTTTTGTCCAAAGTTTGTCAGGTGATGTCAGGACTTGGTTTAGAGCACTTCCAGCCAATTCCATAGCAGACCCAGAAGCCTTATACCAGTCATTTATCAACAGATGGGAGAAAAAGAAAGACCCCTTGCACATACTAGCTGAATACGATACAATCAAAAGAGTTCCACAAGAAACAGTCTTGGACTATTGTGCAAGGTTCAATAGCGTTTATAATGCTATCCCACAAAACTTAAGGCCCCCACCTGACCTTGCCTTATATAAATTCCCTGATGGATTCGACCCAGATATGGCCTACCAATTAAAAGAAAGAGCCCCTAACAGCCTTGCAGACATGCAAAATGTGGCTGTCATTGTGGAGGCAAATTTAATTGCCAAAAGAAACAGAGCTAGAACTGAGAGAAGAACCACCTTCAAGGAAGAGCCCTCAGCCTTAGATCAAAAGCTAGATGCTATTATCAATGGCATGCACAGGCTAGGAGACAGAGTAGAGAGTGTTGAGAGGAAATCATCATGGGACGGGCAACAAGCTAACACTGTCAGGAACCCAAATTTCAGGAAAAATCAAAATCCAAACGCTGGTAGGTCTAGCCCAGACCATGATATAAGACCTCCTTTTCAAGAAAACTACGCAGAGGCATCCACTTCTAATGAACCCATAGAAGACACTCACATGAACTTAATGGATTTGAAGGGTGAGCAACAAATTTTTCTAACCCAAGAAGACCAAGATGACCATGAGATAAATCAATTTCAGACTAACTCTGGTGAGTCTTTTGACTTTAAACAAGGTTATGATTCAGCTATTTATGAAGTCCACAAACAGTATAAGCTGAGGACAAGAACCATAGATGTGCCCGAAAAAGTTAAACCAAAGGAGGGCAAACAGCCCAACCAGATTAGAGGCAAGGCTATTATAACAGAAACAGCTGATATAACTGTCCCAAACCCGCACCAAGTGACTGTAGAGGACATAACAGACATACAACCTTCTGTTGATCAGCCTCTGCCACCTTCTTCCTCGAAAGAGAACTTGAACAACGTTCCAAAAATCCCTCTTAAAACTGAAAAACCGCAAGCAATCAATTCCCATAACGTTGATATACAAGAGCAAATTGCTGATAATTCAAATGAAAAAGAAAAAAATGCTGTCATCAACACCAAGACTCCATTGGAAAAGCCATTTAATTTAGAGGCAGAGATTGGAAAAATTAAAATATCCATCCCCCTCTCAGAACTTGCCAAACTATATCCCTCTTATCCCTGCCAACTTGTCCTGACGATGAACCACACTGGTTGGTTCGAAACGGGTCGACAAATGATATTCCTTGTGATTTTCGCCGAAGAATTCTTTCTAAATTGATATGGATCACAGAAGCCTAAACTCTATTATGATGTGTATAGGCAACAAATTCAAAGATCACTTCAAATGCCACAGGTCAAGAATGATGTAAATGTTTTAGATGATACCCCTGAGCTGCTGTTCGGTCCTGAAGTTAATGGAAAATCAACATATGGATCTGTTCTACCCTTTTATGTCAGTTTGCACATTCATGACAATGTCTTGCACAATGCTATGTTTGACTCAGGTGCCTCACACAATCTTATGCCCAAAGCTGTAATGGAGAAACTAAACCTTGACATCAGAAGACCCTACAAAGATCTATTCTCCTTTGACTGAAGTCAGGTCAAGTGTTTAGGCTTAATCAAAGACTTATGTGTCTCCTTAGTCCAATTTCCCAACAAGACAATCCTAATGGACGTGGTGGTTGCTGACATCCCACCAAAGTATGGCATGCTCTTATCAAGATCTTGGGGAGCAAAACTCCAAGGATCTCTCCAATTAGACCTCTCTTATGCCACTATATCAGTCTTTGGGCAACCCAAGAGACTGTATAGAGAAACACTGATGAAGTATGTGGTAAGTAGTGAGGAAAAGCCCCAAAACTTTCCAATTTACTCAATCCATTCTGATATGGATTCTTTCATTTTGTTTAATGATGAAACAAGTCCTCCAACTGATGATAAGCCTATGGCTTTAGTACAACAAGCACACATCAATGAAGAATCGGTTGCACATACCCATGAGACTGTCACAACAGCCAATGAAACCAACACACAAGAAAAACCTCCCGAAACACAAGACTCGGGTCTGCCCAATCCTAAAATGACTGAAACTCTTAATACTAACCACAAGCAAGAAATCACATGGTATTTAGAGTTTGACGGCTCTGTTAATAAGTTAGGAGCAGGGGCAGGAATATGGATTCACAATACACATAACAACCATGCAGAGGGTCATGCTTATAGACTTAATTTCAAATGCACCAACAACATGGCTGAGTATGAGGCACTCCTCTTAGGCCTTAAGCTGCTCAAAGCTTTAGGAGCTGCCAAAGTTTCCATTCTAGGTGACTCAGACCTAGTAATCCAACAAATGAAAGGAAACTTTGTTACCAATGATAGAAGGCTAAGAGCTTATAGGACTGCTGCCACTGCAATACTTGATACCTTCACTGAATCCAAGCTTGCCAAGATTTCAAGAAATCATAACATTCATGCTCACAGCCTAGCCACTTTCGCTAGTACATGCAAGCTTCCCTTTGAGCCAAATCACCATTTCACTGCTGAAATAAAACATAGGCCTGTTGTCCCAAATAACATTAAAGACTGGCAAGTGTTCGAGGATGATGCTCAAATATACAATTTTCTTACCTTACAGCATGAATTTGCAGGCCTAAACATTGATGAGGATACCATGGAGGACCCACAACAACAAGCATCGAATGAAAATTAGCAAGCTGTAACAGCTATAACAACCAGACAGATCCTAAACCCAACAGTCTTTGACAATGCAAACATTGAAGAGCTGAAACAAATGCATTTATAGGAAATAGATAAAACAGAGGCCGAGATTATTGATCTAAAAGACAATTTTCTCCCGGTTGGCCTCACTCCACTAGAAGACATGTTTGATGCAAATGATGTGCCCAAAAAGCCAAAAATGCAGCCTATAAACACTGCCATAGAAGAATACAACATTGGGACAACAAAGAAGCCCAAAATGATCAAACTGTCTAAATCTTTGCCTCCTGATCAAAAACCAAAGTATGTGGATTTGTTCAAAGAATTCCAAGATGTCTTTGCTTGGTGTTATGAGGACTTGAAGTCCTATGATACCTCAGTAATCCAACACACCATTCCCTTAAAACCAAATCAAAAGCCTTTCAAACAAAAACTTAGAAGAATCAACCCCGTGCTCCTTCCCTTGGTTGAGAAGGAGGTAAAGAGGATGTATGAGGCAGGAATCATAGCACCAATCAGATTTTCCGAATGGGTGTCAAACTTAGTTCCCACAAGAAAGAAAACAAATGAGATCAAACTTTGTGTAGATCTCAGAAATCTAAATCAAGTCTCCCTAAAGGACCACTATCCTTTGCCCAAAATGGATCACATTCTACAGAGAGTAGTGGGGTCATCACGAATTTCCCTGCTCGATGGCTTTTCAGGTTTCAACCAAATACTTGTTCACCCGGATGACCAAGACAAGACAGCATTTACCACACCGTGGGGAACATTCAAGTATGTTAAAATGCCTTTCGGCCTAAAGAACGCTGGTGCCACCTTTCAAAGGGAAATGGACATTGCATTCGCCAAGGAAATCCATGATTTCCTAGTTGTCTACCTTGATGACTTAACCCCTTTCTCCAAATCTGATAAAGAGCACCTTAAACACCTAAGGCAAATATTCATCACATGTAGGAAATATGGCATTTCCTTGAATCCTAAGAAGTCTCTCTTTAGCCTTGAAGAAGGAAAATTACTTGGACATATCATCTCAAAGGATGGTATTAGAGTTGATCCGAAAAGGATCCAAGCCATATTGCAAATCCCATATCCTAGAAATATAAAAGAATTGCAAGCATTCCTTGGGAAAATCAATTTCCTAAGGAGGTTTATTCCAAACGTGGCTGAGCTAATAAGAATGCTAAACAACATGCTCAAGAAAGACGCCAAGGTAAAGTGGTCTCTAGAGGCCAAGCAAGCATTTAAGGATATTAAATCAGCCTTAACTCAAGCCCCAGTCCTCACAAGTCCAAAATTTGATAAGGACTTTATCATATTTTCATTTGCATCTGATAATACTGTAGCTGCTATCCTTTTGCAAAAGGATGATCAAGGAACTGAAAAGCCAATTGCATTTTTCAGCCGAGCCTTAAGAGATGCACCCCTGAAATACCCAATCATGGAGAAGCAAGCCTATGCCCTTGTTAAAGCAATCAAGGAATTCCGAATTTATATTTTATATTCACATGCGATTGCTTATGTGCCAAATGCTATTGTAAAAGACATATTAACCCAAGAGGGGTTAGAAGGAAAAAGAGGCAAGTGGATTACTAACATTCTTGAGTATGACATAGAGATAAAACCAACCAAGCTGATAAAGGGACAAGGTTTAGCTAAACTGATGTCCGAAACAAACTTTCAAGCCTTAGACATCAACCAAATGGACAATGAATAGGAGCTGGCGACTCCACAGATCAGTGACACCTTTTTGCAATCCCCATGGTATGCTGATATTTGCTTTGTATTGTTAAACCTGTGTGCTCCCCCAGGATCGTCCAGGACCAAGAAGAGATTTTTAAGAATGAAGGCTTTGAAATTTTGTGTCTTAGATGGTGCATTATTTTGGAAAAATCACGAAGGTATATTGCTTAACTGCTTGATTGTGAATGAAACTAACAATGTCATGAAAGAATTCCATGCAGGGGACTATGGAGGACATCTATACTGGAAGTCCACTGCTGATAAAATTCTAAGGGCTGGTTTCTATTGGCCCACTTTGTTTGCAGATGTAAAGAAGTTTGCCACATCATGCCACAATTGCCAAATCTTTGAGGGCAAGAGAAAGCTGCTCCCTTTTCCTCTTAAACCCATCTCAACCGAGAAGCCTTTTCAACAATGGGGTCTTGACTTCATTGGAGAAATCCATCCCTCTTCCTCAGGCTTGCATAAGTGGATCTTAACAGCTACCGACTATTTCACTAAATGGATTGAGTCCATCCCATGTAGGCAAGCCAATGACACCACCATTATCCAATTCCTTGAGTGCAATATCCTTTCTAGATTTGGCTGCCCTGAGAAGATCATCACTGACAATGCCGTTGCTTTCAAATCCAAAAAGATGATCAATTTTTGCCATAAATTCCATATCACTTTAGGCCATTCCATAGCCTATTACCCTCAAGGTAATGGCTTAGCCGAGTCATCCAACAAAATCTTGATCAGTATTATCAAGAAGACCTTAGAAGAAAACAAGAAGAACTGGCATAAAAAGCTCACCAATGCCTTATGGGCAGACAGACTTTCAACAAAGAGATCCACTGGAATGAGCCCTTATGAGCTAGTATATGGCATGGAAGCCAGATTTCCATCTTCTTTAGGCATTCCTGTTATTAAGCTACTATAGGAGGTTCAAGCTGAACCAAATGATATTCAACGAAGGATCAATCAGACCATTCATCTTCAACAAACCAGAGAGCAGGTGTATGACAGAGCTCAAATGTTACAAGAAAGGCTAAAGAAGGCATTTGACTAGAGGGATAAAGTTGAGGATTTCTTTATTGGTGACAAGGTTCTAAAGTGGGACTCACGAAGAGAAGACAAGGGAAAGCATGCAAAGTTTGACTTTCTGTGGAAAGGCCCATTTGTCATCAGCGCTATTCAAGGCAACAATACATATTTTCTCAAAACTCTAGATGCCTGTGCAGCTGAAGAGGGCCCTGTGAATGACCGAATGCTGAAGCATTACCTTGATCTAGTGATCTAAGGGATACAGGGTTCTAATGTATATATTTGTATATTAATGTGTGTACATATAAGCGTTTTCTTTTATGTTTTTATAAGCAATCTGATTGCTTGGAACCAAGCAGCGAAGTTATGGAGGCAGAGCAGCGCAAGTCCCCCATTTCAAAGCTCTCTCTTTGCATTGATTTTGGGAAAAGAGCGCAGTCCCGAAGAAAAGACCCAAAGGAACGTGACATTCGAAGCCTCTGTTCTTTTGAAGTGAAGTTCGAAGAGAAGCACATCAATTTTTTCCCCCGGCTATGAACTTACTTCAAAGGGTGCACAAGGCAGGTTTTGATATACTTTAAATGCTCTCAATGGTAAAAAGGGTATCGCTGTTATTTATAACAGCAAGTTCTATTAAAAATGCTGCATTCAGGCTTCCAGTTCTTCAGTCAGTAGTATCAAAATAGAGGAGTTTTTTTAGCGTTACATCTACAGCCTGTTCAAAGACAAGAAAAGAAGAGCTCCAGTTTTGTTCCCTTTTTGTGTTTATTTTACAAGGCAGTTCTCAAGCAAAAGTGTATGCAATATCAAGCACGCAGAAGAAAGTAGGCGATGCTTTATTTTTCACAGTGTTTCAGTTAAGGAGGAGAGCTGCATTCAGAAGTTAAAGTTCTAGTCATTCAGAAGTTAGCACAGAAGAAATTTTCAATTAACAGCAACTACAGAGGATCAAGGCATTCTGACCTACTATTCTTGGCTTGTCACAAGGAAAAGCCATCCCCAAGTGGAGCCACTGTTAGCCTCCTGCTGCAGCAGGTTAATCATCTTTCATGATCGACATTTTTACATTCCAAATATGTCATACTTTGCTTGCTGCAATGCTCCATATTTGATACAGATGGCCAGAGAAGTATCCGTGAAAGTGAGCTAATCTAAATGCCACTGGTTTGTTCCAGTCTTGATGAGTAATCCATTTTGATCAATTTTCAAGTATGGGAAGGCCAAACAGCTTAATCTTGGATTCCTTGGGTTTCAATTTCATGTTGTATAATATAGAGAATGAACATCTGTGCAAACAGCTTAATCTTGGCAGATTTGTAGTTAGGTAGAGAAACAAGGGTGCTCAACAGCGTAATCTGAGCCGCCGGATGCAATAAGTGTAGTTGTAGATAGGAGGACAATAAGAAGAAAAGAATGAAAAGCTGGGTATGCTAGTTCAAGTGCACCCAAACCAAAAGGAAGAGAAAATGCTAAGTGAGTAGGTCGGGTAGGTAGCTTTGTGGTTGCAGAATCATGGCTTGTGATCCATTTCATATTGTCAAGTGTTATATCTATCATATCACAAGTTGAAGGCAGTTGTTCAGTTGGAGGACTTCAAGTGAGGCATGTCTAACTTCCCCTTTTTCCTCTTTCCCCAAATCACTCATTAACTTCCCCTAAAAGAGGTCAAGATCTGCTTGATACCTCTTAAATTCATCATTCTCCACATCATTTGCCTTGGTGGAGATCTGCTTCACTCAAGGAATGTTCACACTTCTTCTATCAGTCATTTTCCCCCATTGATAGCCTAAGACATCATTCTTAGCGCTTTTTCTCATCACTATCATATTAACTACTAACTTTATTATGTAACTCCCTATCTATTTCCCCTTCCCCTACTAAAACTATGTATATAACTCCCCTGTATACTTATTGTTGGAAATAATACTGAGAGGGGGGTTGAATCAGTATTATCAGATTAATCAAACTTTTTAAATGCTCAGAAACATATACGCTACTTCAGTTAAGTGAACCAGCGTGTACACGCTACTGTGACGAAGTAAAACATCGTATAAGAAGAAAACTCACAATTTAGTTAGCTTATTCTTCAATTAAGTGCATCAGGACATTATTCACCACATTAACAGTAAACATGTGCAGTATAACAGAACAGATAAAAAGCCACACACATGAACACCAAGATATAAGGTGGAAACCCAATGTGGGTGAAAACCACCTGCTGCAAGTTGTCTCTATCTTTCTTTAATATGAAACTTCAGTTTACAATCTTTTGTACTGGTGCAGCCTTATACCAGTACGCAGGCTACAACCTGCAGAAGGCTACAACCTTCTCTCGTTCTCCAAACTTCCTTGGAAGGGAGCTCCAACCCCCTTTGCTCTTGTACTAGCCAAGATACTAGTACGTAGGTGCTGACCTACAATCTTCCTTCTTTCAGGTATCACTTTTCATACATTTTCAGACTTGGATATTCCTGAAGCACAACATTACAATCTGAAGACCACAATTCATTCAATTTCCACAACAGATCATTGAAGCATAAAACAACCAAACTTTGAATCACTGAACCACTGAACCCTGTCAATCACCAGTTACCAGAACACAGAGCAGACTACAGAACTCTGCAATAACAGTCAGACCCCACTGTAAACCCAAAATCAAGCTTCAAAAGATATACGCTACTTCAATGAGCAAAACCCGCGTATACACGCGCTTTTACCGAAGCCAACCTGCGTACAGATCTAAAAATAAACTTTCTCAATTTGCAGCTGTACCAGACATTAGTTAGACCCAGAACGTAACATTGCGACAATATGCAGATCTAGAAATACGCATAATCAACCATATCATGATAGTGCATTTCAAACCATTAGATCCCGATCTATCCTTAGATCTAGTCTTCCATCAACCGATGTGATCTCTCCTTGGCTTAGATCAAGCAACTCAGAACCTGCATATCAGATCTCTTTCTCTCTTAGATATTCAAGCCTTGTCGAAAGATGATTTTGCCTAATGATCTTCTTCTCCTTATATAGTCTTAGGCCTAGCTCAATACCAAGAGCCAAAACCATAGTAACACAATACCATCAACTTCAAAACTAGGGATCGACACGCCCGTCGAGACACAATGGTCCGAAATCATAGGCACAACTTCCAAGGACTAACCACCATGGACCAAAGATACTTTTCCACATACACGCGCTTTTTTGAATCCAACTTGCGTGTACACGCGACTTGGGCTTAACGAACATGCGTATATGAACTTCCTTGGCATGCTGTACTAAGATCTGTCTTCTGATTAAGTTGCCATCACCTGTACCAACCTCTGAGCACCTGTACCATCCTCTGAGTGAGTTGCCATCAAGGACAACACTTGAATCATAATGCCAACAATCTCCCCCTTTGGACTTGATGGCAACCACCACACCAAGTCACTCTCCCCCTTTGACATCAAGGGCAAAGGGCTGTGCTCCCCCTGAGGACATGCTGATACCTCTGCTTGGCTGTGCTGACTCGTGCTCCCCCTGACAGTAGGCCAGATCTGCAAAAGATGTTCTTCAACAAGAACCAAGACTTATACACCATAAGGGACCTTCCTATCACCAAAAGACTCAATACATACATCCATACTCCCTACCAAGAGGGGACATATCAGAAACAACCAATTATATTACAGCATTCATCCCAGGCATAGTGGGGAAACCAACATAGGCCGTTACATGACCTTGACACCATAAAAGAGATATGACAAGAGAGATACATGACATAGAGACAACAGATCTAGACCAAGACTTAGGAAAGGCACCAGCAGCATCTGATAAACATCTTGTTAGATCAGCAACCAGAATTTCTTTCTGAGCTCCTTCTCCTGAAACCAACAACCAAAACATCTGAATGCCAACAATGCTTTATGAGACTTTTAAGCTGCTCCCCCTGAACCTGTGCCTGTTGCACTCCCTGAAACTGTGCCTGAAGAATTCTGACATTCCCATTGCTGTTCAGAACTTCAGAGTTTTCCCTTGCTGTTCAGAACTTCATATACGCGATTTATCCTGTATAAAACAGCGTATGTACGCGGATATTCTTTCTGCAACAAGCGTCCAGCATACACGCGACTTACCCAGCATGAATCCGCGTATATACGCGCATATCCCTTCCGTAACCTGCGTATACCAACTTTTCTGTAGAACAAACAAACTTCAACAACAGGATGAAGCATCAACTACTCCCAGCTTTTGTCTGAGATATTCAAAAGTTTCCCTGGGCAGTGGTTTTGTGAGAATATCAGCAACTTGCTCCTTAGAAGGAACATACTCCAACTTGACCTTCTGCTCAAGCACTTGTTCCCGAAGAAAATGGTACTTGATTGGTATGTGCTTGGTCTTTGAGTGCATGACTGGATTCTTTGAAATGCTGATTGCACTTGTATTATCACATAAGATAGAGACAGGTGGAGTGCAAGTGATTTGAAAGTCCTGCAAGGTCTGCATCATCCAAAGAAGTTGTGTGCAACAAGATGCTGCAGCCACATATTCTGCTTCAGCTGTAGATAAGGCAATCGAACTTTGTTTCTTGCTGAACCAAGATACTAATCTGGAACCCATGAAGAAAGCACCTCCACTTGTGCTTTTCCTATCATCCACACTTCCAGCCCAATCTGCATCTGTGTAAGCATGAAGAGTGAGATCTGTATTTCTAGGATACCATAAGCCATAGTTTTGGGTCCCTTGAAGATATTTGAAGATTCTTTTGACTGCCTGAAGATGAGTTTCCTTTGGGTTGGCTTGAAATCTTCCAACCATTCCTACTGCATGTGTAATATCTGGTCGAGTACCTGTCAAATAAAGCAAACTCCCAATCATGGATCTATAAGTGGGTTGGTGAACTGCTGCTGATTCATCATTTGCACTGAGGCTGCATCCTGTAACCATGGGTGTACATACTGGCTTTGACTCTTCCATGCCATACTTCTTCAAGATCTGCTTGAGGTATTTGGTTTGAGACAAGAAGATACCTCCTTCATTTTGTTGGATTTGCAATCCAAGAAAATATGTCAATTCTCCAAGAAGTGACATTTCGAATTCTTTCTGCATAACCAAGGCAAAGTTTTGACTCATAGTCTCTTCATTGCTGCCAAAAATAATATCATCTACATAAACAACAAGAATTAGCAATTTGTTATTTTCAACTTTTATATAGAGATTGCTATCTGCTGATCCTTTTGAAAAGCCTTGTTGGTGAAGATATTTGTCCAACCGATAGTACCAAGCCCTTGGAGCTTGTTTGAGCCCATAGAGTGCCTTTTTCAATCTGCATACAAGGTTTGGATCATTCCCAAGAATGAACCCATCTGGCTGCTCAATATATACTTCTTCTTCTAAGTCTCCATTCAGGAAGGCTGATTTCACGTCCATTTGAAATACCTTGAAGTTTTGAAAGCTTGAGAGAGCAAGGAACATTCGGATGGCCTCTAGTCTTGCCACAGGAGCAAAGGTCTCTTCAAAATCTATTCCTTCTTGCTGTGCATACCCTTTACAAACAAGTCTGGCCTTGTTTCTAATTACTTCTCCATTTTCATTTAACTTATTCTTGAAGACCCATTTTGTTCCTATTACATTCTTATCTTTTGGTCTAGGAACTAATTCCCAAGTGTTGTTCCTTTCGATTTGCTCAAGTTCTTCATCCATTGCTTTGACCCAACATTCATCTTTGCATGCTTCTTTCACATTTTGTGGTTCAATGGAGGAGAGTAGAGCCAAGTAGCTTGAAGCTTCTGCAAGTGTCCTTCTTGTTTGTACTCCTGCTTCTTTCTGCCCCACAATCTGAGTTTCTGGATGATTCTTTTGGACATATCTGGATGGAGTCTTCTCTTCTATTCTTGTCTGCTCCTCTGGTTCTTCTTGAGATTCTTCTTCTTCTTGAGGTTCTTCTTCTTCATCATTTCGCCTTTGAGAGTAACCTTCATCTTCTTCAATGTCTTCATGATGAACTTGCCTAGGAATATATCCCTTCTCATCAACCACTATATCAATACTGTCAACAATTCTGCCAAGTCTTTTATTGTAGCACTTGTATGCTTTGCTATGTGGAGAATAACCAAGAAGAATGCCCTCATCTGCTCTAGGTTCAAGTTTGCCAAGTTGCTCATCAGTATTCTTAATATAACATTTGCTCCCAAAGATTTTGAAATGCTTCACGGAAGGAGTTTTACCACTCCAAAGCTCATGAGGTGTTTGAGTGCTGTTTACTCGGACATTTGTTTTGTTAAGAATGATAACAGCAGCATGTGCAGCTTCACCCCAGAAGGTTGCAGGAGTACCTGATTCATCGAGCATAGCACGAGCCATTTGTTGGATAGTTCTGTTCATTCTTTCCACAACCCCATTTTGCTGAGGAGTTCTAGCTGTAGAGAATTCTCTTCTTATCCCATGTTCATCGCAGAAATCGAAAAATTCATTTGATGTGAACTCCCCACCTCTGTCAGATCTGAGGCACTTAATTTTGTGTCCTGATTCATTTTCAGCCAATGCTTTGAAGGATTTGAATTTTTCGAATGCTTCATCTTTGTGCTTCATAAGCCCTAACCAAACAAACCTTGAGAAATCATCAATGAATAATATCAGATATTCTTCTCCTCGAGGTGTCCTTTTCCTAAATGGACCACATACATCTGTATGGACTAGCTCAAGAGGCAAGCTAGCTGATCCTTCCTTCTCTGGAAAGTTAGTTCTGGTTTGCTTTCCAAACTGACAAGATTTGCATATGGTGTTGTCTGGAATTTTGATATCTGGAAGATCGCGAACTGCCTGATATTTGCATGCTTTCCTTATTTGTGAGAAGCTTAGATGTCCCAACCTTCGATGCCATAACCAGTGCTCTTCATCCTTGCTAAGATAGCATTGTTGTTGTCCTTCTTCAAATATGTACAGATTATTTGGAGTTCTTTTGCCTTTGAGAACTGTTTTACCTGTATCAAGATCACGAACAAGACATCCATTCGATCTGAAAATAACCTCGGTTTTTTGATCACACATCTGGCTGACACTTAGAAGATTATGCTTCAATCCATCAACATACAAAACATTTCCAGCCTTGACCTTTTCTTTCAAAGGAGCAATACCTTTTCCTTTTATAGTTGCAGGAGTATCATTTCCAAAAGAAACTTTCTTTCCCTTTTCTAAAGTAGAATAAGATTCAAGTTTTTCTTTATCACCTGTCATATGTTTCGAACATCCACTGTCAATGTACCATAGATTTTCCTGTCCTTCTGCATAAAACGCTATCCCACATCTTTCTGTCTGAGGTTCTTTTATTCTCCATTTTTTGGTGCTCGTGGCTTGTTCCTTTTTCTCCTGAAACCTGCTCCTGCATTCAGATTCTTTATGACCAAAATTATTGCAAATAGAACATTCAACTTCATTTTCAAGAACCGAAAAGTTGTTATAGGTCCTCTTTGTAATCCCTGTCATACTTCTTTGTTTTTGAGCTTCCCTAGTCATGATTGTTTTATATGCAACACATTGAGCTGCTTTGTGACCAAAGTTATGGCAAGAAAAGCATTGTCCATTGAAGAAGCTTCTGCGGTTATTGAATCTACCAGCCAACTGATTGTAATTTCTATTTTCATCTATTCTTGTGCCAAACTGAGAAGATTTTACCTGTGGTTGGTTGTAGCTTTTGTTCACCCTTAAGAAGGATTGTCCCTGATAGTTTCTGTTTGTAATTCGTCCCTGCTTTACCTGATTATCTTCATTGTTCTTCTGCTCATTTCTTCTTGCTGCATCAAGATAACTTTTTGAGGTGGATGCTTGAGAGGTTTCTCCATTATAGCCCAAACCTGTCTTGTTTAGAGGAGACCGCTGCACATTGATAATCTCATCCAAAGTTTCAGATCCTTTGACAAACTTAAGATTAATAGCTTTTGTTTTCTCAATTTCTTTTCTGAGACCAACAATTTCACCTTCTAGTTTTTCAAGATGTTTTTCCTTTTCATCAATTTGAAATTGCAAAGTATCAATGATCACACTCTTTTCTTCTATGCATCTCTTGAGTCTAGTAATTTCATTATAGAGATTATCCACATCTACAGCATCCTCATAATCATCATCTTCAAATGCCATTAATAGCTTATATTTATTACCTTGTTCATCTTCATCACTGTTTGATAAGCCATCACTATCTTCATGGGTGTAGTAGCTTTTCTTATTTGCACTTTGTTTCTTATTCCATCTAGCAGGTTCTTTTCCTTTATCCTTATTAGGACATTTTGCAGCATAATGACCTACTCTTCCACAAGCAAAGCATTTGAAAGGTAGCTTACCTCTGAACCTTCCAGCACCCCTTTGAAGATTTCTGACAAAATTTGATTCTTCTTCCTCTTCTTCTGGAACATGGCTTGCTTCATAGTAATCTTCTTTTCTTGATGCCTTAAAAGCAGCTTCCCTTCTGTCTGATGGACCTCCCTTTCTCATTTCATAAGCAGTTAGAATTCCATGTAGCTGAGACATAGTGAGAACTTTGAGATTTTCCTTTTCTTCTATTGCAGATACTTTAGATTCAAACTTGGGGGATAATGATCTTAGAATCTTTTGAACTACTATAGTCTCTTTTATTTCTTCACCCAAATTTTTCATACAATTAACAATCTCATCTACCCGAAGAAAATAATTAGCCACACTTTCATCATTATACATCTTGAGGTCTCATATTGAATCCTGAGAGTTTGAAGTTTAGCTTGCTTTACCTGTTCATCTCCTTCATAGCTAGTGATCATTTTGTCCCATATCTCTTTTGCTGATTTGAAGTGCATGACCTTCATGAATTCTGTTTGAGATATACTTCCTAATAGAGTACTGACTGCTTTTGCATTTGTTTCATATGCCTTTTTCTCAGCTGGATCTGTAGGAGTAGCTGAAGGAAAAGCATAGCCTGTTTCTACAATGTCCCAAACTTCTGTACCAAGAGATTGAAGATATGCAGTAACTCTTACCTTCCAATAATTGAAATTTGTTCCATCAAAAACCGGTGGCCTGATTGATGCTTCTTTCTCGTAGTTGCTCATGATGAATGATCTTCCTTCAAGCGATCAAGCTTCTCTGAAGGACCTGCTCTGATACCAATTGTTGGAAATAATACTGAGAGGGGGGGTGAATCAGTATTATCAGATTAATCAAACTTTTTAAATGCTCAGAAACATATACGCTACTTCAGTTAAGTGAACCAGCGTGTACACGCTACTGTGACGAAGTAAAACAGCGTATAAGAAGAAAACTCACAATTTAGTTAGCTTATTCTTCAATTAAGTGCATCAGGACATTATTCACCACATTAACAGTAAACATGTGCAGTATAACAGAACAGATAAAAAGCCACACACATGAACACCAAGATATAAGGTGGAAACCCAATGTGGGTGAAAACCACCTGCTGCAAGTTGTCTCTATCTTTCTTTAATATGAAACTTCAGTTTACAATCTTTTGTACTGGTGCAGCCTTATACCAGTACGCAGGCTACAACCTGCAGAAGGCTACAACCTTCTCTCGTTCTCCAAACTTCCTTGGAAGGGAGCTCCAACCCCCTTTGCTCTTGTACTAGCCAAGATACTAGTACGTAGGTGCTGACCTACAATCTTCCTTCTTTCAGGTATCACTTTTCATACATTTTCAGACTTGGATATTCCTGAAGCACAACATTACAATCTGAAGACCACAATTCATTCAATTTCCACAACAGATCATTGAAGCATAAAACAACCAAACTTTGAATCACTGAACCACTGAACCCTGTCAATCACCAGTTACCAGAACACAGAGCAGACTACAGAACTCTGCAATAACAGTCAGACCCCACTGTAAACCCAAAATCAAGCTTCAAAAGATATACGCTACTTCAATGAGCAAAACCCGCGTATACACGCGCTTTTACCGAAGCCAACCTGCGTACAGATCTAAAAATAAACTTTCTCAATTTGCAGCTGTACCAGACATTAGTTAGACCCAGAACGTAACATTGCGACAATATGCAGATCTAGAAATACGCATAATCAACCATATCATGATAGTGCATTTCAAACCATTAGATCCCGATCTATCCTTAGATCTAGTCTTCCATCAACCGATGTGATCTCTCCTTGGCTTAGATCAAGCAACTCAGAACCTGCATATCAGATCTCTTTCTCTTTTAGATATTCAAGCCTTGTCGAAAGATGATTTTGCCTAATGATCTTCTTCTCCTTATATAGTCTTAGGCCTAGCTCAATACCAAGAGCCAAAACCATAGTAACACAATACCATCAACTTCAAAACTAGGGATCGACACGCCCGTCGAGACACAATGGTCCGAAATCATAGGCACAACTTCCAAGGACTAACCACCATGGACCAAAGATACTTTTCCACATACACGCGCTTTTTTTGAAACCAACTTGTGTGTACACGCGACTTGGGCTTAACGAACATGCGTATATGAACTTCCTTGGCATGCTGTACTAAGATCTATCTTCTGATTAAGTTGCCATCACCTGTACCAACCTCTGAGCACCTGTACCATCCTCTGAGTGAGTTGCCATCAAGGACAACACTTGAATCATAATGCCAACACTTATCCCTTCCCCTTGGTTGAAAAATAACCATATATATCCTCGGGAATTGCTAAGTTTATCTGAAACTCAGCAAGAACCCTCATTGACCCCTCTAACCATCTTCCAAATGCAAAATGACTCATTCCTTTGCATAGTTTACCTTCATATGTATAAAAATCATCCCTTTGGCTTGGGTTTGCCTTTATAAGGCATGAAACCCTCTTTGGCCACTAAACCCTCTCAAAACACATCACATTCCTCCTAAATGCCTTTGGACTCCTTCCAAGGCATGAAAGTTTCCAAAAACCATGCAAAAATCATTAAAAACCTTCTACAAATGAAAAAATCCTCCCTTTTTGGCCATCGGACCCCTTCCGATGCCTTAGAATTCATCCAAAACACCAAAGGCTTCCCCTCCGAATTCATTTTTCCTTTGCATTTTAATAGAAATGCATGCTCCGATGAGAAAAGGATCTATTTGGTCCCCCTCCGATGCGATATCGCTATCGGGAGGGGGAAGTGGCATATAACAAACATATTTGGAAACCCTCCGAAGACATGTGCCCTCCCTCCGATGCGATATTGCTGTCAGAGGTCGGGCGATATAATGTGTTAACTCTATGTTGCATTGCCGAAAGCCCGGGCCAGACCCGATTTCAAAAATAATAAAGGGCTTGCAAAGGATTTCGGGTCCACCATATTTCGGCGATTCTATGTGTGCCGCCCCCGGTCCCTCCCACTGCCGATCCGCCAACGGATCCAGGGCCGTTGGATTGGGCCCCAGATCTGATGGCCCAGATCTTGTCGCGTGACCCCCCACTTCGCATCGCCCCATATACTGCTCCGATTTGGCGGAGCCGATGAGTTATCAAATGTAGTGTTAAGGGTTTTCGGGTCCGCGGACCCATTCCACTGTTAAAACCGTCGATTTGGGTTCCGCCGATGGGTCGGACCCGAAATAAAATAAAGAGGGCCTGTATAACTTATCGGGTCCGCCATATTTCAGCGTTTCTATGTGGCAACCCCATGACCCCGCCGATAGCGAATTACCGAGTTAATCTCAGCCGCCCATTCAGGCCCAGAGATCAACGACCCATATTTAATCGCATCACTCCTATATGGCTTCGGCCAGCGGAGCCGAAATGTAATAAAGCGCGGCATAAAGGCATATCGGGTCCGAAAGGGTCCGCACTGTGTGCTCCTATATCCTGGAGCCGAAAAGCTATGAAGTGCAGCATATAGTATATCGGGTCCGCTTACCCATTTTTACCAAATCCACCGATATGAAAGCTCCGATGGGCCGGACCCGATCTCCATAAAGAAAGGGCATATAAGCATTTCGGGTCCGTGGCATTTCGGAGGTTTTATGTGTTGGGACCAATGGTCCGCCCCGATGCGATTTAGCGCCAGCCGTTGGATCGGCCCGCGCCGAATCCAACGGCCAGCATTCAATCTTATGAACAGTAATCGCTCCCGCCCCAATTTTGAAGGATTTTCACGTTTAAAGTATTTTTGCCTTATAAGAGGAAAAGGGGCCATTTTTATATGCGGTGCCCGCGCCCGCCCAGTTGCAAAGGAATGATGCATTCCTTTGCTATTTTTGACATCACTTGAGGCCCATAATACATCCAAATGAAGGGTTTCTCTTCGGTGGTCTGTGGGCGATCCCTTTTTCATCACTTTGCAACATTTTATCATTTTAAAGAATATTTTCTGATCGGCAAAGACTGATGACGACTCCAAAGGCGGCAGAAGGCCGAGCAGCGGCCATAAATGGGTGATTGGACAGTTCAAAGGCATTCGGAGGTCAAGAAAGGACCAGGTGCATGCCAAAGAGTATCAGGAAAGCGGCAGAGAGTATCAGTATTGCGGTTCAAAGCAGATGAATTCAAAATGGCCCCAGCAGATCTAGCAAGCCGTCATTGAGCTGTAATGGCTCACCAACTCACAGATTTTGGCCATTTAAGGCAACAGGACCACTTGAAGGCAGATTAAAGGATTTTCAATGCAGATTTATGACAAGTGCAATGGTCCCAGTCACATTTTGGAGCAGCGCTGCTTCCTTAATTGTGCAGTTATCACACAGAGGACAGCGCATGGCTCAAGGCACTCTTTCAGTCCATTTTTGAAGCTGCAGGACCCTGTGCAGCCCTAAAGAGCCATTTTGATGAGGCTTCTCCCTCATGCGTAGCTGTTTTAAGTTATTTTATGCATTAATTTCCAACAGAACTTAGATTAGAAGCAGTTATTGCACAAATCTTTCTTGATCTATTTTGATAGATATTTTGTAGACATTTCCTCTATATATACCACCCTCTGCACTGTTTTAAGGGTTGGTTGGTTGTATGACTCCTCTAGAGACTCGCTCTGTATCTGATATGATTTCTTTAATCAAAGACTGCTTAAAGCTTGGAGGATGGACTGTTTGAAGTTTCTTTTAATGGTTGAAGAGTGAATGATGGAATTCATGTGCTGCTATATGGATCAATAAGTGTTTCTCACCTCTGTTATTTCAATTTCATACATGCTCAAGTCACAAAACAAAAGATTGGTCTAGAATTTGCTTAGTTGCACTCTATGCTCAGTTTCTGTGGCTTCTTAATGTTTTCCTCTTGATTTAGGCATAAATATGAATTCCTTTATGGCTCATGTTTGATCTATTTCACATATGAATGACTGTTGTTTAAGAATTCTTAGCTGCTCCTAGATAGAGCTCATTCATCTTCCCTCTGTTAAGCTGAGTGAGAGATTCTTTGTTGCCTCTCATTCCTTAGCCCTCATTCTATCCTTTTAAACTTAAGTGTTGTTTCACGAGCAGCTACCTTGCTCCTCATTCCTCTTGTGACCAAGAAAACGCACCAGCAGTCCTACTCCATGACTCCATGCCCAATGGTTTGAAACTTACCACACTATGCATTGCCTCTCTACTTGAAAACATCCTCCTTCCCACCAAACATAAACAAAACCACTTGAACTCAATAACTAGCCTAATATCATCTTCAACAAAGCTAAATCATAAAGAGAGAGCCCTCTCTGACTACAGGTAGGCTAGGACCTGCAGTCCAAAGATTGGTTTGTGGTTACCTCGGCCGTATCCCATTAAGGAGCTTTAGGGACAACCTGAGTGCTAACACTGTGGTTTAGGGGCACCTTTCCCCTGCTTTGGATTCGCAGATCCAAAGTCTCGCTTCTTTTGTTTAAACTTTTTCTCGACCTTGATGGCATATCGGTATGTTGCGCCGAGCGAGGAGATGTTCAGGAATTATATTTCTTCCTGGATGTACTTGTGCAGGGAGCCACAGTATTTGAGTATCAAATGTTGCTCTGAATCCTTGATACCCAACTTTGTGCGAAAGGGTATGGAAAATATTGGTGAACTCCGGCACGTCTTGGTCCCTTCCCTGCCGCAGCGTGGTCCACTTTATGTATTCATCCTCATAGCTTCCGACAGGGTAGTACTGCTCCTTGATGGCATCCCGGAATGAATTCCAGGTGGGTGCGGCTGAAAATAGTGAGCCAGTACTTTCATCCTTCTGCTCGCAGTAGGTTTCCCACCAGTCCTTGACGTGGGGGGCTGCTTTGAGAAGAGCGAAAACAATCTTTTTCCGACTCGAAAATTCATGAACAGAAAAATAACCCTCTAGCAGATTTAACCATTTATCTACGGCATCTGCGTCTATCTGACCCTCGAATATGGGGATTTCAAAATTAACTTGTACCTTAAAGGGCGTGGCATTTCCAGAGTAGCTGCTGGAAGCCAATGCGTCGCTTCTGGGTAGCCGCTGAAGGATCTGGGCAAAGCTGTCCATCATCGCGTTCCGTCGTCGCTCGAGGGCTTCTTCGAGCAAGATTTTGATGGGATCTCCTGCCCCCTTGTCTTTCTTCTCATCCGCCATGGGAGGCCGTCGGGATTTGCGAGGCTAGTCTTGCAAAGGTTCAACCAGTTCAAGCCCTAACTCCTTATATCCCGACCTTGTTGGGGACATGCAAAGAAAAAGAGAGAAAAAGTAGACCACTCTGATACCAGTGATCCGGATTTAAACAGGAACGCAACAAATTACAGAGATAACCATATACACAAAGATGCAACGGAAATAATACTTCATTTCATTAATGGAAAATACTGAAATATGCTTACAACCAGAAAATGGAAATAAACCAGCTAGGGCGATGGTAGCTTATCTCTGAGAAGAGATGTGGTGGCTACATGCCTCTGAACTGTGTTACAATGAGGCTCGAAGGCCTATTTATTGTTGAGAAACAATGGAAAATCCTTAACATTCCAAAACCTAACCCTAGGAGATGAAACGCCAAACTGTGGGCCCCGTTTGGGTAAATTGGTACATCAACTTCCCGGGGTCGTAACTTTGGCATACGATCTCCGTTTGACGCGTACAATAGCTCGTTAGAAAGATCTATCCGAGCACTACCACTTTAGGAAGGGAAAAATTAGTCCATGGACCCATGTTGCCCCCAGATTTCCAAAAAAACGTCGTTTAGGGCCTCAAAACAACTCCAGAAGTTCAGGACCCGAAAAACTGCTAAAAATAGTAAGTTGTGCTACAATTAAGGAAACTGAAAATGCTGAGAGAAACAATGGTGGGGGTCCAGGTGGATTTGGCAGGTGGCCACCAATATCCACCTGGATCAAACATTTATGTTATGTGCAACATGCTTACAACCGTTCTAAACATTATTCTACACATATATCTCCTTTTGAGACTTGTTTCAGTTTTATACCAAGGTCTCCCTTGGATTTTGTCTTTGAAAAAGACATAGCAGTTGCTGGACACAGTGATGTGGACAAAGCAACCAGGTTCATCAAAAAAATCCAAGAAATTCATCAGGTAGTGCAGAAAAAACTAGAAAAGAGCTAAGCCAAGTATAAGGCAAGGCATGATAAACATCTAGTGGAGCACAACTTCCAAGTTGGTGATCAAGTCTGGCTGTATATCAACAAGGACAGAATGCAAGGTGAATGAAAGAAACTAAAGCCAATAAGGTATGGGCCTTTTAAGGTACTTAAGAAAATTGGTGAGAATGCCTTCTGCCTTGATTTGCCAGCATATATGCACATCTATTCAGTAGTAAATGTAGAAAATTTAAGACTGTTTGAACCTTCATTAATTGAATATCCCGAAGAGCAAAGTCAATTGTCTTCTATTGATGATCTATTGCCTGAATATCTCAATGAGTTGCAGGAAGATACAGTTGTGGATAGGAAGGTGAGAACTATGTGCAGAGGGGATGTTGAGTACCTAAGAATTGGACTCAAAGGTTCAAAACCCAGCAGTGAAAAATGGATAGAGATTGGGCAAGTGAGGCAGTTATACCCTCACTTAAGCAATGCTTGAAAACCAACTTTTGGTGGTCCAAAAGCCTTTTCAGTGGGAAGGTGTGATCGAAATGGATCCAAGAACACTCTCTAAGTCTTAAAAACTTGAAAAATCATGCCAAATATCAACACAACCGCATGCCAAGAGCCTTTAGAATGGTCGAAAAACACTATCGGGAGGTAAAAACTAGAGAAAAAACCGTGAAAAAAACAGAGTATGGAGGTGTGGAACAATGGATGCACAGTAGCCATCAGATATGGCTGATCAACGGTCCAGATCTGATCGGCAATTGCAATCAGCACTCACAGACAGGGATATCGGCACTTAACATATATGTATGGTGACGACAATTGGCGGAGTTAATTTGGACCGTCGATCAAGCGCGCAGATCGATGACCCATATTACATCACAGGATCGCTATCGGAGGTTGCAGGAGCGCTTACAATGGCCCGGGGATTATTGTGATGAGCGATTGTGATATCGAAATTGAGGAAACCATTATGTGCGATTTGATGAGCTGGACCAGACGGGTTTATCAATAATATTTCGTAAGATTTGAGATCTGCGGAAAAGCCAGTTTTAATGTATTTTCACAATTTTCAGTTATTAAACAAAATGAGAAGGATGAAGGCCGATGCGATAAGCCGGACCCAAAAGGGTCCCTTAAGGCTATTATATATTGTTTCAAGTCTGGAGAAAGGCCATTTTAATGCATTTTTCGCGATTTTTAACATACTTCAAAAATGCAAAGGGGAACCTTGGAGCAAGGCCGAAGCGACTTGTGATAGCGATGAAAGATGGATGCGATAGGGGAATAGACCACATTTAAGGAATTTTGAAGTCTGAAACGAATTGTGTTTGGGAGGAATTTCACAGTTATGCATGCATTTTCCTGTGTTAGTATAAAATGACCGCGTTCGAGATTCTGAAGGATTTCAAGGGCCGAGGCACTCTTACGTTGCGAATAGGTGGCCACCTCCCCTTTAGGCATTATGCAATGATTGTGTAATGTTGGAAGAGGGATTCGAGCGGACAGAAGCCCGAGAGATAGAAAGTCGAGCAAGAGAAATGAACAAGCAGCACTGTTTTGGCTTTAAAGCCATAGCAAATAGAGGACAGAGCAGGCAGTGTCGAGATAGAGCTAAGACCGAGATAGAGAGTGATTCATAGAGTCTGTGTACTCAGAGAAAGCTTGAGAGGTTCAAGCAAACTCTTACTGTTATACCTGTATATTGAGTCTCAAACTGAGCTCATACTATTGTAAAAACTCTACTTGAAGACATAATAGAGAGGCCACCATTGAAGGCTGGACTAGGAGATGTAGCCCAGGAGTATTGGGTGAACTCCTTATTAAATTTCTGTGTTATGTGTTGTCTATTATGTTTTGTTTACTGCTTCATTATCTGTGTGTTTCACAATCTTGTTTATCCATTACATAAAATAACATAGACAAATCCATGCACATGAGTCTGTAAAACCTTATTAATTGTCTTAGATCTCATTATCAGATCAGGAATGGTTCTCCCACCCCTCTTTGTCCCAACTCATTAATAACTTAAGAGCTGTAATAACCCTTGTGAAAAGTCCATTTAATAAAAGTTAATAAAGGCAAAATAATAACCACATTTGTTGGGCAAAAGCATCGTGATGGGGATAACTAGTGATTGATTAATGGCTAAGAAAATTGTAAAAGGAAATGATAAAGGCTTTGGAAAGGCAAAGTGGAATTTTGGCGTATTTATTTATGAAAATAATGGAAATTAGGAGAAAAGGGAGGTGAAAGGTCACAGGTTGCATGTGAGGAGAAAAATGAAGGAAAATAATGATTAATGAAGAAAATAGAGGCCTCATTAATAAAAAGGCTTTTGAGGATCATTTCATAAACTATTGCCAGTTCAGTTTTGGGAGCTCTCAATCAATTCTCTCTCTTATACTCTTGGACACTTAGATTTTTCTTGGAGAACTCTTGGAGGAGTGTGGAATACATGGAGTTTTTCGTGTATTTCTCATTTTTCTTGTAGAATGGTCCATCGATATGTTGACATTATGGCACAGGTCTTGAGCTATGACATAGGTGTTGTCCTTGATGGCAACTCTCTTTGATAACAAATCTCAGTTCAGGCTTTCAGAATGAAGGAAAAGACATATACGCAGGTTCATCTAGACGAAGATGCGTATACACGCGGGTTAGACGTTACAAAGGCGTGTATGCGTATACACGCACTTTCACGCAAAGAAAAGCGCGTATATGTTGGAAAACTTACCTTTGGTCCGTGGTAGTTAGTCCTTGGTACTTGAACCTATATTTTTGGACCATGGTACCTCGTCAGGAGTGTTGATCCCAAGTATTGGGCCTGTGGTATTGTGTTATTATGGTTTTGGACCGTGGTATTGAGAAAGGCCTAAGACTATAAAAGAGGAAGGAAATCATTTGGCAAAGCATCTTTGGAATCAATTGAATATCTAACATGTGCTAGATCTGAAACGTTTGTGATTGGGGTTATGGTGCAGATCTGGATTTGAATGAAGGAGGAACCTAAGCGCATAAAGAAGGATAAGATCTATTGATGGGTCAAAATATTTAAAGCTTGAATGATAGTATCTTTGTATGATTTTGATCTGTTCTGTGAGCCGCACTCTTGATCTATAAATCTGATAATCTGGGTTATTTAGCATTTGACTATTTGAAAGAGTAAATTCTCCTTTATAGATCTGTACACAGGTTCAGTGAAGCGAAGGCACGTATACACGTAGGTTCAGTAAAGGAAAACTGCGTGTACACAAGTTGCTCCACACACAGGAGCGTATGCACACAGGTTTCAGGTTGTTTAAGTAGCGTATACATATTTTATTATCTAGCTACCTCTGTTTGTTGCTGCAGTGTTCTGGGTTCAGAATTTGGTATATTGTTACTGTTGCTGTGTTCTGGGTACAGTTGTCAGAGAAGTGTTTATTGTGAATCAGTTTTGTTCGGTGGAAAGGAGATTGGTTGAAGTAGAAATCTTGATGATTGATTGATGTTCATGGATCCAGTCTGGAAATTTATGGAACGTGGTCCCTGGAAGAAAGAGAAGGTTGTAGCCTGCATACTGGTAAAGGACTGCACCAGTACATTGTAAAAGGAAGTTTCTAATTAAAGAAAGATAGAGACAAATTGCAGCAGGTGGTTTTCACCCACATTGGGTTTCCACCTTATATCTTGTGTTCTTGTGTGTGACTATCTTCTGTTCTGTTTTACTGGTCTGGTTACTGTTTATTTCACTCAGATACATAGATTAATAATCAACATCTGAAAGATAAAGTAAATCATAAGTTTGCTTTGTATACGTGGGTTTCCTTCTACATAGTTGCGTATATACACGGATTTTACTAACTGAAGTAGCGTATATACTCTGATTTTTTTTTAAAAGGGAATATTTGGCTTTATAATACTGATTCACCCCCCCCCCCCCCTCTCAGTATTATTTCCAACAATTGGTATCAGAGCAGGTCCTTCTGAAGAAGCTTGATTGCTTGGAGGAAGATCCATCATCATGAGCAACTACGAGAGAGAAGCATCTATCAGGCCACCGATTTTTGATGGGACAAACTTCGTATATTGGAAGGTAAGAGTTATTGCCTATCTTCAATCTCTTGGTACAGAAGTCTGGGATATCATCGATACAGGGTACACTTTTCCATCGGCAACTCCTATAGATCCGGCTGAGAAGAAGAAATATGAAACAAATGCAAAGGCAGTCAATACCCTATTAGGATGTCTATCTCAATCAGAATTCGTCAAGGTTATGCAGTATAAATCTGCAAAGGAAATATGGGACAAGATTGTTCTGAGCTATGAAGGAGATGAACAGGTAAAACGAGCAAAACTTCAAACCCTTAGAATTCAGTATGAAAATCTCAGAATGCACAATGATGAAAGTGTGGCTAACTATTTCCTTCGTATAGATGAGATTGTTAATTGTATGAAAAACTTGGGTGAAGAAATAAAAGAGGCTGTTGTGGTTGAAAAAGTTCTAAGATCTTTGTCCCCTAGGTTTGAATCTAAATTTCCTGCAATAGAAGAAAAAGAGAATCTACGAAACCTTACCATGTCACAGCTGCACAGGATTCTAACTGCTTTAGAAATGAGGAAAGGAGGACCATCGGATAGGAGAGAAGCTGCTTTCAAGGCTTCAGGCAAAGGAGACTACTATGAGTTAGGACACGTGTCAGAAGAAGAAGAAGAATCAAATTTTGTCAAGAATCTTCAACGGGTTGCTGGAAGATTCCGAGGTAAGTTACCTTTCAAATGCTTTGCTTGTGGAAGAGTTGGTCATTATGTTGCCAAGTGTCCTCATAAGGATAAGATTGACAAAGGGAAGGAACCTGTTAGATGGAACAAGAAACATAATGCAACTAAGAAAATTTACTACACTCATGAAGACAGTGATGGCCTATCAAATAGTGACGAAGATGAATGAGGTAACGATTATAAACTTTTAATGGCTTTTGAAGATGATGGTTACATGGATGCTATAGATGTAGATGGTTTTTATGAAGAGATTTCTAGACTCAAAACATGTTTAGAAGAAAAAGATATGATCATTGATACTCTGCAATTCCAACTTGATGAAAAACAAAAATTTCTTGAGAAGTTAGAATGTGAAATTTTTGGCCTTCGAAAAGAAATTGAGAAAACAAAGGCTCTTAATCTTAAATTTGTTAAAGGATCTGAAAATCTGGATGAGATTATCAATGTACAACATTTTCCACTAATCAAGACAGGTCTGGGGTATAATGGAGAAGCATCTCAAGCATCCACCTCAAAGAGTTATCTTGATGCAGCAAGGAGGAATGAGCAAAAGCCCAATGGAGATCACCAGGTAAAACAGTGATGAATTACATCAAGAATAAACAAAGACTACTAGGTAAATCAGGGGCAATCCATCTTAAGGGTGAACAAAAGCTACAACCAGTCATAGGTAAAAACTTCTCAATTTGCTTCAAGAATGGATGACAATAGAAACTACAATCATTTGGGTGGTAGATTTGATAATCACAGAAGTTTCTTCAATGGCCAATGTTTCTCTTGCCATAACTTTGGTCACAAAGCAGCTCAATGTGTTGCCTATAAGACAATCATGACTAGAGAAGCTCAAAAACAAAGAAGTATGACTGGGATTACGAAAAGGACCTATAACAACTTTTCGGCCCTTGAAAATGAAATTGAATGTTCTATTTGTAATAACTTCGGTCATGAAGATTCTGAATGCAGGAGCAGGTTTCGGCAGACAAAGGAACAAGCCTCAAGAACCAAAACATGGAGAATAAAGGAACCACAACCAGAAAGATGTGGGATAGCGTTTTATGCAGAAGGGCAGGAAAATCTATGGTACATCGACAGTGGATGTTCGAAGCATATGACAGGTGATAAAGAAAAACTTGAATCATATAGTGTTTCAGAAAAGGGAAAGAAAGTTTCTTTTGGAAATGATACCCCTACAGTCATAAAAGGAAGAGGCACTGCTCAGTTGAAAGAAAAGGTCAAAGCTGGAAATGTTTTGTATGTTGATGGCTTGAAGCATAATCTACTGAGTGTCAGTGAGATGTGCGATCAAGGAACCGAGGTAATATTTCGATCAAATGGATGTAGTGTTCGTGATCTTGATACATGAAAAATAGTGATCAAAGGTAGAAGAACTCCAAATAATTTATACATATTTGAAGAAGGACAACAACAATGCTATTTGAGAAAGGATGATGAACACTGGTTATGGCACCAGAGGTTGGGGCATCTAAGATTTTCACAAATAAGGAAAGCATGCAAATACCAGGCAGTTCGTGGTCTTCCAGATATCAAAATTCCAGACAACACAATATGCAAATCATGTCAGTTTGGTAAGCAAACCAGAACTAACTTCCTTGAGAAGGAAGGATCAGCTAGCAGGCCTCTTGAGCTAGTCCATACAGATGTATGTGGTCCATTTAGGACAAGGTCACCTCGAGGAGAAGAATACTTTATATTATTCATTGACGACTTCTCCAAGATGGTTTAGTTAGGACTTATGAAGCACAAAGATGAAGCATTAGAAAAATTCAAATCCTTCAAAGCCTTGGCTGAAAACGAATTAGATCACAAAATTAAGTGCCTCAGGTTCGACAGAGGTGGGGAGTTTACCTCAAATGCATTTTTCGATTTCTGTGAAGAACATGGAATAAGAAGGGAATTCTCTACAGCTAGGACTCGTCAGCAAAATGGAGTGGTGGAAAGGATGAACAGAACGGTCCAACAAATGGCTCGTGCTATGCTTGACGAGTCTGGAACTCCCGCAACCTTCTGGGGTGAAGCTGCATTTGCTGCGGTTGTTATTTCAACAAAACAAATGTCTGATTGAACATCACTCAAACTCCTCATGAGCTCTGGTATGGTGAGACTCCTTTGGTAAAGCATTTCAAAATTTTTGGAAGCAAATGCTATATTAAGAATAATGATGAACAACTTGGAAAACTTGAACCTAGAGCAGATGAAGGCATTCTCCTTGGTTATTCTCCCCACAGCAAAGCATATAAGTGTTACAATAAAAGACTTGGAAGAATTGTTGACAACATTGATGTAGTGGTTGATGAAAAAGGATACATTCCTAGGCAAGTAAATTATGAAAATATCGAAGAGGATGAAGACTACTCTCCAAATCAGACTGATGATGAAGAAGAACCTCAAGAGGCACCAGAGGAACAGATAAGGATAGAAGAGAAGACTCCATCCAGGTATGTTCAAAAGAATCATCCAGAATCTCAAATTTTGGGGCAGAAAGAGGCAGGTATACAAACAATAAGAACAATTGCAGAAGCCTCAAGCTATTTGGCTTTGCTCTCCTCCACTGAGCCACAAAATGTAAAAGAGGCATGCAAAGATGAATGCTGGGTCAAGGCAATGGATGAAGAACTTGAGCAGATCGAAAAGAACAACACTTGGGAGTTGGTCCCTAGACCAAAGGATAAGAATGTCATAGGAACAAAATGGATCTTCAAGAACAAGTTGAATGAAAATGGGGAAGTTATTAGAAACAAGGCCAGACTTGTCTGTAAAGGGTATGCTCAACAAGAAGGAATAGACTTTGAAGAAACTTTTGCTCCCGTTGCTAGACTTGAGGCCATCCGAATGTTCCTTGCTCTCTCAAGCTTTCAAAAATTCAAAGTATTTCAAATGGACGTGAAATCAGCCTTTCTGAATGGAGACTTAGAAGAAGAAGTGTACATTGAGCAACCAGATGGTTTCATTCTTGGGAATGATCCAAATCTTGTATGCAGACTTAAGAAGGCCCTCTATGGTCTTAAACAAGCTCCAAGGGCTTGGTACTATCGTTTGGACAAATACCTTCATCAACAAGGTTTTTCAAAAGGATCAGCAGATAGCAATCTTTATATAAAAATTGAAAATGACAAATTTCTAATACTTGTTGTGTATGTAGATGATATTATCTTTGGCATCAATGAAGAAGCTATGAGTCAAAGCTTTTCCTTGGTGATGCAAAAAGAATTCGAAATGTCTTTGCTTGGAGAACTGACATATTTTCTTGGATTGCAAATCCAACAAAATGAAGGCGGTATCTTTTTGTCTCAAACCAAGTATCTCAAGCATATATTGAAGAAATATGGCATGGAAGATGTAAAACCAGTAAGTACCCCCATGGTTACAGGATGCAGCCTCAGTGCAAATGATGAATCAACAGCAGTGCATCAACCAACCTATAGATCTATGATTGGAAGTCTACTTTATTTGATAGGTACCCGACCAGACATCATGCATGCAGTGGGAATAGTTGGAAGATTTCAAGAAAATCCTAAGGAAACTCATCATCAGGCAATTAAGAGAATCTTCAAGTACCTTCAAGGAACTCAAAACTATGGCTTATGGTATCCTAGAGATACAGATCTCACACTTCATGCTTATACAGATGTAGATTGGGCCGGAAGCGTGGATGACAAGAAGAGCACAAGTGGTGGTGCATTCTTCATGGGTTCCAGATTAGTATCTTGGTTCAACAAGAAACATAGTTTGATTGCTTTATCTACAGCTGAAGCGGAATATGTGGTTGCTGCATCTTGCTGCACTCAACTCCTTTGGATGATGCAAACCTTGCAGGATTTTCAAATCACTTGTACACCACCTATCTCCATCTTATGTGATAATACAAGTGCAATCAGAATTTCAAAGAACCCAGTCATGCATTCAAAGACCAAGCACATACCGATCAAGTATCACTTTCTCTGGGAACAAGTGTTGGAGCAAAAGGTCAAATTGGAGTATGTTCCTTCTGAGGAACAAGTTAATGATATTCCCACTAAACCACTGCCCAAGGAAACTTTTAAATACCTCAGATAGAAGCTGGGGGTAGTTGATGCATCATCTTGCTGTTAAATCTTGTCTGGTTCAGAGAAAAATGAGTGTACGCGAGTTTCCTAAGGAGGATCCGCGTACATACGCCGGTTTGTACAGAGACAATCACGTATATAGAGGTTTGATGCATATCAGTAGGGACAGGCTTTGGTTGAAGATATTCTGATATGGGTTTGACAGAAACCATCCGGCACAGGTTCAGGGGGAGCAGATAAACTTCTAATGATGCATTGTTGGCATTATCTTAGAAGCTTTTGGTTCTAAGTTGTTGTTGAGTTCAGGTGGAACAAAGGCAGAGGGAGAACAGAAGGAAATCTTGGTTGCTGATCTGAATGGTGATTGAAAGATGCTGCTGCTATCAGTTATCGGTGACTTTCATAAGTATTTCGTCTCTATGTCATGTATCTCTTTTATGGTGTTAAGGTCATGTATGGCCTATTTTGGTTTCCCCACTATGCCTGGGATGAACATGTAATGAACTTGGTTGTCATATGTAAATTTCTGATGTATCCCCACTTGGTTGGGTGGATGATCCCCACTTGGTTGGGTGATGGATGTATGCATTGAGTCTTTTAAGTCATGGTTCTTCTTGAAGAACATCTTTTTGCAGATCTTGCCTACAGTCAGGGGGAGCATGGTCAGCACAGCAGGGCAGAGATTTCAGCATGTACTCAGGGGAGCACAACCCTTTGCCCTTGATGACAAAGGGGGAGAATGACTTTGAGGATCTTGGGGTTGCCATCAAGTCAAAAGGGGGAGATTGTTGACATTATGGCACAGGTTTGGAGCTATGGCACATGTGTTGTCCTTGATGGAAACTCTCTTTGATAACAGATCTCAGTTCAGGCTTTCAGAATGAAGGAAAAGACATATACGCAGGTTCATCTAGACGAAGATGCGTATACACGCGGGTTAGACGTTACAAAGGCGTGTATGCGTATACACGCACTTTCACGCAAAGAAAAGCGCGTATATGTTGGAAAACTTACCTTTGGTCCGTGGTAGTTAGTCCTTAGTACTTGAACCTATAGTTTTGGACCATGGTATCTCGTCAGAAGTGTTGATCCCAAGTATTGGGCCCGTGGTATTATGTTATTATGGTTTTGGACCGTGGTATTGAGAAAGGACTAAGACTAGAAAAGAGGAAGGAGATCATTTGGCAAAGCATCTTTGGAATCAATTGAATATCTAACATGTGCTAGATCTGAAACTTTTGTGATTGCGATTATGGTGCAGATCTAGATCTGAATGAAGGAGGAACCTAAGCGCATAAATAAGGATAAGATTTATTCATGGGTCATAATCTTTAAATCTTGAATGATAGCATCTTTGTATGATTTTGATCTGTTCTGTGAGGCGCACTCTTGATCTATAAATCTGATAATTTGGGTTATTTAGCATTTGACTGTTTGAAAGAGTAAATTCTCCTTTATAGATCTGTATGCAGGTTCAGCGAAGAAAAGGCACGTATACACGTAGGTTCAGTAAAGGAAAACTGCGTATACGCTGGTTGCTCCACACACAGGAGCGTATGCACGCAGGTTTCAGGTTGTTAAGTAGTGTATACATATTTTATTATCTAGCTGCCTCTGTTTGTTGCTGCAGTGTTCTGGGTTCAGAATTTGGTATATGGTTATTGTTGCTGTGTTCTGGGTACAGCTGTCAGAGAAGTGTTTATTGTGAATCAGTTTTGTTCGGTGGAAAGGAGATTGGTTGAAGCAGAAATCTTGATGATTGATTGATGTTCATGGATCCAGTCTGAAAATTTATGAAACGTGGTCCCTGGAAGAAAGAGAAGGTTGTAGCCTTTAGTAGGCCAGCACCTACGTACTAGTATCTTGGCTAGTACAAGAGTTAAGGGGGTTGTAGCTCCCTTCTAGGAGAAGCTGGAAAATGAGAGAGGGTTGTAGATCTTTGCAGGTTGTAGCCTGCGTACTGGTAAAGGACTGCACCAGTACATTGTAAAAGGAAGTTTCTAATTAAAGAAAGATAGAGATGAATTGCAGCAGGTGGTTTTCACCCACATTGGGTTTCCACCTTATATCTTGTGTTCTTGTGTGTGACTGTCTTCTATTCTGTTTTACTAGTCTGGTTACTGTTTATTTCACTCAGATACACAGATTAATAATCAACATCTGAAAGATAAATTAAATCATAAGTTTGCTTTGTATACACGGGTTTCCTTCTACATAGTTGCGTATATACGCGGATTTTACTGACTGAAGTAGCGTATATCCTCTGATTTTTTTTAAAAGGGAATATTTGGCTTGATAATCCCGATTCACTCCCCCCCCCCCCCCTCTCAGTATTATTTCCAACACGATAGTATGTAACATGGGTAATCCCTAGATGAGGAATTAAATTATGCATCCAATGAGTGCTTCTGCATGAAATTTGAGTACAAGCATAGGTGATAAATTGAAAAAAGGAGTTAAAAAAGTCATTTTTTTATTTTTTATTTTTATTTCTATTTTTTAAGCCTTTTACTTTTTTACTCTAAAAATATGAATCATCCCCCATGGTTGACATCATCATCTCGAATCCTATTGGTTCTTATAAAGTTGATTTTGGTTGTACATTTCTGTTTTGAAGCCCATTTTATACCTCAAAATTTATCTAATGAAATCTCTTCAACATTTAATAAACTAATAATAATTATGATACATGCATGGTGGTGGAGCTTTTACTATGAAACAACGCTAATTGTAGCCATCATTCACAAGAAAGTAGGGAGTGGAAATAGGGTAGGATGTAGCATAGCTACTTGCACTGGTGGAGTTTATCCCAAAGCGTGTGTAGAGGAAGTTGTGTGGAGGAAGCGTGTGCAAAGGTTGCAATGTGGAGGAAATTGTGCATAGGTGGTTGCGTGGGGGAAGCTTTTTGGAGGAAACATATGCAGAGATGGGAATTCAGACCCCACTTAATTAGTGTTAGAAGCAGGGACTATGCTACATTGCAACTATTCCTATTATTATTTATGACCTTTGTTATTAGAAACAAAATTGGGGGTTTTTCTTATTGAGAAATACTCTAGAAATTTTAGTGCTATGAGAAACTCCATGTTTTACAATTATTCTCATTTTTTATCATTGGAAACTATTTCTTGAGAAACATGGATTATTAATGTGCATTGATGACCCCTTTTGGATGAGTTTTCATGTGCATGGACCATTGCCCATATGAGATTTTAATGAAATTGATCCAATTCAGATTCCAATTTGGCAATGCATTTATTATCAATTGATTTCTTCTTATGGTGGGAGAGATATGGGGAGTTCAATCTTACATTACAACTTTAGAGCTTCGATCCTTTCTATTTCATTGAGTTATCCAAGGTTCATGTAGATGGGAACAATGTCCAAAAAGTAACAACATGAGAACATTCTAATCTTCTCCAGCAATGCTCAAGGGCCTTACAGTGATCAAATGCCACCTGTTGGAACAAATATGCTCATAGAGTTATGCATAGATACTAATCAAGTGCCTCACACTTAGAGAAATCTCCCCAGTTATTAGACAAGCATAAATTATAATTCCTAGAGTATCATTCCTTGACATAGCCTCAAAAGAGTCTACTATAACATGACATTCATAACATTTAATACCTTCCTTAGATGGAGCCATCTGAAATACTTTTTTGCCTCTTGAATTATAAGAATCTAAGGATCTAATAATCAAACCCATTGAAATCCAATTATGATTAGATACCACAATCTCCTGAGATTCCCTTGAATAATTCTTTGAGGAGTCTTTTGGTTTATGTATAAATCATGTGTCCCACGAACAATATATTAAGACTATAAAAAGACCCTAAGCATCATATATTGTGATAACACTAGTTAAGTGATCATTTCCTTTTTTATGGGGTCATGGACCTAGTTAATATCCAACTTACTATGAAACTTCTTGATTGAGGACCATGATGACACCTTGTGTTATAATGTCTTATTTCTTAATGGCTATGGTAGTAGCAAAAAAAAACCTAAAATCCATAAGAAACAAACAAAAAGGCTAAAAAAACATTAAGGAATATTTTATCACATGTTATTGATGTTACACTCATCAAGAAGTTTAATTTTTGTTTTTTTTTTTCATTGATGTTACACTTATCAAGAAATTTAAATTTTGTTTCTTTTCTCCCTCCTCTTTTCTTGTATTTGAAACCTCCCTACTCCATTTCTCATTCTATTTCATATTTTTTGTTTTTAATAACACATTTTATCACAATTACACTCCTATACTATATCATACTCTTATAGTTTTTCAACACAGACTCTTGAATTCACCAACACGTTTTGCTTTTTAACGAATTACTACATACTTAATGTGTATATAAATTTTTGAAAGATTACTTTTGGATTATAAATCAATGCATCTTTGAAATATTAAATTTGTATTATAAATCAATGCAAACTTTGGATTTACATATTTACATTAGAAATTAAACTAACACAAAGAAATAAAAAATATAAAATAATTTCTATAGCTAAATATGTTTTTTTATCAATATATCAATAATTTTAAGAGGTATTCAATTTATTTGATGAGGTCAAAGGAATATAGCTAGAGTGGTATCTACTAGGTTTAATTCCCCCTCCACTTGGCTTCTATTCCCCAGATACATGTTAGGCTATGTGACAAAAAATTACTATGAAAAAGAAGAAAGCTATGAATAACTAGATACCATGAACAAAAGTTTTATTTTGTGATACCTCATTCATCTTTGTAACCTTCCTGAACAAATTTGTTCTTAAGTTTTAGTATTTATCATAAATATAAAAAAATAATATTAAAAATTTAGAAGAAAACTTAACTTTTAAGTTATCGAATGTTAACAAGAATCAAATTTCTCAAAATCCAAGTCTCTTTTAAACTTTAAAACTTGAATAAACTTTTGCATCTCTAGAGATTTGATCCCTCTATAAGCTTAATACATTTACTGCTAAGATGAATTTACACTTACACACACACACACACACTAGAGCAATCAACAATTGAGTTGTGAGAGAGGGTCGATTCAGTTGATTCTAGCCACTACCACTATATCTCTAGGGCCTATGACAATCGTCCTCTCGATTAATCAAGTTACTCTAGGGGGATTTGAACCTTGGATCTCTTAGTTTACACAATACTTCATATCATGATGATCAACAATTACACTGCTCTCGGGACGTTTTGATAAGAATTTTTATTTTAATAAAATTTTCAATTTCAGTTTTTTGGACACTTATATATTTTCTATTAATATTAGCACTAACTTATAGGAGTTTTAGCCCTATTTCCATAAAATATAACAGGTCTTGTAGAGGGGTATCCCTATAAGGAAAACTCTAGACTAAGTGAACACAATGAGGTGTGGCCCACTATCACTGCAACCACTACCCCTTTCTCTTTAAGGATTTTCACTAATGGGAGGAGTCATGGAATAGAAGTCACCTATAAGAGATATTATAGGCTTAGAGGTTTAGGGTGACACAATAGGCTTCCAAAGGATGGTTCAACTTAAGTACAAGGTTAAAAATGAGAAGAGGAAACTAACATACATTAGAGAGGCCAATTTAGGGCACACTAGACCCAAGGTTTGATTAGTATCATGTAAAATGGAATGACATAAGGTCAAGGTGCCAAGAAAAGGTTTCCAACAATGAATATTATTAAGGAGAAGGTGCATGAAACCTTCAATAATCCCTCAAGTTGAAGCTTAACCTAGCCAGGGTTTTTCTTAGGGAAAGAGAAATCAAGGTGAAAATGGATGAATAGGCCACTGAGGAGTTTATTTTGAGGAAACCTAATAAATTCTTGTTGTTGAATCCTTCCACACCAAGAAATTAATCTCCTAAGCAATTTTTCTCCAAGCCCTAATTGAGTTGCTTATCCTTAAGAGGGCCAAATTTAAGAAGAGAGAACACAACATTCAATTTATGGATGAAATTTAACTTGACCACTGACTAGACAAGGCATTTGGGTTGATGGAGCCTTTTTAAGATTACCTAGATCTTGCAAAGGAGTAAGGATATTTTGATACCCTAGCAACAAAACCCTAAATATTATCTTTTGTGAAGGATCAAAGGAACTTGGGAGAGATACAACAAGATTTCACCAAGGGGATTACCATTCACATTCCATTTAAGAGTAATGCATACAATGAGGCTATCTAGAATCTATACAATTTATCTTCAATTATCAATGGTGCAATAGAAAAACCCTATATAGCCATTACATTCCAAACATTAAACATTAAATGAGAAATTCTTCAATAAAAAAACTCACTTACAAGATGAAATGCATGAATTATCCATCATTGATCTAAGATAACTTCTCCAAAGATGTTGGCTTGTTGGGGCCTGACCCAGGTTCAGAGTTAGTTAGCCAAACAAATCCCTGTACTACTGGCCCTTTCAGCAACAGTTCGTGGAGCACGGACTGAGGTCTCACTCGAAGTAGTATGGGAGGGTGCTGGAACCAGGTTTTCGAACCCTAGAGATGTTTGAGAGGTTGATTTGGTCCAACTGTTAATCCCTTCGAGCACTTCCCTATCCCTCGTGCCTTGATATACTTGCCTTCACACAACCCTACCTAGGGGCTATGGGGCTTCCACACTGCTGGAGCAACGTTCTACATTATGTCCCTCAGTCACACCTGAGATATTACTTATCTTCCTACCCAAGATAGTTATCTTTGCGTAAATGGATGCCTTATGTTATATTTATTTATACAACACATTTATCCGAGTTCACACAACAAATCCTTAGTAAACTTGTAATTCATACCTAATAATACATAAAACAAGAAAAGATACACAGAAATATGATAAAACTTCTCTTTATTGATGTTTCCAATGGTTACAGACTCGCCGCGCACTCAGCTGTAGAGCCTTCTCCTACTCTACGACCTACGACACACTTTACACTTCGACTCAATCTCTTAGATTCATCATGCTTATTTTCTATTACTTTCTATTAGCTATCTTCTACACTTAGAGCCTCACTCTATTTATACAATCCCATGGTCCACGAACCATGGGTAGGTCTATCAAGCTGATATTATATTACAAAAACAAGGGCAAACAACTTTGTGACTCTATTATGACTTCGCGCTCCATGCCCACAAATCGCGGAGCCTTTACAAAGGACTTGGTCAAAACTTGGGCTTTAAGCCCCAAAACATGCCTTGGGAGGATTCCATGCCCAATAGGCCCCCAACACAAACATCGTGACTCACCCTCGAGTCACTCTGTTGGTGCGGATATCTTTGCATGGATTCCCTCAAACTCTATTTGAATCGCTACAAGGTCAGCAATGCATTGAGCGACTGCCTGCTGAATTTCCTGTACCCATTGTTCCAAGACCGCGGTGTCAGATTTGATTCCTTGTACTTGTTCTTACATCCCCTACATTTGGGCAAGCTTGCATTCAATTGTTTCAGTGATAGTGAAGGCCTTGTCGATCTAAGGATGAACACGCGCCTTCAGGACTACTTCTTTGTGTTGTGCTGCGTCCACCTGCTCTTTCAGCGACTTGGCCTGTTGCATTCGCGTAAGCCTCTGGGTGAGGACCACCATCTACGTGGTACCTTTGACGCTGTCATAATACTGCTGGATTTCACGTGCCTTTTTCTCTTAGCGCTAGATGTTGGGGTCCTCCTGCAGATTCGTGAGGACCTCAAATGACTCCTCCAACATTCTAGTGTAGTCCCTTACTGCACTGTCGATCTCGTCCAGCCCTGATTTAATAACACTGGCACGCTTTTCTCTTACTTCCGGAGGGGTGGATGGTTGCACCTTCAACCACAGCTCTGCTATCTGAAGGTTCAGCTCCAACTGAACCTTGGTCATTTCTTCCCGCGCCTTGCGCACCCCTGCTGCTAGTCTGTGGATGTGTGCCTCTTCTGGTGAGTCTGCTAGGATGGCCAGCTCAGAGACCATCTAACAGGATTCTTCTAGTACCTGTACCATCTACCTGTTTTGTTCCAGCACTTCATCGCGCTGCAAGCTCAACTGCTCCATGTTGATCTTTTGCTCGCTTAGTACTTGTAAAGCGCAGCTCTCTCTAGCCTGCAGTTCTGCAGGAATCCCATCCTATCGAACATATAGCGTCTCCCACGGGAGTGCATCCATGTTGATCTCGATACCTTTTAGTGTGCTAATCGTAGGCCTATCAGCCTCATTTGTTGTCACTAGTGCCCCTTTCGGAAAAACTATTGTATTTGTGATTCGAGCGCGCAACATGTGCTCTGCTGTAGTTGTCCCTAGTACGAGGCTGGTCGAAAGGGTACCAGCCTGAGGAATGCGCACCTGCAACTCCTGCAGCTACACTCTGAGGGCCCCCAACACAATCTCATTCTCTTGCGCGAAGTTTTGGAGGGCCTCAGAGCTGACATCGCACATTGTCTTGTCGATGTCGTTCAGATCACCCTCAGTAAGGGTGATCGGGTCAATAGAACTTTGATGCCTTGACCTTCTTACGCGGCCCCATCCACTCGCTCAAGCGCTGGCACTTCAGTTGTGTCGACACGGTTTTTGGGTCCGAACTACCCTCCTCTTCCTCTGCTTCCTGCCCATGTGAAGGCAAATTTTGGCCCTCACACACTTTCTCGGTTGCCTCTTGTGCGGCTGCTGCTGCTGTCGCCTTTTTCTGTTCTACTGCTTTCTGTGCAGCGTCCCGCGCCTCCTGTGATTTTGCTACCGCTACCTCTTGCCTCCTCTTCTCTACCAACTATGCCATGTGCAATTTGGCCTCCTCTTTCTTCTTCTGCACCACATACTTCTCCATTTCCGCAATGTCTAGGGCACGCCACTCTGGTAGCCATGTCTCCAGTACATCAAAGATTACGTCATTCATGGCTACAAAGGGTAGCTCTCTCCATTTCTTAGCCGAGTCCTTGCACACTCTGATATAGATACTGTGGAGGTCTGCTTTAAATTCTGCAAAGCTTTGCAGGCTATTGTAGATAGCGAGTGATAACTGCGGCTTGAGGTTAATCCTCATTCTGATGTTCATTTCCATGAACACCTAGAATATCTTACTGTCACGAATCTGGGTTGCATCCTTCGTGGCCCAGAGCGAAGCATACTTTGCGGCCTTTAGTAGATCCCTGTCAATTATGGAACTAAATGTCCTCCGGCAATTCCCCTACCACGAGCACTATGGACAACATAAGCCATGCATAGTGGAACGTTTTTCCTTGTTCCTGAGCCTCGCGGTGATTTTTCAGGAACTCCTTGCAGAGGAACTCGGACTAGTTAAACTAGACCCCCTCCGCACACTACTCAGCAAGTGCCACCATTAGTGCGGGTACCTCATCCACGCGTCACTTGCGCATAACTTTAGTTACCAGTGTTTGGGTCGCCACTTTAACTGCTTTGTTGTTGATGATGGATATGGTGTAGCCCCTTTTCTTCTTCTCCATCTTGTACTTTTTCTTCATGGCCTCCGTGATGGCCAAGTCACTGCACTTCCCCTCCGAGATGTATGTGGGGCCCTCTCCTTTGCATGGGAGACAGGTAATGTGGTGGATTAAATGGTCCATGATGGGGATGGGATCCTCGAGCCACAAACACCCACCATGCACCAGGCAGAGTTGTTGCCTGATGACGAATATTATTATTGGGGCGAGGTGGAAATGCAGCACCTAGAGCAGGTTTAGTAACCCTTCCTTTTCCACTCTATGTAACCACTTTCGTGGCTCCAATTCGGTAACCCCCGCTGCGATGTTCTGCTTAGGCTTCATGAGCTGCGCAGTCTCTAGGTGAGGGAACTTCTCGTGGTTAGCGAGATCCCAATCTTTAAATTTCAACCTAGGCACCTATCCCAGGTGCGTGCCCTAAAGAATGACGTCTTCTAGGAGTAGTGGGGTTTGGAGAGATCTCTTGCTCTCGTATAGATCCTTGGGCACTTTTTCCTTCCCCTTTCATGGGTGGATATAAGCGGGAAGCTTTGTTGGAGGGTACAGGCTCATTTTCTTCCTCCATGCCTTCGTCCTTGTCTTTTTTGATGATAAGGTCCTCTAGGTCTTCCTCCTCCTCGTCAATTTCCACGTTAACAGCTTTCCCTTTCTCCTCCATCATTAGCCTAGTGTGTAGTGCGTTTCGCAGGGACACATGTATGCGAACCATTTACTGTTTGTCTTTCTTTGGCCTCAGCGTGCATTGTGATTTAGGGATTTCCACCATAATCACGGCACCTTCAGGGGAATCCCCCACAGTCAGGGCCTGCGCGGCCTCTTTGGGGGTCATCTCTGCAATTTCCATAACTTCCTCAGATGCTGCCATCATGTTTGACCAGAAATATATCACTCGCGTAATTAGGGGCTCAATCAATGCTTTGCTCAGAATATGTGGGGTATACAACAACTCAATTCACAAATGACCAAGTGCTTTTTGCTGGGCAACCCTTTGTAATTTATAGCGCCTTTTGAATTTGAATTCGACCATTCCCCCCAAATTCGGTTCATTAATGCTCCCTTGGCGGCAGATTTTCCCAAATCTTGCCCATAAAGCACATCTTAAATGCCTACCACCCACTCCATTTGGCCTCAAGTCAAGAATCACATCATGAATAGTGAATCCATCGGTCACCTTCCAGCCAACCCGCATAGCAGCGCAGTCCCCCTTGCGCGGTCTCGGACCTTGTGACTCTTTGCTTCTGTGCGCAGCTCCAACATCGCCCAACTCCCGGGCATAGTAGTTTATAGTCCCGTGTCTCCTTTCAACTACTAGGAGTGCTAAGACTATGGTTCCCTTGGTTATTCAGGTGGTCGTGCCACTTGTATAGGGTTTCATCTGGTCATTCATCTGTTTTCCTTGAAAATACCCACCTTTTATTGTTACTGGAATGTTAAATTTTCGCGGATCTTCGTCGTCTTCTTCAATATTCACGTTGTAGCACTTTAGCATGCAGCTCAATTGGTTCACCCATTCAGGCTGAATCGCTTCTAATGCCTCCTGGGGTAATTTAAAGATAGCTGCTTTTACTGCTTGTAGCGCATCATCAACAGTATCCCACCAATGATCCTCAAACGTGAAGGTTAACAGGAATCCTTCGTGCAAGATATCCCATTCACTCGTTCCATGGCGGAGCTCCGTCTCTATATACCAGTTCATGGGTATAATATCCAGGGTATGACAAAACAGGTGCACCCACTCAGGTTGTGGCTCTTCCCCATAGACCTTTGTCCATTTGGCGAGGTGTGCGCGTGGATCATCCCATCCGTCATACTTGTCTTTTAATCGCATCTGAGGCTTCCCAAACCGCATGCACATCATCCTCTTGCATTTGCGCCAGTCCTCAAAGCTTCTTTGGTGCATACCCCACCACATCTCGGGCATAGCGCATGTTAACACTCCAGGAAGCTCTCCTAGGTTGTAGCTTAGAGATGCCTGGTAACATATAAATCTTCAATATCGTTCTTGGAACTATTGGAATGGATGATGGTTTGGATCAAGTCAGATGACTATTTCAACTCTACTTTCACTAAGACATGCATGAACACCCTCAACTTTACAAGGCTTTAGACCACTAATGCTTAATAGTTTATAGATTCAATGGATAGATGGAGAATACTAACTGTACCAGCAGATGCATACATAAACACATATGAGTGGCTAGCTACAAAAAGTAAATGAAGCTTACAAATCTAATTTATCAATGCAGAGATAATATGATAGTTATCTGGCATTGGTCACAGAAGAAAACATGAATAACATATTCAAGTACAAGCTTAGAACAGAGGAGAAAATGGGAATTGAACATGTAACAACAAAATAAGTTTATATTGCTAGAATGAAGATGAGAAGCTTAGAGGAGCAGAGTCTCCACAGTCTCCAAAAGTTGAACGCCTGTTTCTTCTAGCTTTCAACCATTTATAGGCTTTTTACAATGCTCTCAGGGTTTTTGAGGCTTGAGAGGTCTTAATCTATCCCCTCTGGCCTCTAACTACTTGATGCCATGACTCGACACACATGAGCTCAGAGGTCTCTTTTTCTAACAGCATAGTAACCAAATTCTGGTAATTGTGCCTCGCTGTCAGGTAGCTCGCTTGTGCCAGTGATGCTCCATGACTATTTCTGTTGGTTCGAAGGTGTTGCACTGTGGCTTTTTCCCCTTCCGACCATCTGTCTCCCTGCCTCTGTCTGCTCGAATCCCTCTTCTAGTGTTAGCAATCATTGCTTAATGCAGAAAGGGGAGGTGGCCACCTATTCTGTAGTGTAAGAGTGCCTCGGGCCTTTGGAACCCCTGAACCAGCCGCTTCCTGTTAACATAGAGAAATTTTTTTCACTGTGAAATTCCACCAAAATGTTTTTCATTTAGGACTTCAAATATCCTCAAATCCGGTCCATTTTCCTATTGGGTCCACCTTTGTAGCGATATCACATCTCCACCATTGATCTGGGAGCTCTAGATCCAACGATTGTGATCCATTTCGGGTGGCTCTTTCGTATGGGAGTTAACTGCCCGATGAGGGTGGTTTTCTCTCTCCTCAGCCTGGACACGTGGCAGCCGTTGTATGGGATCAGGCGGAGCCCAACCCAAACCACTTATCACCTTTGGCTCTCCCGAAATCCTGCATGTTTTGTGATTTTCCCTTTATATTGGAAAATACATTAAAATGTGAAAATCCCACTTTATCAGACTTGAAATGGTGTTCAACAACATTAATAAACCCTTTCGGGTCCGTAATGTCGCATCGATGCTGTTTCTTTGTATTTCATTAAATAACGAAATATGTGAAAATACATTAAAAAACGCCTTTTGGCGGATCTCAAAATCTATGCAATAATATTTATATAGCCATTGGGTCCGGCTAATCGCATCGCACATATACATGTGCATAGGCCCCGCTCCATGGTGTTGCTCTAATGCGATATAGCGATGCAATTGATCACAGTAGCATATCGCTCATGCCCCGAGCCAATGGTGAGTGCTCCGTTCATGTGTTGGCCAATTGCGATTCTGCGATGCAACGTGGGCCGTTGATCTACACACTTGATCGACGGTCCACGTTGACTCCGCTGATCGCCATTGCAAGTTCCACATACTCTGCACCGATATCCGCCGATTGCCACTGGTGATTGTGACCATAGATTGCAACCCGCCGATCAGATCTGGACCGTTGATCGACCAGGTCTGATGGCTACTGTGCATTTCACTGTTTAGACCTTCGATAGCTCTGTTTTTCTCTGTTTCCTTGGGTTTTGCCTCCAAATAGTGTTTCTCCACCATTCTAAGGGTTCTTCTCATGTAATTGTTTTGATCTTTGGCATGAATTTTACGAGATTTTGAAGATTTAGATAGAATATTTGGATCCATTTTGGACCACATGCCAACAGGGCTAACACTAGCTCCTTTTGGGGATGAAAGCCTCCCTGTGAGGTTCAAGAACCATAGACCGATGCCTTTCCTGTAAAACCAAAATCAGATCTATCTCCTAGTGTTCCATTGGGCATGGAGTTTATTTTGCATAGAAAATAAAAACTGAAAAACATATTTACAATATCAAGGCTTTAAAGCCTTAAATGAAATAAATTTCAAGAATCGCCCATTGACTGGGCCACCAAATCTTCTCCTTCCAGACTATGCATAATAAAGGTATTGTTATGTTGAATTTGAGTGATGACAAATGGACCTATCCATAATGAGTCAAACTTACCATGATTACCTTTGTTTTCCTTCAATGCATCCCATTTGAGAACCCAGTCACTAACTTGGAAATTGTCCACTTTTGCTTTCCTGTCAAAGGTTTCTTTGATTTTCTTCTGATGAAATTTTGACTTCTCAACCAGCTGCTCTATGATCTGCTATAATTCAACCAGGTTATTCATTCTCCTTACCATGTCATTCGTTTCATCCTGTTCTTCTTGAAAGAATTTGGCCACAGGGAGAATTAGCTAGATAGAAAAATAGCATCAACACCATAAACCAGCTTAAATGGAGAATTTCCTATGAACTTCTTATGGTAACTCTGTTAGCCCACAGTGAAAACTTCAACTTGGAATCCTAGCTTTTTTTGTTGTCCTCCAATAGTTTTTTGATTATCATTACAAGACTCTTGTTAGATGATTCTGCCAAGCCATTTCCTTGAGGATAATATGAGGTAGAATGCACCACTTGAATGCCTGATCCAGGTGGATGTTGGTGGCCACCCACCAACCCATTTGGACCCCCACAATTGTCTCTCTCAGCATTTTCAGTTTCCTTAATTGTAGCACAGTTTACTATTTTTAGCAGTTTTTCGGGCCCTGAACTTCCGGAGCCGTTTTGAGGCCCTAAACGATGTTTTTTTGGAATTCTGGGGCGACCAAGCCCTATGTTGCCTCCCAAAGTGGTAGTACTCGGATAGATCTTTCTAACGAGCTATCGTACGCGTCAAACGGAGATCGTATGCCAAAGTTACGACCCCGGGAAATTGATGTACCAATTTACCCAAACGGGGCCCACAATTTGGCGTTTCATCTTCTAGGGTTAGGTTTCGGTATGTGAAGGGTTTTCCATTGTTTCTCAACAATAAATAGGCCTTCGAGCCTCATTGTAATACAGTTCGGAACAGTTCAGAGGCATGTAGCCGCACATCTCTTCTCAGAGATAGCTACCATCGCCCTAGCTGGTTTATTTCCATTTCTGGTTGTAAGCATATTTCAGTATTTTACAGTAATGAAATGAAGTATTATTTCCGCTGCATCTTTGTGTATATGGTTATCGCATCTCTGTATTTATGGTTATCTCTGTAATATATTGCGTTCCTGTTTAAATCCGGATCAGTGGTATCAGAGCGGTCTGCTTTTTCTCTGTTTTTCTTTGCATGTCCCCAACGAGGTCGGGATATAAGGAGTTAGGGCTTGAACTGGTCGAACCTTTGCAAGACCAGCCTCGCAAATCCCGACGGCCTCCCATGGCGGATGAGAAGAAAGACGAGGGGGCAGGAGATCCTATCAAGATCTTGCTCGAAGAAGCGCTCGAGCGGCAAAGGAACGCGATGATGGATAGCTTTGCGCATATCCTTCAGCGGCTACCCGGAGGCGACGCATCGGCTTCCAACAGCGACACTGGAAACGCCACACCGTTTAAGGTACAAGTTAATTTTGAAATCCCCATCTTCGAGGGTCAAATAGATGCAGATGCCGTAGATAAATGGTTAAATCTGCTGGATGGGTATTTTTCTGTTCACGAATTTTCAAGTCGGGAAAAGATTATTTTCGCTCTTCTCAAAGCAGCCCCCCACGTCAAGGACTGGTGGGAAACCTACTGCGAGCAGAAGGATGAAAGCACAGGCTCCCTATTTTCAGCCGCACCCACTTGGAATGACTTCCGGGATGCCATCAAGGAGCAGTACTATCCTGTCGGAAGCTATGAGGACAAATATATCAAATGGACCACACTGCGGCAGGGACGAGACCAAGATGTGCCGGAGTTCACAAACATTTTTCATACCCTTCGCACACAGTTGGGTATCAAAGATTCTGAGCTGCATCTGGTACTCAAATACCGTGGCTGCCTGCACAAATACATCCAGGAAGAGATGGTGTTCTTGAACATCTCCTCACTCGGCACAGCATACCGATACGCTGTCAAAATCGAGCAAAAGTTCAAACAGAAGAAGCGAGACTTTGGATCTGCAAATCCGAAGCCCAAAGCACAAAGCCAAGGCGGGGTGACCCAAGACAACCCGTCGAAGCCGCAAGAAAAGAACAACACCATGAAGCCGAAGAAGGACACAGGAAAGTGGTGTGAGTTCCACAAGAGTCCCACTCATAACACAAGTGAGTGTCGGACCAAGCAGTCGCTGGTGGCCGAGTTGAAGGCTTCCGAATCAGATGCATGTTCCGATCCTGAGCCAGAACCCGACAAGGGGAATGGCAAAGGGAAGCAGATCATTGATGCAGATCCCAGTGCCACTGTTGCCACCGCCAAGATCAAGAAAAATGAGCCCGAAGATCCAGAGGAGGGGGAGCGTCTTTTCCACTCACAAATGTGGGTGAAGGGTTCACCGCTGCGATTCATTGTCGACAGTGGTAGCCAAAAGAACCTGGTTTCAGCAGAGGTCGTGAAGCGGTTGGGCCTACCGACTACACCACACCCACAGCCGTACAGTGTCGGGTGGCTTCACGAAGGACGAGATCCGAAAGTTCGCCAGCAGTGCCGCCTTCCATACAGCATCAAACCCTTCACAGACGAGGTATTGTGTGATGTTACACCTCTGGATGTTTGTGATGTACTATTAGGCCAGCCATACTTGTGGAGGCGACATGCTGTGTATGAGTCAAGGCCTCGCGCTGTCATTATTTCTTTGGGTGATTCATTATACAGGATACCAGAGGTAGCTCCACCTACTGCCACATCTTTGATCACTGCTAAGAAAGGCAGCAAGCTCATATCACAGACCAGGAAATTCATTTGTCTGGTTCACTCCCAAAGTAAGGGGAAGATCGTTGCTACATCCATGACCCCTGCAAAGGGTTCCTCCACGCAGCAGCAGCAGCAAAGGGATACGGTCATGACAGAATACAGGAACAACTTCTCCTCATCCACAGGGGTACCACACAAGTTTCAGGTGGGCGACAAAGTTTGGTTACATCTGCAGAGAGAACGCCTTACCAGAACCCATCAGAAACTCAGGCAACGCCGACATGGTCCTTGCAACAGTACCAAGGCTATGGGGAACAATGCTTTGGAGCACATCATTCCTCCATTCCTTCGCCGGCACCAAATGTTCAATGTGGACCATTGTCAACCATGCTTCCCACCATCACTGGACACATCAGAGATTGAAGGACAAGTTCAGCAGATGGAGGAACTCAACGCAATGGGGACCATTGCTTCCTAAGGGGGGAGGAATGATCCAGGTGGATGTTGGTGGCCACCCACCAACCCATTTGGACCCCCACAATTGTCTCTCTCAGCATTTTCAGTTTCCTTAATTGTAGCACAGTTTACTATTTTTAGCAGTTTTTCGGGCCCTGAACTTCCGGAGCCGTTTTGAGGCCCTAAACGACGTTTTTTTTGGAATTCTGGGGCGACCGAGCCCTATGTTGCCTCCCGAAGTGGTAGTACTCGGATAGATCTTTCTAACGAGCTATCGTACGCGTCAAACGGAGATCGTATGCCAAAGTTACGACCCCGGGAAATTGATGTACCAATTTACCCAAACGGGGCCCACAATTTGGCGTTTCATCTTCTAGGGTTAGGTTTCGGTATGTGAAGGGTTTTCCATTGTTTCTCAACAATAAATAGGCCTTCGAGCCTCATTGTAATACAGTTCGGAACAGTTCAGAGGCATGTAGCCGCACATCTCTTCTCAGAGATAGCTACCATCGCCCTAGCTGGTTTATTTCCATTTCTGGTTGTAAGCATATTTCAGTATTTTACAGTAATGAAATGAAGTATTATTTCCGCTGCATCTTTGTGTATATGGTTATCGCATCTCTGTATTTATGGTTATCTCTGTAATATATTGCGTTCCTGTTTAAATCCGGATCAGTGGTATCAGAGCGGTCTGCTTTTTCTCTGTTTTTCTTTGCATGTCCCCAACGAGGTCGGGATATAAGGAGTTAGGGCTTGAACTGGTCGAACCTTTGCAAGACCAGCCTCGCAAATCCCGACGGCCTCCCATGGCGGATGAGAAGAAAGACGAGGGGGCAGGAGATCCTATCAAGATCTTGCTCGAAGAAGCGCTCGAGCGGCAAAGGAACGCGATGATGGATAGCTTTGCGCAGATCCTTCAGCGGCTACCCGGAGGCGACGCATCGGCTTCCAACAGCGACACTGGAAACGCCACACCGTTTAAGGTACAAGTTAATTTTGAAATCCCCATCTTCGAGGGTCAAATAGATGCAGATGCCGTAGATAAATGGTTAAATCTGCTGGATGGGTATTTTTCTGTTCACGAATTTTCAAGTCGGGAAAAGATTATTTTCGCTCTTCTCAAAGCAGCCCCCCACGTCAAGGACTGGTGGGAAACCTACTGCGAGCAGAAGGATGAAAGCACAGGCTCCCTATTTTCAGCCGCACCCACTTGGAATGACTTCCGGGATGCCATCAAGGAGCAGTACTATCCTGTCGGAAGCTATGAGGACAAATATATCAAATGGACCACACTGCGGCAGGGACGAGACCAAGATGTGCCGGAGTTCACAAACATTTTTCATACCCTTCGCACACAGTTGGGTATCAAAGATTCTGAGCTGCATCTGGTACTCAAATACCGTGGCTGCCTGCACAAATACATCCAGGAAGAGATGGTGTTCTTGAACATCTCCTCACTCGGCACAGCATACCGATACGCTGTCAAAATCGAGCAAAAGTTCAAACAGAAGAAGCGAGACTTTGGATCTGCAAATCCGAAGCCCAAAGCACAAAGCCAAGGCGGGGTGACCCAAGACAACCCGTCGAAGCCGCAAGAAAAGAACAACACCATGAAGCCGAAGAAGGACACAGGAAAGTGGTGTGAGTTCCACAAGAGTCCCACTCATAACACAAGTGAGTGTCGGACCAAGCAGTCGCTGGTGGCCGAGTTGAAGGCTTCCGAATCAGATGCATGTTCCGATCCTGAGCCAGAACCCGACAAGGGGAATGGCAAAGGGAAGCAGATCATTGATGCAGATCCCAGTGCCACTGTTGCCACCGCCAAGATCAAGAAAAATGAGCCCGAAGATCCAGAGGAGGGGGAGCGTCTTTTCCACTCACAAATGTGGGTGAAGGGTTCACCGCTGCGATTCATTGTCGACAGTGGTAGCCAAAAGAACCTGGTTTCAGCAGAGGTCGTGAAGCGGTTGGGCCTACCGACTACACCACACCCACAGCCGTACAGTGTCGGGTGGCTTCACGAAGGACGAGATCCGAAAGTTCGCCAGCAGTGCCGCCTTCCATACAGCATCAAACCCTTCACAGACGAGGTATTGTGTGATGTTACACCTCTGGATGTTTGTGATGTACTATTAGGCCAGCCATACTTGTGGAGGCGACATGCTGTGTATGAGTCAAGGCCTCGCGCTGTCATTATTTCTTTGGGTGATTCATTATACAGGATACCAGAGGTAGCTCCACCTACTGCCACATCTTTGATCACTGCTAAGAAAGGCAGCAAGCTCATATCACAGACCAGGAAATTCATTTGTCTGGTTCACTCCCAAAGTAAGGGGAAGATCGTTGCTACATCCATGACCCCTGCAAAGGGTTCCTCCACGCAGCAGCAGCAGCAAAGGGATACGGTCATGACAGAATACAGGAACAACTTCTCCTCATCCACAGGGGTACCACACAAGTTTCAGGTGGGCGACAAAGTTTGGTTACATCTGCAGAGAGAACGCCTTACCAGAACCCATCAGAAACTCAGGCAACGCCGACATGGTCCTTGCAACAGTACCAAGGCTATGGGGAACAATGCTTTGGAGCACATCATTCCTCCATTCCTTCGCCGGCACCAAATGTTCAATGTGGACCATTGTCAACCATGCTTCCCACCATCACTGGACACATCAGAGATTGAAGGACAAGTTCAGCAGATGGAGGAACTCAACGCAATGGGGACCATTGCTTCCTAAGGGGGGAGGAATGATCCAGGTGGATGTTGGTGGCCACCCACCAACCCATTTGGACCCCCACAATTGTCTCTCTCAGCATTTTCAGTTTCCTTAATTGTAGCACAGTTTACTATTTTTAGCAGTTTTTCGGGCCCTGAACTTCCGGAGCCGTTTTGAGGCCCTAAACGACGTTTTTTTTGGAATTCTGGGGCGACCGAGCCCTATGTTGCCTCCCGAAGTGGTAGTACTCGGATAGATCTTTCTAACGAGCTATCGTACGCGTCAAACGGAGATCGTATGCCAAAGTTACGACCCCGGGAAATTGATGTACCAATTTACCCAAACGGGGCCCACAATTTGGCGTTTCATCTTCTAGGGTTAGGTTTCGGTATGTGAAGGGTTTTCCATTGTTTCTCAACAATAAATAGGCCTTCGAGCCTCATTGTAATACAGTTCGGAACAGTTCAGAGGCATGTAGCCGCACATCTCTTCTCAGAGATAGCTACCATCGCCCTAGCTGGTTTATTTCCATTTCTGGTTGTAAGCATATTTCAGTATTTTACAGTAATGAAATGAAGTATTATTTCCGCTGCATCTTTGTGTATATGGTTATCGCATCTCTGTATTTATGGTTATCTCTGTAATATATTGCGTTCCTGTTTAAATCCGGATCAGTGGTATCAGAGCGGTCTGCTTTTTCTCTGTTTTTCTTTGCATGTCCCCAACGAGGTCGGGATATAAGGAGTTAGGGCTTGAACTGGTCGAACCTTTGCAAGACCAGCCTCGCAAATCCCGACGGCCTCCCATGGCGGATGAGAAGAAAGACGAGGGGGCAGGAGATCCTATCAAGATCTTGCTCGAAGAAGCGCTCGAGCGGCAAAGGAACGCGATGATGGATAGCTTTGCGCAGATCCTTCAGCGGCTACCCGGAGGCGACGCATCGGCTTCCAACAGCGACACTGGAAACGCCACACCGTTTAAGGTACAAGTTAATTTTGAAATCCCCATCTTCGAGGGTCAAATAGATGCAGATGCCGTAGATAAATGGTTAAATCTGCTGGATGGGTATTTTTCTGTTCACGAATTTTCAAGTCGGGAAAAGATTATTTTCGCTCTTCTCAAAGCAGCCCCCCACGTCAAGGACTGGTGGGAAACCTACTGCGAGCAGAAGGATGAAAGCACAGGCTCCCTATTTTCAGCCGCACCCACTTGGAATGACTTCCGGGATGCCATCAAGGAGCAGTACTATCCTGTCGGAAGCTATGAGGACAAATATATCAAATGGACCACACTGCGGCAGGGACGAGACCAAGATGTGCCGGAGTTCACAAACATTTTTCATACCCTTCGCACACAGTTGGGTATCAAAGATTCTGAGCTGCATCTGGTACTCAAATACCGTGGCTGCCTGCACAAATACATCCAGGAAGAGATGGTGTTCTTGAACATCTCCTCACTCGGCACAGCATACCGATACGCTGTCAAAATCGAGCAAAAGTTCAAACAGAAGAAGCGAGACTTTGGATCTGCAAATCCGAAGCCCAAAGCACAAAGCCAAGGCGGGGTGACCCAAGACAACCCGTCGAAGCCGCAAGAAAAGAACAACACCATGAAGCCGAAGAAGGACACAGGAAAGTGGTGTGAGTTCCACAAGAGTCCCACTCATAACACAAGTGAGTGTCGGACCAAGCAGTCGCTGGTGGCCGAGTTGAAGGCTTCCGAATCAGATGCATGTTCCGATCCTGAGCCAGAACCCGACAAGGGGAATGGCAAAGGGAAGCAGATCATTGATGCAGATCCCAGTGCCACTGTTGCCACCGCCAAGATCAAGAAAAATGAGCCCGAAGATCCAGAGGAGGGGGAGCGTCTTTTCCACTCACAAATGTGGGTGAAGGGTTCACCGCTGCGATTCATTGTCGACAGTGGTAGCCAAAAGAACCTGGTTTCAGCAGAGGTCGTGAAGCGGTTGGGCCTACCGACTACACCACACCCACAGCCGTACAGTGTCGGGTGGCTTCACGAAGGACGAGATCCGAAAGTTCGCCAGCAGTGCCGCCTTCCATACAGCATCAAACCCTTCACAGACGAGGTATTGTGTGATGTTACACCTCTGGATGTTTGTGATGTACTATTAGGCCAGCCATACTTGTGGAGGCGACATGCTGTGTATGAGTCAAGGCCTCGCGCTGTCATTATTTCTTTGGGTGATTCATTATACAGGATACCAGAGGTAGCTCCACCTACTGCCACATCTTTGATCACTGCTAAGAAAGGCAGCAAGCTCATATCACAGACCAGGAAATTCATTTGTCTGGTTCACTCCCAAAGTAAGGGGAAGATCGTTGCTACATCCATGACCCCTGCAAAGGGTTCCTCCACGCAGCAGCAGCAGCAAAGGGATACGGTCATGACAGAATACAGGAACAACTTCTCCTCATCCACAGGGGTACCACACAAGTTTCAGGTGGGCGACAAAGTTTGGTTACATCTGCAGAGAGAACGCCTTACCAGAACCCATCAGAAACTCAGGCAACGCCGACATGGTCCTTGCAACAGTACCAAGGCTATGGGGAACAATGCTTTGGAGCACATCATTCCTCCATTCCTTCGCCGGCACCAAATGTTCAATGTGGACCATTGTCAACCATGCTTCCCACCATCACTGGACACATCAGAGATTGAAGGACAAGTTCAGCAGATGGAGGAACTCAACGCAATGGGGACCATTGCTTCCTAAGGGGGGAGGAATGATCCAGGTGGATGTTGGTGGCCACCCACCAACCCATTTGGACCCCCACAATTGTCTCTCTCAGCATTTTCAGTTTCCTTAATTGTAGCACAGTTTACTATTTTTAGCAGTTTTTCGGGCCCTGAACTTCCGGAGCCGTTTTGAGGCCCTAAACGACGTTTTTTTGGAATTCTGGGGCGACCGAGCCCTATGTTGCCTCCCGAAGTGGTAGTACTCGGATAGATCTTTCTAACGAGCTATCGTACGCGTCAAACGGAGATCGTATGCCAAAGTTACGACCCCGGGAAATTGATGTACCAATTTACCCAAACGGGGCCCACAATTTGGCGTTTCATCTTCTAGGGTTAGGTTTCGGTATGTGAAGGGTTTTCCATTGTTTCTCAACAATAAATAGGCCTTCGAGCCTCATTGTAATACAGTTCGGAACAGTTCAGAGGCATGTAGCCGCACATCTCTTCTCAGAGATAGCTACCATCGCCCTAGCTGGTTTATTTCCATTTCTGGTTGTAAGCATATTTCAGTATTTTACAGTAATGAAATGAAGTATTATTTCCGCTGCATCTTTGTGTATATGGTTATCGCATCTCTGTATTTATGGTTATCTCTGTAATATATTGCGTTCCTGTTTAAATCCGGATCAGTGGTATCAGAGCGGTCTGCTTTTTCTCTGTTTTTCTTTGCATGTCCCCAACGAGGTCGGGATATAAGGAGTTAGGGCTTGAACTGGTCGAACCTTTGCAAGACCAGCCTCGCAAATCCCGACGGCCTCCCATGGCGGATGAGAAGAAAGACGAGGGGGCAGGAGATCCTATCAAGATCTTGCTCGAAGAAGCGCTCGAGCGGCAAAGGAACGCGATGATGGATAGCTTTGCGCAGATCCTTCAGCGGCTACCCGGAGGCGACGCATCGGCTTCCAACAGCGACACTGGAAACGCCACACCGTTTAAGGTACAAGTTAATTTTGAAATCCCCATCTTCGAGGGTCAAATAGATGCAGATGCCGTAGATAAATGGTTAAATCTGCTGGATGGGTATTTTTCTGTTCACGAATTTTCAAGTCGGGAAAAGATTATTTTCGCTCTTCTCAAAGCAGCCCCCCACGTCAAGGACTGGTGGGAAACCTACTGCGAGCAGAAGGATGAAAGCACAGGCTCCCTATTTTCAGCCGCACCCACTTGGAATGACTTCCGGGATGCCATCAAGGAGCAGTACTATCCTGTCGGAAGCTATGAGGACAAATATATCAAATGGACCACACTGCGGCAGGGACGAGACCAAGATGTGCCGGAGTTCACAAACATTTTTCATACCCTTCGCACACAGTTGGGTATCAAAGATTCTGAGCTGCATCTGGTACTCAAATACCGTGGCTGCCTGCACAAATACATCCAGGAAGAGATGGTGTTCTTGAACATCTCCTCACTCGGCACAGCATACCGATACGCTGTCAAAATCGAGCAAAAGTTCAAACAGAAGAAGCGAGACTTTGGATCTGCAAATCCGAAGCCCAAAGCACAAAGCCAAGGCGGGGTGACCCAAGACAACCCGTCGAAGCCGCAAGAAAAGAACAACACCATGAAGCCGAAGAAGGACACAGGAAAGTGGTGTGAGTTCCACAAGAGTCCCACTCATAACACAAGTGAGTGTCGGACCAAGCAGTCGCTGGTGGCCGAGTTGAAGGCTTCCGAATCAGATGCATGTTCCGATCCTGAGCCAGAACCCGACAAGGGGAATGGCAAAGGGAAGCAGATCATTGATGCAGATCCCAGTGCCACTGTTGCCACCGCCAAGATCAAGAAAAATGAGCCCGAAGATCCAGAGGAGGGGGAGCGTCTTTTCCACTCACAAATGTGGGTGAAGGGTTCACCGCTGCGATTCATTGTCGACAGTGGTAGCCAAAAGAACCTGGTTTCAGCAGAGGTCGTGAAGCGGTTGGGCCTACCGACTACACCACACCCACAGCCGTACAGTGTCGGGTGGCTTCACGAAGGACGAGATCCGAAAGTTCGCCAGCAGTGCCGCCTTCCATACAGCATCAAACCCTTCACAGACGAGGTATTGTGTGATGTTACACCTCTGGATGTTTGTGATGTACTATTAGGCCAGCCATACTTGTGGAGGCGACATGCTGTGTATGAGTCAAGGCCTCGCGCTGTCATTATTTCTTTGGGTGATTCATTATACAGGATACCAGAGGTAGCTCCACCTACTGCCACATCTTTGATCACTGCTAAGAAAGGCAGCAAGCTCATATCACAGACCAGGAAATTCATTTGTCTGGTTCACTCCCAAAGTAAGGGGAAGATCGTTGCTACATCCATGACCCCTGCAAAGGGTTCCTCCACGCAGCAGCAGCAGCAAAGGGATACGGTCATGACAGAATACAGGAACAACTTCTCCTCATCCACAGGGGTACCACACAAGTTTCAGGTGGGCGACAAAGTTTGGTTACATCTGCAGAGAGAACGCCTTACCAGAACCCATCAGAAACTCAGGCAACGCCGACATGGTCCTTGCAACAGTACCAAGGCTATGGGGAACAATGCTTTGGAGCACATCATTCCTCCATTCCTTCGCCGGCACCAAATGTTCAATGTGGACCATTGTCAACCATGCTTCCCACCATCACTGGACACATCAGAGATTGAAGGACAAGTTCAGCAGATGGAGGAACTCAACGCAATGGGGACCATTGCTTCCTAAGGGGGGAGGAATGATCCAGGTGGATGTTGGTGGCCACCCACCAACCCATTTGGACCCCCACAATTGTCTCTCTCAGCATTTTCAGTTTCCTTAATTGTAGCACAGTTTACTATTTTTAGCAGTTTTTCGGGCCCTGAACTTCCGGAGCCGTTTTGAGGCCCTAAACGACGTTTTTTTGGAATTCTGGGGCGACCGAGCCCTATGTTGCCTCCCGAAGTGGTAGTACTCGGATAGATCTTTCTAACGAGCTATCGTACGCGTCAAACGGAGATCGTATGCCAAAGTTACGACCCGGGAAATTGATGTACCAATTTACCCAAACGGGGCCCACAATTTGGCGTTTCATCTTCTAGGGTTAGGTTTCGGTATGTGAAGGGTTTTCCATTGTTTCTCAACAATAAATAGGCCTTCGAGCCTCATTGTAATACAGTTCGGAACAGTTCAGAGGCATGTAGCCGCACATCTCTTCTCAGAGATAGCTACCATCGCCCTAGCTGGTTTATTTCCATTTCTGGTTGTAAGCATATTTCAGTATTTTACAGTAATGAAATGAAGTATTATTTCCGCTGCATCTTTGTGTATATGGTTATCGCATCTCTGTATTTATGGTTATCTCTGTAATATATTGCGTTCCTGTTTAAATCCGGATCAGTGGTATCAGAGCGGTCTGCTTTTTCTCTGTTTTTCTTTGCATGTCCCCAACGAGGTCGGGATATAAGGAGTTAGGGCTTGAACTGGTCGAACCTTTGCAAGACCAGCCTCGCAAATCCCGACGGCCTCCCATGGCGGATGAGAAGAAAGACGAGGGGGCAGGAGATCCTATCAAGATCTTGCTCGAAGAAGCGCTCGAGCGGCAAAGGAACGCGATGATGGATAGCTTTGCGCAGATCCTTCAGCGGCTACCCGGAGGCGACGCATCGGCTTCCAACAGCGACACTGGAAACGCCACACCGTTTAAGGTACAAGTTAATTTTGAAATCCCCATCTTCGAGGGTCAAATAGATGCAGATGCCGTAGATAAATGGTTAAATCTGCTGGATGGGTATTTTTCTGTTCACGAATTTTCAAGTCGGGAAAAGATTATTTTCGCTCTTCTCAAAGCAGCCCCCCACGTCAAGGACTGGTGGGAAACCTACTGCGAGCAGAAGGATGAAAGCACAGGCTCCCTATTTTCAGCCGCACCCACTTGGAATGACTTCCGGGATGCCATCAAGGAGCAGTACTATCCTGTCGGAAGCTATGAGGACAAATATATCAAATGGACCACACTGCGGCAGGGACGAGACCAAGATGTGCCGGAGTTCACAAACATTTTTCATACCCTTCGCACACAGTTGGGTATCAAAGATTCTGAGCTGCATCTGGTACTCAAATACCGTGGCTGCCTGCACAAATACATCCAGGAAGAGATGGTGTTCTTGAACATCTCCTCACTCGGCACAGCATACCGATACGCTGTCAAAATCGAGCAAAAGTTCAAACAGAAGAAGCGAGACTTTGGATCTGCAAATCCGAAGCCCAAAGCACAAAGCCAAGGCGGGGTGACCCAAGACAACCCGTCGAAGCCGCAAGAAAAGAACAACACCATGAAGCCGAAGAAGGACACAGGAAAGTGGTGTGAGTTCCACAAGAGTCCCACTCATAACACAAGTGAGTGTCGGACCAAGCAGTCGCTGGTGGCCGAGTTGAAGGCTTCCGAATCAGATGCATGTTCCGATCCTGAGCCAGAACCCGACAAGGGGAATGGCAAAGGGAAGCAGATCATTGATGCAGATCCCAGTGCCACTGTTGCCACCGCCAAGATCAAGAAAAATGAGCCCGAAGATCCAGAGGAGGGGGAGCGTCTTTTCCACTCACAAATGTGGGTGAAGGGTTCACCGCTGCGATTCATTGTCGACAGTGGTAGCCAAAAGAACCTGGTTTCAGCAGAGGTCGTGAAGCGGTTGGGCCTACCGACTACACCACACCCACAGCCGTACAGTGTCGGGTGGCTTCACGAAGGACGAGATCCGAAAGTTCGCCAGCAGTGCCGCCTTCCATACAGCATCAAACCCTTCACAGACGAGGTATTGTGTGATGTTACACCTCTGGATGTTTGTGATGTACTATTAGGCCAGCCATACTTGTGGAGGCGACATGCTGTGTATGAGTCAAGGCCTCGCGCTGTCATTATTTCTTTGGGTGATTCATTATACAGGATACCAGAGGTAGCTCCACCTACTGCCACATCTTTGATCACTGCTAAGAAAGGCAGCAAGCTCATATCACAGACCAGGAAATTCATTTGTCTGGTTCACTCCCAAAGTAAGGGGAAGATCGTTGCTACATCCATGACCCCTGCAAAGGGTTCCTCCACGCAGCAGCAGCAGCAAAGGGATACGGTCATGACAGAATACAGGAACAACTTCTCCTCATCCACAGGGGTACCACACAAGTTTCAGGTGGGCGACAAAGTTTGGTTACATCTGCAGAGAGAACGCCTTACCAGAACCCATCAGAAACTCAGGCAACGCCGACATGGTCCTTGCAACAGTACCAAGGCTATGGGGAACAATGCTTTGGAGCACATCATTCCTCCATTCCTTCGCCGGCACCAAATGTTCAATGTGGACCATTGTCAACCATGCTTCCCACCATCACTGGACACATCAGAGATTGAAGGACAAGTTCAGCAGATGGAGGAACTCAACGCAATGGGGACCATTGCTTCCTAAGGGGGGAGGAATGATCCAGGTGGATGTTGGTGGCCACCCACCAACCCATTTGGACCCCCACAATTGTCTCTCTCAGCATTTTCAGTTTCCTTAATTGTAGCACAGTTTACTATTTTTAGCAGTTTTTCGGGCCCTGAACTTCCGGAGCCGTTTTGAGGCCCTAAACGACGTTTTTTTGGAATTCTGGGGCGACCGAGCCCTATGTTGCCTCCCGAAGTGGTAGTACTCGGATAGATCTTTCTAACGAGCTATCGTACGCGTCAAACGGAGATCGTATGCCAAAGTTACGACCCCGGGAAATTGATGTACCAATTTACCCAAACGGGGCCCACAATTTGGCGTTTCATCTTCTAGGGTTAGGTTTCGGTATGTGAAGGGTTTTCCATTGTTTCTCAACAATAAATAGGCCTTCGAGCCTCATTGTAATACAGTTCGGAACAGTTCAGAGGCATGTAGCCGCACATCTCTTCTCAGAGATAGCTACCATCGCCCTAGCTGGTTTATTTCCATTTCTGGTTGTAAGCATATTTCAGTATTTTACAGTAATGAAATGAAGTATTATTTCCGCTGCATCTTTGTGTATATGGTTATCGCATCTCTGTATTTATGGTTATCTCTGTAATATATTGCGTTCCTGTTTAAATCCGGATCAGTGGTATCAGAGCGGTCTGCTTTTTCTCTGTTTTTCTTTGCATGTCCCCAACGAGGTCGGGATATAAGGAGTTAGGGCTTGAACTGGTCGAACCTTTGCAAGACCAGCCTCGCAAATCCCGACGGCCTCCCATGGCGGATGAGAAGAAAGACGAGGGGGCAGGAGATCCTATCAAGATCTTGCTCGAAGAAGCGCTCGAGCGGCAAAGGAACGCGATGATGGATAGCTTTGCGCAGATCCTTCAGCGGCTACCCGGAGGCGACGCATCGGCTTCCAACAGCGACACTGGAAACGCCACACCGTTTAAGGTACAAGTTAATTTTGAAATCCCCATCTTCGAGGGTCAAATAGATGCAGATGCCGTAGATAAATGGTTAAATCTGCTGGATGGGTATTTTTCTGTTCACGAATTTTCAAGTCGGGAAAAGATTATTTTCGCTCTTCTCAAAGCAGCCCCCCACGTCAAGGACTGGTGGGAAACCTACTGCGAGCAGAAGGATGAAAGCACAGGCTCCCTATTTTCAGCCGCACCCACTTGGAATGACTTCCGGGATGCCATCAAGGAGCAGTACTATCCTGTCGGAAGCTATGAGGACAAATATATCAAATGGACCACACTGCGGCAGGGACGAGACCAAGATGTGCCGGAGTTCACAAACATTTTTCATACCCTTCGCACACAGTTGGGTATCAAAGATTCTGAGCTGCATCTGGTACTCAAATACCGTGGCTGCCTGCACAAATACATCCAGGAAGAGATGGTGTTCTTGAACATCTCCTCACTCGGCACAGCATACCGATACGCTGTCAAAATCGAGCAAAAGTTCAAACAGAAGAAGCGAGACTTTGGATCTGCAAATCCGAAGCCCAAAGCACAAAGCCAAGGCGGGGTGACCCAAGACAACCCGTCGAAGCCGCAAGAAAAGAACAACACCATGAAGCCGAAGAAGGACACAGGAAAGTGGTGTGAGTTCCACAAGAGTCCCACTCATAACACAAGTGAGTGTCGGACCAAGCAGTCGCTGGTGGCCGAGTTGAAGGCTTCCGAATCAGATGCATGTTCCGATCCTGAGCCAGAACCCGACAAGGGGAATGGCAAAGGGAAGCAGATCATTGATGCAGATCCCAGTGCCACTGTTGCCACCGCCAAGATCAAGAAAAATGAGCCCGAAGATCCAGAGGAGGGGGAGCGTCTTTTCCACTCACAAATGTGGGTGAAGGGTTCACCGCTGCGATTCATTGTCGACAGTGGTAGCCAAAAGAACCTGGTTTCAGCAGAGGTCGTGAAGCGGTTGGGCCTACCGACTACACCACACCCACAGCCGTACAGTGTCGGGTGGCTTCACGAAGGACGAGATCCGAAAGTTCGCCAGCAGTGCCGCCTTCCATACAGCATCAAACCCTTCACAGACGAGGTATTGTGTGATGTTACACCTCTGGATGTTTGTGATGTACTATTAGGCCAGCCATACTTGTGGAGGCGACATGCTGTGTATGAGTCAAGGCCTCGCGCTGTCATTATTTCTTTGGGTGATTCATTATACAGGATACCAGAGGTAGCTCCACCTACTGCCACATCTTTGATCACTGCTAAGAAAGGCAGCAAGCTCATATCACAGACCAGGAAATTCATTTGTCTGGTTCACTCCCAAAGTAAGGGGAAGATCGTTGCTACATCCATGACCCCTGCAAAGGGTTCCTCCACGCAGCAGCAGCAGCAAAGGGATACGGTCATGACAGAATACAGGAACAACTTCTCCTCATCCACAGGGGTACCACACAAGTTTCAGGTGGGCGACAAAGTTTGGTTACATCGCAGAGAGAACGCCTTACCAGAACCCATCAGAAACTCAGGCAACGCCGACATGGTCCTTGCAACAGTACCAAGGCTATGGGGAACAATGCTTTGGAGCACATCATTCCTCCATTCCTTCGCCGGCACCAAATGTTCAATGTGGACCATTGTCAACCATGCTTCCCACCATCACTGGACACATCAGAGATTGAAGGACAAGTTCAGCAGATGGAGGAACTCAACGCAATGGGGACCATTGCTTCCTAAGGGGGGAGGAATGATCCAGGTGGATGTTGGTGGCCACCCACCAACCCATTTGGACCCCCACAATTGTCTCTCTCAGCATTTTCAGTTTCCTTAATTGTAGCACAGTTTACTATTTTTAGCAGTTTTTCGGGCCTGAACTTCCGGAGCCGTTTTGAGGCCCTAAACGACGTTTTTTTGGAATTCTGGGGCGACCGAGCCCTATGTTGCCTCCCGAAGTGGTAGTACTCGGATAGATCTTTCTAACGAGCTATCGTACGCGTCAAACGGAGATCGTATGCCAAAGTTACGACCCCGGGAAATTGATGTACCAATTTACCCAAACGGGGCCCACAATTTGGCGTTTCATCTTCTAGGGTTAGGTTTCGGTATGTGAAGGGTTTTCCATTGTTTCTCAACAATAAATAGGCCTTCGAGCCTCATTGTAATACAGTTCGGAACAGTTCAGAGGCATGTAGCCGCACATCTCTTCTCAGAGATAGCTACCATCGCCCTAGCTGGTTTATTTCCATTTCTGGTTGTAAGCATATTTCAGTATTTTACAGTAATGAAATGAAGTATTATTTCCGCTGCATCTTTGTGTATATGGTTATCGCATCTCTGTATTTATGGTTATCTCTGTAATATATTGCGTTCCTGTTTAAATCCGGATCAGTGGTATCAGAGCGGTCTGCTTTTTCTCTGTTTTTCTTTGCATGTCCCCAACGAGGTCGGGATATAAGGAGTTAGGGCTTGAACTGGTCGAACCTTTGCAAGACCAGCCTCGCAAATCCCGACGGCCTCCCATGGCGGATGAGAAGAAAGACGAGGGGGCAGGAGATCCTATCAAGATCTTGCTCGAAGAAGCGCTCGAGCGGCAAAGGAACGCGATGATGGATAGCTTTGCGCAGATCCTTCAGCGGCTACGGAGAGGCGACGCATCGGCTTCCAACAGCGACACTGGAAACGACACACGTTTAAGGTACAAGTTAATTTTGAAATCCCCATCTTCGAGGGTCAAATAGATGCAGATGCCGTAGATAATGGTTAAATCTGCTGGATGGGTATTTTTCTGTTCTCGAATTTTCAAGTCGGGAAAAGATTATTTTTCGCTCTTCTCAAAGCAGCCCCCCACGTCAAGGACTGGGTGGGAAACCTACTGCGAGCAGAAGGATGAAAGCACAGGCTCCCTATTTTCAGCCGCACCCACTTGGAATGACTTCGGGATGCCATCAAGGAGCAGTACTATCCTGTCGGAAGCTATGAGGACAAATATATCAAATGGACCACACTGCGGCAGGGACGAGACCAAGATGTGCCGGAGTTCACAAACATTTTTCATACACATTCGCACACAGTTGGGTATCAAAGATTCTGAGCTGCATCTGGTACTCAAATACCGTGGCTGCCTGCACAAATACATCCAGGAAGAGATGGTGTTCTTGAACATTCCTCACTCGGCACAGCATACCGATACGCTGTCAAAATCGAGCAAAAGTTCAAACAGAAGAAGCGAGACTTTGGATCTGCAAAATCCGAAGCCCAAAGCACAAAGCCAAGGCGGGGTTGACCAAGACAACCCGTCGAGCCGCAAGAAAAGAACACCACATGAAGCCGAAGAAGGACACAGGAAAGTGGTGTGATTC